>CM023532.1:83862133-84290538 GCA_013350335.1 Chimonanthus salicifolius | reverse complement strand
TCCCATGCATCTCATCCAATTCCCATTCATTTCATTTAAAACTATGCATGGGAAACCCACTCCACAAGTCCCCAACATGTGGGACTTGTCTTGGGTGGCTTGAGACCAAAGCACTCTTTCATCTCCCATTTGACTCAATGAATTTACAAGACCCATTTGGTTTCCATTTCAACACAACCAACTCATAAGCCCAACTCACCACATTAAATGACACTCATTTAATGCACTTGAGTCAACTCCATTACTTAATTTAAACCCAACTCAATTCAGTCCCAACTCAACCTGATTTAACTCACAATTGAGCTCACTTGAGGGTCCACACGGTCAACCATGGTCCACATGGTCAACACGACCCATTGGGTCCCCATTTAGCTTATTGACCCAATTAACGCCTAGACCCAATTATGAGTGGTTTAGCCCCTTTGAATGTGGTTTACCCATTTGCATCAAGCCTACCCATTTATGCTCCACTTAATTTCCAATCAATTCAGCTTAACCCCATTAAATTTGGGCTCAACCAATGGTCAAACAAGTCCATTATGACCCATTGGTCCCAATTGGGTCCTTTGACCCAATTAACCATATTGACCCAATTTGATGTTCATTACCCATTCATGATAAATTGACCCTTATACTATGTTCATAAGGTCATAATTTGAACAATGGGCCCCACCATTTTCTTACCTACGATCATAACCTTCTAATTTACCATTCCAATGGCATTTTTGTAAATATCAATATCTTTGAGAAAACGGGGTGTTACAGCACTCGGGTCCCACCTTGGTCTTGTCACTCGATGAAGTGGCACTTTGTTTTAGTTGGCCTCAATGCATGCCACACGGCAATGCCACTTCACATACATGCCACCTCACTTGATGAGGTGGATTTATGCATTGGGTTTTAATTTGGGTAACTGACCCAATTAACTTAAACCTTACCCATTTACTTAAAATCAGCTCATCTATGACCCATTGGGTCCCAATTGGGCAATTGGCCCATTTAATCACATTTACCCATTTACTTCCAAATCAAATCCTATCCATGATCCATTGGATCTTAATTGGGTTATTGACCCAGCTCCTTTACCCATTTAAGGTCCATTTCATTCATAAATCTTAAATTCAACCAATTTAACAATTTAAATAGACAAAATCCAATATGTTTTATGCATTGAAAAATCCGAGTGTTACAATGTTACCCTTTTGTGAAATTTTCGTCCTGAAAATCGAGCGAAGTAGAGTTTCAAACAGATTACATAAATAGCTCAGGATGAGCTGTTCTCATTTTCGATTCAAGTTCCCAAGTAGCTTCCTCATTAGCATGTTGGTCCCATACCACTTTGACGAGCTGAATTGCACGGTTCCGTAACACCCTTTGTTCCGTCTCAACCACTCTGACATGTCTTTTGACGTAGGTCACGTCGCTTTGCACTTCTATGTCATGTATGTTCAACACATGCGAGGGATCAGGATTGTACTCTCTCAACATGGATACATGAAATACATCGTGCAGTGATGATAACTGCAGAGGAAATATCAACTGATACACCATTTCCCCCACTCTCTTTTGGATTGGAAAGGGTCCCACAAATCTACGTGACATTTTCTCTTTCTTTCCAAATCGCATGTGTCCCTTTCGTGGCGAGACCTTCAAGAACACTAAGTCTCATTCTTCAAACTCAAGGAACCTCCTTCTCTTGTCAGCGTAGCTCTTCTGTCAACTCTGTGCAGTGAATAGATGTTGTTGTATCAACTTAATCTATTTTGTGGTCTCTACAACCAGATTAGGTCCAATAAGTGCAGGATCTCCGGCCTCTGTCCAACACACTGGAGATCTACAGAGTCTACCATATAATGCCTCAAATGGATCCAGCTTGAGACTTGCCTGGTAGCTGTTATTGTACGAGAACTCAACCAGTGGTAAATGATCTTCCCAACAACCCTTGAAGCCTAGTATGTATGCTCTCAACATATCCTCCAATGTCTGTATTGTTCGCTCTGACTGTCCGTCAGTTTGTGGATGGAAAGCTGTGTTGATCAACAAGTTGGTCTTCATAGCAGGCTGCATGCTCTGCCACACCCTGCCAGTGAATCGGCCATCTCTGTCGGACATAATAGTCCTGGGGATACCATGTAGCCTGATGATAAAATTGATATATCGTCGTCCCAAAGTCTCAGATGAATCCATCATCTTGATTGAGAGAAAGTGTGCAGACTTGGTCAATCGATCTACCACAACCCATATTGCACCGTTGCCCTTCGATGACCTTGGCAACCGTATCACAAAATCCATGGAAATATGTTCCCATTTCCATTCTGGCACTGGTAAGGGTTTGAGTAATCCTGGTGGTTTCCGATGTTCAGTCTTGACTTGCTGACAAGTCAAGCAATGCGCAACAAATCCGCTACATCTCTTTTATATCCATGCCACCAAGAGTATCTCTTCAGGTCATGATACATCTTTGTGCTACCCGGATGAATAGAGAGTTTTGTTTGGTGTGCCTCGATCAACAACTCTCTTCTGCAGCTTTGAGGTACATATGTCCTGCCTCGGAATAAAAGACCTTGTCCCGGTCATAATTCCCATTCCGGTACAACCTCAACAGTAGACATCTTAACCCATATTTCTTCCACTTCAGAATTTGCCCGTTACTCTTGCTCAATCTTGGTAACCATGCTGGACCATACCATTAGATTGTACATACTTCCACAGTCCTTGATATACAAATTAAATTCCCGAATAGTGGTCAACATCTCCCATTCTTTCATAATCAAATTGGCCATTGTTGCATGTGTCATACGACTGAGGGCATCCGCCACTTTGTTCGCTTTGCCAGGATGATATCGAAGTGCAAACTCATAATCTTGCAGATACTCCATCCATCTGCGCTGCCTCATGTTGAGTTATTTCTGATCAAACATATATTTCAAACTTTTGTGATCTGAAAATACCTCAAATTTCTCGCCATAGAGATAGTATCTCCAGCTTTTGAGAGAGAAAACCACTGCGGCTAATTCCAGATCATGTGTGGGATGGTGGCGTTCATGGATTTTCAGCTGCCTTGAACCATAAGCCACTATATGATGACTTTCAATGAGAGAACACCCAAGTCCTTCTCCGGAAGCATCACAATATACTTCATAGCCCTTACCCCTTTCCGGTAAAATCAGAATAGGAGCAGTCGTAAGCTTCTCCTTCAAGTCTTCAAACCTTCGGTTGCATACATCAGACCATTCAAATTTGACTCCTTTCTGAGTGAGTCTGGTGAGTGGACCTGCAACCTTGGAAAAATCCATAATTTACTTCCGATAATAACAGCCAATCCTAGAAAATTGCAGATTTCAGTCACATTCTTTAGAGCTTTCGAGTTTCTAACTGCTGCCACTTTAGCCGGGTCCACGGCTATTCCTTCTGCTGATATGACATGTCCTAAGAAATTGACCTCAAATAGCCAGAACTCGCAGTTGCTTGCTTTGGCATACAATTAGTTCTTCTTTAGGGTGTCCAGAACTATCCTCAGATGCTCAGTATGCTCCTCCCGACTTGTAGAATAAATCAGGATGTCGTCTATGAATACAATTACAAACTTGTCCAAATACGGACGAAAGATTCTGTTCATTAGATCCATGAACACAACTGGTGCATTGATGAGTCCAAACGGCGTGACCACATACTCATATAGACCATACCGAGTTTTGAAAGTCGTCTTCTCTATATCCTCATCCCTGACACAGATTTGATGGTAGCGTGACATCAGATCAATCTTGGAGAAATGACTGGAACCTCTGAGTTGATCGAATAGATCATCAATTCTAAGTAGAGGGTACTTTTTTTTTACTGTCAGCTGGTTCAGTTTCCTGTAATCCACACACATCCGAAGTGTACCATCTTTCTTCTTCACAAATAACACGGGTGCTCCCCAAGATGAAGTGTTGTTCTGGATACATCCTAGTCTGAGCAGTTCATCAATTTGTTTCTTCAGCTCCGACATCTCTGCTAGGGTCATCTGGTAATGCGGCAATGATACTGGAGTTGTGCCAAGATATAACTTGATCTCGAAATAAATCTCCCTATTTGGAGGAAACCCAGGGAGTTCTGTCGGGAATACTTCTGCGTACTCTTTCACCACCACAGGTAGTTCAGCCAGTGGGGCTTTGTCTAGTCTGATGATGTTCAGTATTAGGCGGTTCATTTCCTCGTGCAATTTCCTGGTCATTGGAATGCTCTGTCTGTCGGCATGTACCACATATCGTTTTCCTTTGGGTGACCAGAATATCACCCTGCGAAGATGGCAGTCAATGCTGGCCTAGAAGTTAGCCAACCAATCCATGCCAAAAATGATGTCGTATTCTGTCATCTCGAGTACCAGATAATTGAACTTAAATCTGAACACAGCAAGTTCAATGTCTACCGAAGTGCAGATCAGACCAAGTGATGTGTCTCCAATAGGGGATACAATAGTAAGTGCAGTGGACAGTTGTTGTACTAAAGTGCCAGTAGCAGATACGAAGACAACAGATACATAGGAGTGGGATGCTCCTGAATCAAATAGTGCAAAAGCACAAGAACTACCAACTACTGTCATACCTTGAATCATTGAGTAATCCACCGTCTCTGGAGGAGGAGCCGAAGTATACAGTCGTCCTGTAACACCCTGGATTTTCAAGTTATAATATTTATGGAAATTGTCCATTTAATTTGTGAATTAATGGAAATAGACCTTAGATGGGTAAGGTGTTGGGTCAATTACCCAGTTAAGACCCAATGGATTATGGATAAGGTTCAATTGAAATAAATGGGTAAGATTTATTTAATTGGGTCAAGGTTGTCAATTGGGTCAAATGCCCAATTGGGACCCAATGGGTCATGGTTGACTTGGTTGACCACCAAATGAGTTCAAGCTTAATTAAAGTGTGTAACGCCCCGCCCTCTCCGAGAAATCAGAGTCTAATTTTTTTTTTTAAATAATAATAAAACATCGAAAGAGAGCGGGCGGCGTCACGACGCGAGCTAAGTCCGGACTACCCAAAGTCCGACCCTTAACTGGCCACCCATCTGTACATGGACTAAACCATGATAGATAATACACACATGGAACTAAACAATGACTTGTGGAATAAACTATACTAATTGCGGAATTAGGTTGAATAGATAGCAAGTACCAGTCACAATTAGTAAATAACATAAACCAACCATCCATCGTTAATATCCTAAACAAACCATAACAAGTAACTACATTATTACATGTCCATAATAAAATATCAAATAACAGCAATTATAAATTCATTCCATCATTCAAGCATTTATGCTTGGCTCCCCTCCTTATCATCAACCTTCTCTTTCCCTTTCCTTGTACCTGCATTCTCCTCTGAGGATAGAATTAGGACGTTAGATCAACGCGCCCAATAGGTTCCCGATCGGGGCTACCACATGGTTAGCTTGTAAAACATGCACATATCAAATATATGATTATCAAAAACAGGTAAAACAATACTATGAAATATGCACATGTAATGAGTCCCTCCCAACATGCATATTCATAGCCATCACTTGACGTGACTCGCACCGTCAAGGTAAATCACAATAACATTTCTCCTGGCGAGACCTGCATCGCCTAAGGAGACCAATGTATTTCTCAGCATCATAACATTTCTTCTGGTGGGACCTGCATCGCCTAAGGAGACCAATGTCTTATCATCATCATAATTCTACTCCTAGCGGGACCTGCATCGCCTAAGGTGGTTCAGAGTTGCATCACAGCATATCACTGGAAAGTGGGCTCCGGGTTCCACAATCTTCATCCCATACCATGCATGAGATGTCAATGCATTGTATGTCATTTGTAAACACATGATTTATCATTCGAAACCACATTTTAATCATAAATCAATTACAACATATCTCATAAAAACGTAATAGAACCAAATCATAGTTGTGGTTACAAGTAGGTAGGAAACCTACTGAAGATTCACTTCAGTATTTTATCTTTCTTAATCGTCAGCCGTTCACGACTCGTACGCCGTATACGCAAGTCTGGATACCCTATTTAAATAGCAGCAAACCAAACATTTATTATGTAATTCCAACTTGACAATGTCCCAAAAATGCACTAAGTGGGGTTCGGCCATACCCCTAGCCGAACCTCACCTATTTATCCTTTGGTCTCTCATTTGTTTAATCCTTATTAAGCATCAAATTGTACAAAAATACCTTGGTAGGGTTCGGCCATACAGCATGGCCGAACCATACCCCTTTGATTTGGGTCCAAACAACCATACCTATGATCATTCCACCTTTGACCATTTCACCCATATTTACCATTATGCCATTGGTTCCAATACTCAATTATATCCCATTTTAACCATTAAAACTACCGATCAATTCCATGAAATTGATCCATACCAAAACCTATGGTCATGATCCATGATCTTTACATTGAAACCGTTTTAATTCAATAAAAACATTCCACATAAAATAATCCATATGAAGTGGTCCATGGGGTTCGGCCCTATACATGGCCGAACCCAATGGCTCCCTTGGTCCAATAACTTTAACCTAGGTATTTAACTTAGGCTACACCCTTTTTCCAGGTTATTATATGGTTCAACCATCCATAGGTTGAGCCAAATCAATAACCATAACCCCAAGTAAAACCCATACAAACAACCCATAAGGCAGCCCATGGGTTTCGGCCATGGGGGTTCACTTGGTTCAATATTCACCATGATTACTCATGGCTTTAACATGCTAATTCAACCATGAATAATACATGGTTCAGCCGTATATTAAACAACCAAAAACAGTAAACATGTATTCCATTAATTGCCATAAGAACACCATAACTTTATATGGTTTTTATCTCACAAAACCATCAAATACTTTCATGGAAATGTCATACCATTTCATGGGGTTCGGCCATCCCAATTGGCCGAACCTCATGGCCTATGATTTAGATCCTTTTTGTCAAATAAATGGCTTTATTTAAAACGCATAAGCTCTCCACAATTGATATGATTTCCATCTCTTGAAAGCCCTACCAAACATCAAATACTTTCATGGGGTTCGGCCATCCAAGGTGGCCGAACCCTATGTCCATGTTTTGGTCCTCTTAAACATGTTTTAGGTCTCATTTAAACATATAATAGTCAGTATAATGTTACCAAGTTTTTACCCCTCAAAACCCTCCAAATCAGTCCATCACTTTGCATGGTTTTCACTTTGTAACAAATCAATCCAAATGACCATAACACTTCATGGGGTTCGGCCATCCAAGATGGCTGAGCCCAATGGTCCATTTTATCAGTTTATATCCACGGTTTAGACCCATGATACCTTCAGTCCCTCATGTCTTTCAAGTCCATGTTTTAACCCTCTTTAAAACATACATTTTGAGTCTTAAAGAAACATCTAAAACAGTCCACAAATTGCATGATTTCTACCTTTCAAAGACATCAAAACCTATCAACTATTTACATGGGGTTCGGCCCTCCAAGGTGGCCGAACCCAATGATCATTTTTACCATTTTAAAACCTCTATTACTCAAGGTTAAAACCTTGGTGCATTCGGCCATAACCATGGCCCAATACATACCCTTTTCTTACAACTTGTTTAACTTGAACACTTAAGAAAATCTTACCAAATTTCCTTTGGCTATGATCCTTGCCTTCTCCCCTCTTGTTTCTTCCTTTCTTCCTTAATCCTTTGCTGGTTTATGCTTGATTAATTGGTGCCAACACATCTGCTGTTCAGCCAAGAAAAATGAGTCTGGAGAGTGGGAGAGAGATGAGGATTTCCTTAGAATTTCTTGTGTGAAAAACGGCCATAAGAGTTGGTCTTTCCCTTTTGTAATCTCAGCCACATCCTACATTTATTTGCCTCATCATCACCTAGCAAAAACGATGGGATATTGGGTGCCATCCAAGACACCCCTTCACCCAAACGTTGCATCTATTGAAATCAGCCAATGCATCTCATTAAATGAGATGATGCCGCCCAACCTTGGTGTCCCTTGGCTTTGGCCAAGGTAGCCTTTCACTCCAACGGCTGGGATCGATTTCCCCAAGAGTTGTGTGTGATTAAAACACCTTTCCATATCCTCTTGACTCACTTAACTCATGGCCGTTTTTATTCCAACTCAACTCATCCAACTCAACACATTTAATGCACCATATTTGAGTCAACTCTATTCTTAATTAAAACTTACTCCAAATCAGTCCAACTCAAGCTGAACTAACTCACACTTGAGTTCATCTGAGGGCCCACGCGGTCATCCGTGGTCAACTTGGTCAACCCGACCCATTGGGTCCCCAATCAGCCCCTTGACTCGTTTTGACAACATGACCCACTAATGGGCTGATTTTGCCATTTTTAATTGGTTTTCACTTGTGCAGCAAGCCTACCCATTTTTGCTCCACTTGATTTCCAATCAATTTAGCTTATCCCCATTAAATTTGGGCTTACACAATGGTCACATCATCCATTATGACCCATTGGGTCCAATTGGGCCCCTTGACCCATTTAGCCATTTTCGACCCAATTGATGTACATTACCCATCCAATCAAACTTGACATTTATAATGTGCTCATATGATCTTAATTTGAGCAATGGGCCCCACCATTTCCTTATTTGACATCACAAAATAATTAATTTAACATATCAGGGGCATTTTCGTAATTATCAACTTCGTTGAGAAATTAAGGTGTTACAAAGTGTGGCTGAATTAAATTGGAAATGGAATCAAGGAAATGAGTTTATTTTAAGTGAGTTAAATGAATTGAATTAAAGATATGAGTTGAGTTAAAGAGATGAGTTGAATGGGAAGTCAATGGGACTTTTATTTTAAGTGAGTGGAGTGGGAAGATGGAGAGTTACATCTCATAAGATCAAACCTAAGGTGTTCACATGTTGGAGGTGGGAGTTTCATCTCATGGGATGAAACTCCAAATGGATCATTAATGGGGAGATGAATGGTTTTGTTAGCCATATCCAAAGGCTACACGTTGGAAGATGGAGGGGTGTGCCATCTCAAGTGGTGTCTTGGCCAAGCCAAGGGACACTTGGGAAGACACCATCATTATGAAGAAGTTGGAAGGGTTTTTGTTGTTACACAAAGAATACCCAAGGCTACATGTTGGAACATGGAGGGTTTCCATCTCATGATGGAAACCCAAGGGGCATATGGTTGGGGTTTCATCTCATTGGATGAAACCCCCAAAGAAAGTATTAATGGGGAGGTGAAGAGTCATGGGAGTTACAAAAGGGCATTAACCAAAAGACACCACTCTCATTGAACAAGACAAGACTTGGTTTTCATCTCACTCTCTCCCTCTCACTCAAGACCGACCACTCTCAAAGACAAAGGAGAAAGGACTTATAGTTTTCTATCTCAAGCTCTTCTCCCTCTCTCAAACCTACACTCCTTGGCTGAACCCTCTGTTTGGGTTTTCATCTCAAGACCTCTCAAGCTCACTCTCGGCCAAAGATCAAGGAGGAAGAAGAGGCTATGGAGGGAGAAGACCGGAGGAGCAAGAAGGAGTGAAAGAAACCGGAGGAGTCGTGGAATCGGTAAGTACTTGATAAGATCTTAATAAGTAGGAAATGGTGAATGATCAAGGATCGTGGTTTGGCCCTTGCATGGCCAAACCCTAAGTTATATCTATGAGAACCATCAAGGACAACAAAAAGGGATGGATGAGGTTCGGCCATGAGGTATGGCCGAACCCCATCAAAGGAATAAATATTGGATGTATGATTTTTAAATGGAAATGATGAACCATAGGGTTCGGCCATGGTATATCGCCGAACCCCATGGAAGGGTGTTAGTGAATTAAAAGGTTTTAAAGGAGAGAAATAATGGAGGAATGTTATTGATATTTTTTGGTCTCAAATGTTATAATGGTGAAGAACCATGGACCATGGGTTCGGCCATGGTGTATGGCCGAACCCCATGGAGAATTATTGATGGACTTAGATATTTTTGGACCATAAAAATGATGGGGGAATGTTGGTAATTTTAGTGGGTTTTAAATATGGTAGAGGATGGTTTAAATGATGAATCTAAGTGTATGATTAAACCCACCCCCCCCCCCCCTTGGAGGGACTTGTTTATGAACCTAAGATTATAAATGATTTAAAGAAGAAGATAGAGATGAGACATCATGGGTTCGTACATGGTGTATGGCCGAACCCCACGAACCAATTATGGACCATGGATGGATCATTTGGTAGATCCATGTATGATTTAAATGAATGAATGATCAAGCCAAGGAATGGAGGGATCTACTAGGGTTTTATGTTATGATTAATGAATCATGTATGGCCGAACCCCATGGGGAATGTTTGGGTGGACTTAGGGTTGTTAAATGATTAACTTAGGTGTGATTGGCTGATGAATCAAAAGAGGGAATGATCTTGGACCCATATTTATTTAATTGATAAGGGATTAAAAAGGGGACCAAAACCAAAAGGGTGAGGTTCGGCCATGTTGTATGGCCGAACCCCACTCATGGGTGATTGTGGACTTAAGCATATTTCAGCCCTAAGATATGGCCAAATCCCACTAGTGGACGGTGGACAGTGGATGGTGGACAGTGGACGGTGGACAGTGGACAGTGGACAGTGGACAGTGGGTAGAGGGCAGCAGGTAACCAGCTGATTTTAGAAATGAAATATTTATATGATGTTCCAAATGGTTAGGCTAAATTGGAAGGATGAAGGGAATGGTTTAAATCAATTGGAATAATCAATTTGGCTATTTTATGGGATTAAATGGATCACCAAATTAATGTATGTATGTATGTATAAAATGTAATAAGGTAACGGGATCTCACAAGCGGTGTACGATTGGCTTGACGCGATCGGTGAGCGGTTACGGACAAAAATGCAAGGACACATAAGTTGGTCATTGGTAGAATTCCTACCTTATTGAAAACCACGGATATATATATATATATATATATGATGATTTTAATTCATGTTTGATAAGTAATTTTGGTATCAAACAATATTTTTCAATTACGGAATTTTAAATGCTATGATTTGTATTTTTACATAGCATGCTGGCATGTGCATCTCATGCATGACCTGGGAGGGATGAAAGGTAACCGAAGACCCACGCTCCATCAGGGCATCCGTAAGATATTCGTGAGGGGTACCTTGATGTGCATTATCCATCAATAGGTAACCGGAGTCCACGCTCCGTCGGGGCATCCGTAAGGCATTCATGAGGATACTTTGATGAGGAGTTTCCATCAAGAGGAAGACCTTGATGAGGAGTTTTCCATCAAGAGGATACTATGTGTGTGTGACATGGATGATGGGTGGGACTCATGGCATATGACACCCATGGCATGGCATTGAATCAGCATGATTATGATCTCTATTATCATGCAATGTTTCTGGTTTTTATTTGTATGATTGGATCTCTATTATCATACATTGTTTTGGATACGATGCTTTACAAGAACGGTATGATATATTATATCTGGATTTTTATACTAACCCATGTGTTTGACCCTACTTAGAGTACCTACTAGGCGCGTTGTCTAATGCCCTACGTCTACCCTAGTTGATGACATAGGGAATGGACAGAACGAGGAACGTGATCGGAGCCAAGCTTGGAGCTTGGATGATTAAGTTTCATTTTGTTTAAGATACTCATGGATAATGTATTTGAGTAATTAGTTTGTGGGACTGTAATAATGTAGATTATTTGCTATGGTTTGGAATGTTAATTTTGGATATTTTAACATAAGATAATTATGATTAAGTGATGGACATCCTTGCTATCTAAAATGGAATATAATTATGATTCTATTATAATTCCGCATCTATGATTTATTCCGCATGTTAACTTCAGCACGTGTGAACCATTTTAGTGGGTCTGGTCCACGCACACGTATGGTTGGCCAGTTAAGGGTCGGGCTTTGAAAGCTCGAAATTAGCTCGCGTCGTGGCGTCCCGCTCTCTCTCACTCTTTTTTTCAAAAAAAAAAAAATAGACTCTGATTTTCGCTGAGTGAAAAAGGGTGGGACGTTACACGTCCAGATCCTATGGGGATAGGTGCCCGTCCTGTCTGGTTATATGCTCTAGGTGCTTGAGAATAAACTGGTCGAGCTGGAGAACGGAAGGTACCCCTAGAGTGAGGAGGTCTACTGATCTGTGGGCACTCCCTCTTGAAATGGCCCTGCTGGCCACACTGGAAACAAGTGCTAACACCTCGAGAAACCTGAGAGACGGATCCTGATGTGGAGGGCTGATTGGGACGAAAACCTCCAGTTGACCCAGTAGAAGGTGAGGGTCTCCTAAAGTTGAGTATGAATCTCTTATTCGAGCGGAAAGTATTTCCCCTGCTTTGACCTCGGCGATTGTCCACAAACTTGATTGTTTCCATCAACTCTTGTTCAGCTATACTAGCTCTGCTGACCACTTCCGCCAAAGTCGCTAATTTGAATATTGCGACCTTGGCTCTTCAGCTAGGTCGTAGGCCTCGTTCAAACTTCCTAGCCTTCCTGTATTCTGTGTCTACCATGTACAAAGCATAACATGATAAACGGAGAAACTCCTGACAGTAATCCGCAACCGTCATGGTGCCCTGGACCAGAGATATGAATGCTTGTGTATGGTGCTCCTTTTGTTCCGCTGGAAAATAATGATCCAGAAACATTCCAACGAACTGGTCCCACGTCATCTCAGTCCTTTCCTCCACTGGAATCTGTGCTTGCTGGCGTTTGATAACTCTCCACCATTTGCAGGCATCATCCACCAATTGTGAGGCAGCCAGCAATATCCAGTGTTTTATTTAGACCTAAGATGCATGATTTGAAAAGAATTGAGTGTCATGTTTTGGACCATGGAATGGCCGAATGTATCAAGGAATTTAACCTTGGGTAAAGGTGTTATAGATTGATAAAATGCATCATTGGGTTCGGCCACCTTGGATGGCCGAACCCCATGAAATTGTGTTGGTTATTGGATGGTTTTTGAAAGGTAAAACCCGGGTAATATTATACTGATTATTACATGGTTAATGAGACATAAAATATGTTTAAGAGGACCAAGTCATGGACATAGGGTTCGGCCACCTTGGATGGCCGAACCCCATGAAAGAATTTGATGATTGGTATGGCTTTGGAGAGATAGAAACCATGCAATATCATGGGGTTTCTATGAGATTAAAATGGAGATGTGGCTACTATTTTGGGTCAGCCATTGGATGGTTGACCCATGGGGTTATCATGGTTAAAATAGTAGAACCTAAGTTAAGTACATAGGAGGGAATCATTGAACCAAGGGAACCGTTGGGTTCGGCCATGTGTATGGCCGAACCCCATGGACCATTTTATATGGACTGTTTTGGTTGAATCAAAGGGTTTCAAGTTTGAAGATTATGGAACAATGTGAGGTATTTAAAAGGGTTCTACGTGAACAATTGGACAAGATATGGGTTGGCCATTTCATGGCCGAACCATAGGGTTTCTATGGCTAAGATATGACGAAAAGATTCAAATGAGAAAGCCATAGGGTTCGGCCATATGTATGGCCGAACCCCATGACCGTGTCTATGGGTTTTATGAATCCATTTCATGGAAATAATCGGTGGTTTTTAAAGTTAAAAGCATGATATAACTAAGTATTGGTAGCAATGGCAGTTTTGTGAATAAGGGTAACAATCAAGAGATGAAATGAGGGACCAAACTTAGATGATGTGGTTCGGCCATGTTGTATGGCTGAACCCCATCAAAATAAATACATGGGATTAAAGTTGATTCATGGTTTATGTGAACAAGGTGACAAATGTCTTTAACGGCGCACTAGTCGTGAACAGGCGACGCTTAAGAAAGAACAAACACCGAAGCCAATCTTCGGTAGGTTTCCTACCTACTTGTAACCACAAATATGATTTGGTCTTATCATGGTTTTATGAGATATGTTGTATTTGATATTATGTTTCAAATGTGGTTTTGAATGATGAGTTATGTATTGACAAATGATATACAATGCATTGACATCTCATGCATGGCATGGGGTGATGATTATCGATTACCTTAACTTGAGAGTCCCAATGAAAGAACACTGTGAAACAACTCAATGATGAAGTGTCTTTCCACAGGAAATGAGGATTACTGTGGATTACCTCATCGTGTGAGTCCCAATGAAAGAACACTGTGAAACAACTCAATGATGAAGTGTCTTCCCACAGGAAATGAGGATTACCTTATCGTGTGAGTCCCAATGAAAGAACACTGTGAAACAACTCAATGAAGAAGTGTCTTTCCACAGGAAATGAGGATTATTGTGGATTACCTTATCGTGTGAGTCCCAATGAAAGAACACTGTGAAAGAACTTGATGGCTATGTATACTGGTAATGGGTGGGACTCATTACATATGCACTTACATACATAGCATTGTTTTCAGATGTTTTATTGATAATCATGTACTATGATATATATGCATGTTTTATATGCTAACCATGTGGTAGCCCTGATCGGAAACCTACTGGACACGTTGATCTAACGCCCTAATTCTATCCTTAGAGGATAATGCAGGAACAAGGAAGGGGAAAGAGAAGGTTGAGGACCAAGAGGGGAGCCAAGTTTAAGAGCTTGTTGTTGGAATGATTTTTATAATTTACTGTTATTCGGATTTCGTTTATGGACATGTAATAAGTTGATACCTTTGCTATGGTTTGTTTATGATATTGACAATGGATGGTTGGATAAGTTATTTTAATAATTGAGACTTGTACTTGCTATCTTTTCAGTTCAATTCCGCAGTTAGTCTAGTTTATTCTGCATAGCTTGTTTAGTTCCATGTGTGGTTTGTTATCGTGAGTTTAGTCCATGCACACATGGGTGGCCAGTTAAGGGTCGGACTTAGGAAGTCTGAACTTAGCTTGCGTCGTGACGCCGCCTGCTCTCTTCCGATGTTATCCTGTTATTATTAAAAAAAAAAATTAGACTCTGATTTCTCGGAGAGGGCGGGGCGTTTACAGTTGGTATCAGAGCGAAATGGGAAGTTGAATCATCGAAATAAGATTAAGACGGTTTCATGTCTCACAGACAGATAAGAATCCGAACTGACCGACTCTTCGGAGTCCGCTGACTGGGGGCCGGATTAATTTACTTCGAGTGACTCAGACTGAACAATCAATCTGAGAACAACAATGAAAGATAGCAAAGTAAAGTACAGTCATCATAAGTGGATATATCAAACATAGCAAAGTAGGATACACTTCCCTAATATCCCCAAATTGAGAAGTAACACTTGATACTTAGGGAGGTTTTCCCCGAGAACAGCAGAACATCAAGATTTCGCCAAATTGAGAAATGATACATGATACTTAGGAAGTTTCCCCAAAAACAAAGAAATACAAAGAGTGCTGATTTGGCAATTTTCCCAAATTATGAAGAACACAAAACTTTACTTAGAAGCTAAGTCAACTGATGTTTCCATGACTTAGGAAAAATGTCTCCAAAGGAAGAAGAACATAACAGAGAGGGTCGGAATAGTGCAAACATTCTTGAAGTACCTTCGGAATTACGGAACCTAGTACATGCGGTGGTCACTTCCGTTCTACAACAACTCGTGAGCGGAAATGGAGACACAAACCCGAATAAAACACAGGACCAAAAAGGTCGAGGTGGGGGAAATACTTTTTGGCCTCTTAAAAGACTCAGACCCTACTTATGGAGATCTTCAGCCTTTACTGGTTCCACTGGAAGTACCTGTTTTCAATGTGATCAGCTGGGCCATTTCAAAAGAGTGTGTCCATAGAATAATAAATCTCCCTATTCCTGTTTCCGATGTGGTCAGAAGGGTCATTTCAAAAGAGAGTGCCCACAGAACAAAAGATTTCCTCACTTCAGGGGTTCTCTCCGTCGTTCGGCTCGACTAACTCAGTTACAAGAATCTGGACGAATGAATACTCCGATTTCTCCTCCAGAGACGGTGCAACATTCGGTAATTCAAGGTATGACAGTAATTTGTAGTTCATATGCTTATGCGTTATTTGATCTACTGCCTTCGCATCTGTTACTAGCATTGTAATACAACAAATGCCCACTACACGTACTATAGTATTCCTTATTGATAACCGATGACGACTATTGGTGGATATGTAGATTCAACGATAGATACAGTAGTTCCATGGTAAAGGTGACGAGGTCACTTGATTACATTGAGACGTGGTATGGGTGAGTCCCTCACGTGATGTTGATGATTCAGACGTGGTATGGGTGCGTCCCTCACGTGACGTGGATGATAGAGATGTGGTATGGGTGCGTCCCTCACATGGTATTGATGAGATAAGAATATAGACTTCATGAGTATGGTTTAGAGTAGCTATGAGACTGTGGGAACCTTGATACGAAATACGGAGACTTGGTCCCGTAGGGTTACCGTTGAGGAGTGGGTCCCTCGCATGCTACGCGGTGGAGGGCGCTCTCATGGCTATTTTGTACACTAGATGTACGGGAATGTGTAGAGCTAGGTACTATTTTACCCCTTGGGGGTGGTACTAGTCTCATCAGACGTCGATCGACCGCCTTAGAGCTTGACTGAATCACCTATGAGGTGAAGGGATGTAGGCGAGGTAGACCGAATCACGTTGGACGTGGGTCTTCTGCTTGGTAAGTCATGAGCCCTAAGTCTTGCTAAGGGGTCGAGGTATATTTGTGACTTGATATGGTTTCCACAGTCTTATAGTGATTCATTTGAATGTTGTTCCTACGGATATTAATCATGGATAGATGATACTCATGGACAGAGTGATACCAAGGATGGATTGTTTCCATGAATGGATTATACCCATAGGTGGGTTATATTCATGGATGGTTATTAACTGTAACGCCCGCTCCTTTTTCACTCGCTTTTCGAAAATCAGAGTCTATATTTTTTTTTTTTGAAATGGAGAGTGAGAGAGGGCGCAGACGTCACAACGCGAGTTAAGCCCGAGCTTCTAAAGCCCGAGCCTTAACTGGCCAACCCCACGCATGCGAGGAACTAAGTCCACGGGAACGGTTCATGCGTAATAAGTAAGCTCGCGGAATATAATTACGTGCGGAACGTTATAATAGAGACTACCCTACCGGTTTTAGATAGAAGGGAAGATGCAACATTAAATTACCAAAATGCCCCTATGTTCATATTTATATCATAAAATATAATCGTCCATAAGTAAAGTCCAAACCATCGTAAGAAATGCAAATTATACAGTCCGACGACCTAAGTTACTCAAAATTACATTTCCAAAATATAAACTTAAATAAACTAAGAATGCGCTTCCCAAGCTCCTAAGCTTGGCTCCTGTCATGTCCACCGTTTCCGCCATCCCCTGCGTCATCAGCTAGGATAGAAGTAGGGCGTTAGTCAACGCGCCCAGTAGGACTCCGAGTAGGGCTAGCACATGGATTAGTGATAACACGCATACCGATACAATAAAATATAACAAAATAAGCATGTAATGAATGCTATGCCATGGGTGTCTATGTCATGTGTCCCACCCATCATCCGTATGATCATACAATGTATTGTCCCCATGTTTGCTTCTTGGTCGCCCCGACTGTAACACCCTGGAATTTCAAAGTTATCAGTTTATATGAAAATATTCATATTTACGGAATTGCCATTGTGATAAAAATTGATTTGAATTTAAATGGGTCAATGGCTCAATCAAGACCCAAAGGATGATAGTTGGTCTACAAAACAAATAAATGGGTAAGATAAATTTAAACGGGTCAAGAATCATATTTGGGTCAAATTTGGATAAATGGGTCAAAATGGCTAGATGGGACCCAATGGGTCGTGTGAATGGCATGATTAACCATGGATTGAGTTCAAGCTTAGTTAATTTAAGTTTATTAATTACTTGAGTTTGGTTTGAGTTGAAATGAATGGTTGGTTAAGTTGAGTTGAATTTATTAGTTAAGTTAAATTAAATGAATGGCTTAGGTTGGGTGAGTTGAATAAATGAGTTGGATGAATATGTATTTTTTATTGTGAAGTGTGTGAATGAGAAGGGAAGTGCTTTAAATTCCAAGTTTGAGCAAGGAAAAACGTTGGTGCATGGGGAAACATTACCATGCATGTAACCCCCATTTAGGTGATGAATAAAATGGGAGTTACATTTTGAATGGAGTTACTTCTTGAAGTCACAAGGGTTACTAGGGACGTTGGCTGCATGCATGAGCAATTTCATGCATGTAACGGCTACCATGGAGATATGAGAATGATGGCTTTGAGAGTTACAAATGTATGAATGAAGGAGGATGAAGCACATGGGAGTTTCATTTGGTTGCATGGAAATTATGGCCTATGCATGAAACTCCAAAGATGGAGACAATTGGAGTTGCCGTTTCATGGAGTTACAAAAGGGGTCCTTGACTTTTCAAATTCAAAAAGGTTAGATTACACGTTGGAAAGGGCATGAAGGTTTATTCCATGCTTAAGTATTCAAAGAGACAACCAATGGAGGGAGGATGAAGCACATGGGAGTTTCATTTACATGTGAAACTCCCACATGCAAAATTAATGCAAAATGGATAGTGTGAGGAATGCACACAGCAAAACCGTTGGGAACCCTTGGTGTTTCATTTCATAGATGAAACCCCAAGGAACTTAAAGGATTCTAATTATAGAGAGATGAGTTACACAAGGGCTGAATTAACCTTGGGCTGTTTTTGGTCAAGCAAAGGATTTTCACTCTCTCTATCTCTCTATCTCTCTTGGACGTCCTCTATCTTTCTAAACCAAGAGCAGTAGCTGGTTGTTAATCAGTCCTTGGTTTGATTCCTTTTCATCAAGACAAGATCAGCAAAAAGGGAAGGAACAATCGGGAGTAAAGATCAAGTGGAGGAGTCGCGGAAACGGTAGGTGTTCGATAAACTATGTTGTTTATTTAAGAAATATGATCCGGCTATTGGATGGCTGAATCTAACAAGGGTTAAGTGTTGTTTAGAAATACATAAATGAGATCAAAAGATGGACCATAGGGTTCGGCCCATTGGATGGCCAAACCCCATGGAAATGTTGGATTTATTTAGATGGTTTTTGGAAATTAAAACCATACAAATTTGGGACTGTTTTTAGATGATTTTAAGTATGTGTTTTAAAAAGGTTAAAACATAAATAAGGAAGTTTGTTTTGGACAAGATGAATGATTAATAAGTTCAAAACCAAAGGTCATAGGGTTCGGCCACCATGGAGGGCCGAACCCCATGCAAATAATGGTTTGTTTTGATGTGTTTGGAACAAATAAATCATGAAGTTGATGGACTGTTTTGGGTTATTATTTTAAGATGTAAGTACATGTTTTACAATGGTTTAAAAACATGGATTTGGGTGCTGGTTTCAGACCTAAGATGAAGGACTAAATGTTCAAAATTAATCTCATGGTGTTCGGCCAATATACATGGCCGAACCCTATGAAATTGGGCAAATTTTGGAGAATTGTTTTGAAGGTTAAAAACCTGATTTAGATATACAGTTATTACCTAGTTAATTAAGGTTTAAAAACAGTAAATGTAATCATTGGGTTCAGCCATGATAGAGGGCCGAACCCCATGTAAAACGGTGTGGGTTTTCATGTTGAGAACCCCATGGAAACCATGGAAACCATGAAAATCCATGGACTGTTTTGTGGAATAATTGGGTTAAGTTTATGATGAACATTAGGTATTATTTATATGCTTTGATTTAAGAATAATATATGTTGTTTATGGAGTTAGTATGGGTAAGTATTTGGCCAATATGAATGATGGAAATTGAGTATAAAATCACATTGGTGAGGTTCGGCCATGTGTATGGCCGAACCCCACTAATGATGATTGTGGGACATAATTGTTGGTTTTTATGAGGATATGGAGGGTTAAAGAAGGATCAAATTAGGTGATGAGGTTCAGCCATGTGTATGGCTGAACCCCACTAAAGATGGTTTTATGTATGGTGATGAAAGTTAGTTAATTTAAAGCAAAGGTTGGTCTCAATGGCACAATTGTAATTATGGCTGAAATGATCAAAAATAAAATGATCATATGATGGGATAAATGGGCTAAAACCAAAGTGGTAAGGTTCAGCCATAATGTATGGCCGAACCCTACTAAGGTTCGTTTAGAAGTTTGGGTAATTAGATAGGTTTTAATTAAATAAATGAATGACCAATGTGTTAATGGATGAGGTTCGGCTATGGCTTTGGCCGAACCCCACTAGGTGATTCTTGGAACATAAAGCTTTGCTGGAAATTGGGTGGATAAATGATTAAGTTGCTGCCATGTGCATAGGGTATTCGGATTTTTAGAACGGTGAGCGAGACGTGATCGGAAGACGGTCCAAAGGAAGGATCGAACAAAGTAAACTACTGTAGGTTTCCTACCTTGTTGTAACCACACCACTTATTCGCTGTTTTATGTTTATTTGAATAAGTTATTTGAATCAAATGTTATATTTACAAATGACATGTTTGCATAGACATCTCATGCATAGCATGGGATGATGGGGAAGTAACCGGAGGCCACACTCCGTCGGGGCGTCCGAAAGACCATTGTGGGGTACCCTGATGATGAGAATCCCATCAGGAGGAATCCGGAGGCCACACTCCGTCGGGGCGTCCGAAAGACCACTGTGGGTTACCTTGACGATGAGAATCCCGTCAAGTGATGGCTATGTAGAATGGTGATGGGTGGGACTCATTACATGTTCATTTCATACATAGCATATTTTTACAGAATTTTGTCACACATGTATAACTATTATCCTATTTGCATGTTTTTGACTAACCATGTGGTAGCCCTATTCGGAAACACTACTGGGCGCGTTGATCTAACGCCCTATCTATACCTTTAGTGGATGATGCAGGGAAAGGAAAGAACGTGATTGGAGAAGAGGACCAAGTACGAAAACTTGGGCGATTTGAATGATTGCAATGGACTATGAATGGATTATTTATGGACTTATTAGTTGATTTATTTGGAACAATGTAATTTGTTAAATTAGATGTTGGCATGTAATAAGTAGTTAAGTAGATGCTATGGTTGGATTTATTTGAATGGTTTGGAATGAATAGTAGACTAAGGTTATATAATAATTTTGGAGAATAAATATGGTACTTTGCTATCTAAAAATGGAAATTGGTTTAATCATAGGTTCTATTATAATCTCAGTTAGATCTAGACTAAGTTAATTCCGCTAGATATATATGTACCATGTGCGGATCAGTTTTATGGACTTAGTTCATACGCACATGGGCTTGGCCAGTTAAGGGTCGGATTTAGAGATCCGAACTTAACTCGCGTCGTGACATTCCGCCCCGATCACTTATTGATTATTATTATTTAAAAAAAAAAATAAACTCTGAAAATTTAGAGTGAAAAGGGCGGGGTGTTACACCGACGGAGCATGGACTCCGGTTATAGCCCTCAGGCTATCCCCATGTCTGATTCTCGGTCGCCCCGACGGAGCATGGACTCCGGTTATAGCCCTCAAGCTATCCCCATGTCTGATTCTCGGTCGCCCCGATGGAGCATGGACTCCGGTTTCATTATTTTCCCGCCCATGCCATGCATGAGATGTACGTGCATTATGCTATGTAGTATATAGATAAACCATAAATTTAATATACCATACATAGCCATATAATGCATAATGTTAAAATATAATCTATAACACCATCATATAATTCATAAATTAAAACTCATCATAATACAAGTCCCATAATCATCAAAATAGATTAAAATAAACATCACATATCCACGGCTTATAAAGAGGTAGGAATCCTACCGAATACCGCGTAGCGTTCCATTACGTTTCCGTTCGATAATCCGGTCGCCGATCGCGTACCGTTTGCGACGTCCCGATACCTTATTACATTTACCGAATTAGTCCATACGTTTTTCCATGATTAAGTCCATAATTGATCCATCTACTTAGACCCATTAATGGCCATTAATTATGTTACAATTTCATCGAAAATCAGCCCTTAACTTAGCCTCATTTTCCGTGGTTTAAAACACATACATAAAATTCGATTTTGGCCATTTCGAATATTCCAATGAGCGAGCCTAAAACGCAGCATCTATACGTTTCGTTTCATCATTCACATTGTATTGAGTTTTACTTTTAACCCACATAGGGTTCATGGCTCACCTTTATGGATGCCATTTTAAAGAGTAATGTTTTGTCCCAAAAAGAATCCATTTTAAAATCACCAACCTTCATTCATTTTGGCCCTTTAAAAACCCATATCATACACTTTGTAAATCCATTTAAATTTTACCATTTACTTACCCAAATTTCCATTTGCTTAACCACATGTATAAACCATAACTTAGCCCACAATTGACCTAAAAACATGGGTCATGGGTTCGGCCATACACCATGGCCGAACCCATGATGTCTTTCCCTCATTTTTAACTTGGATCCTTTATCACATTTAAAGTCCATTTACACCACCAACATTTCCTCACTATCTCCATAATTCAAAAATATTTAATCCACCATTTCCATCCTTTAATACCCATTTAAAAATCACATACGATACTCATAATTTCCAAATCTTAGAAACCATTAATCATTTGAGCATTTAAGAGTCCTAACCCTCATGGATCACTAACCATGGGGTTCGGCCACCTTGTATGGCCGAACCCTATAGTCCATGATTTCTTTAAAACATCATACCTCCATTTAAATTAAATCATCCATTTAAATCACCATTTTCATCCCATTTAAACATCACATTCTATACTCAATAAATCCATTTAAATCTATCATTTTTCTCCATTATCTTTAAACCTTATAATCTTAATAAATTACCCATTATTCACCATGGGGTTCGGCCATGTAGCATGGCCGAACCCTATGGTCATCCATTCATTCCATTCTATGCCTTTCAAGGCCATGAAAGATCATCCATATTTTCATGAAATTTCTTATTTAAAACCTCTTAAAGAAAAATCATCAATCACTTAGCATTTATGAACCCTAACCCTTTCTCCATATTTTTCCATAATTCCATCATCCACCATCTACTTACCCACCATGGGGTTCGGCCATGCTACATGGCCGAACCCTATGGCTCACAATTCTTCCAATTTTTATACAATTCCATGCTTAAAAATTTAAATACAAATCATCCATAATCCATTTCTTAGCCTTCCATTTGATGGATCTTAGATCCAAGGCCCATGATGTTTTTGGCCATTATCTAATAAATGGATTCCATTTTTAACCATAAACAAAAATCTAAACTCTTGTTTAGAAATACTTACGGATCCGACGGCTCCTCCGGTCTTTCTTTCTCCTCTTGATTCCCTTAGCCTCTTTTCTTCTTCCTCTCCTTGTTTGATCGGCTAGACGTGCTTGATCAATGGTGAAACATGCTTGGATCGGCTAAGGTAGATGGGGTTTAGGTTGAGAGAGGAAGAGTATGGAGATGAGGGAGAGATCTTCAAGGGTCTTGGTGGCCCAAAGCTTGCCTTCTCCTTCTCTTTTCTTCTCTTCTCTTCCTAAGATTTTCTTCTAAAATTTTTTTCTTCTTCCTTAGTGCATGGGACGATTTTTGTGTGTGTGAGGAGGGATGGAGAGAGAGTGAAATGAGATACACCTTCATCTCATGTCTTTGGTTGACTTGGATCCCACTCTACATTAACTCCTCCCACCAACCAACATGCATTAATGGTGGTGGTTGGGATAAAACCACCACTTTAAGCCAATGGTTTCATTTTGTGTTTTCTCAAGTGGTTTGTGTTTGTTGGAGTGGTTTTGACCATTTGACCATTTTAATTTTTTTTAGGTTAATTAACTTAGATCAACTTGATCCCTAGGTTAATTTAATTAATCACTTCCCACTTAATTTAATCTCATTAAATTCCTTCTAAGATCCACCCATGGTTGGCCAAGTCAACTATGGTGGTCGGCCCCACTACTCTTGGGTCCCCACGCCACCTCAATGGGTGAGGTGGAGGTGGGCCCCATTGGCCATGTTACCTTGGTCCATTAATCACCTAGCTTAGATGATTTAAATTTTTATTTAATGTATCCCTCTTATTGGATCACCATTGGGCCCATGGCCCAATTAAATTTTTGTCTTACCCATTTACCCTAGGGCTTAGCTACCTTGGCCCATTGGGTCCCATATGGCTCTTTGACCCAAATTGACTAACTTTGACCCAATTACTTACTATTGACCAATTAAATGTATTAATTCCAATTCATGGTTTATTGGGTAAACATTGGGCCCATGGCCCAATTAAATTCCTTCCTTACCTTAGGCTTACCTCCATTGGGTCCCAAATGAGTATTGGGCCCAATTTGACCATCCTTGACCCGATTAGTCCTCATTGACCCATTAAATGGATTTCATCCAATCCATGGCCCAACTGGGCCATTCTTGGACCCTTGTCCCAATTTTTGATCCATTTGGTATTCCCTCATGTCAAAATTCAAATTAAAATCAATAAATGCCAAATATAGATTGACTTAAAATTTCGAGCTATTACAATAAAATCCTCTTTTGAAATTTTCGTCCCGAAAATTCGAGTGAAGTAGGGGTCCAAAACAACTCATGCGAAGAGCTCCGGATAAACGATTTTCATCTCTGACTCAAGTTCCCAGGTGGTTTCTTCACTGCCATGTCGTTCCCATACCACCTTGACGAACTGAATGGCGCGGTTCCGCAGCACCCTTTGTTCGCTTCCAATAACTCTGACCAGCTTCTCCACATATGTCACATCGCTTTGTACATCGATGTCTTGAACATTTATTACATGAGAAGGATCAGGATTGTACTTTCTCAGCATGGACACATGAAACACATCATGTAGAGATGACAGCTGTGGAGGGAGCGCTAACTGATAAGCCACCCCCCCAACCCTCTTCAGTATCGAAAATGGCCCCACAAATCTAGGCGACAATTTCCCTTTCTTTCTGAACCTCATGTGTCCTTTCCGTGGCGAGACTTTTAAGAACACTAAGTCTCCCACCTCAAACTCGAGGAACCTTTCGCCTCTTGTTAGCATAGCTCTTCTGACGGCTCTGTGCAGTGAGTAGATGTTGCCGTATCAGCTTAATTTGTGTTGTAGTCTCTGCAACCAAATCTGGCCCAATTAACGCATGCTCACCGGCCTCCGTCCAACACACTGGCGATCTACACGGTCTACCATACAAGGCCTCAAACGGAGCCATCTGGAGACTTGCCTGGTAACTGTTATTGTAAGAGAACTTCACCAGTGGCAGATGATCCTCCCATCCGCCCTTGAAGTCTAGCATGCATGCTCTCAGCATATCTTCCAGTGTCTGTATCGTCCTCTCTGACTGTCCATCAGTCTATGGATGAAATGTTGTGCTAGTTAATACGTCGGTCCCCATAGCCGACTGCATGCCCTGCCATACCCTGCCGGTGAATCGTCCATCCCTGTCAGACACAATAGACCGGGAAATACCATGTAGCCTGATGATCTCTCGGATGTACTGTCGACCCAACGTCTCTGATGAATCTGTCATTTTGATGGGAAGGAAATGTACGGACTTGGTCAACCAATCCACTATGACCCATATCGCATCATTGCCCTTTGATGTCCTTGGCAACCCTGTTACGAAGTCCATGGATATGTGCTCCCATTTCCATTCTGGTACCGGTAAGGGTGCAAGTAGGCCCGGTGGTTTCCGATGTTCTGCCTTAACCTGTTGACAAGTTAGGCAACAAGCAACAAAGGTTGCTACATCTTTCTTAAGCCCATGCCACCAATAGTGCCTCTTAAGATCATGATACATCTTGGTGCTGCCCGGGTGAATAGAGAGTTTGGTTTGGTGTGCTTCAATTAGCAACTCTCTTCTACAATTCTTTGGCACATATGTCCTGCCTCGGAACATAAGACCCTGTCCTGGTCGCAACTCCCACTCCCGTACAACCTCACCGGTAGACATCTTAGCCCAAATCTCCTCCACCTCTGGATCTGTCCGTTGCTCCCGTTCAATCTCGGAGACCATGTTGGATCGTATGATCAGGTTATATATGGTCCCATGATTATTGAGGTAGAGTTTAAATTCTCTGATGGTATTCAGTACCTCCCATTCTGTCCTGATCATGCTGGCTACTGTCGCATGTGACAAGCGGCTGAGGGCATCCGCCACTTTGTTCGCCTTGCCAGGATGATACAGAAGTGCGAACTCATAATCCGCCAGATATTCCATCCATCTACGCTGTCTCATATTGAGTTCTTTCTTATCAAATAAGTACTTCAGACTTTTGTGATCCGAGAACACCTCAAACTTTTCACCATAGAGGTAGTGTCTCCAGCTTTTGAGAGCGAAGACCACCGCTGCTAGTTCTAGATCATGTGTGGGATAATGGCGTTCATGAATTTTCAACTGTCTTGATCCGTATGCCACCGCACGATTACTTTGACTGAGTGTACACCCCAGTCCCTCACCGGAGGCATCACAGTACACCTCATAATTTCTCCCTCTTTCCTGCAAGATCAGAATAGAAGCGGTCGTAAGCCTCTCCTCTAGCTCCTCAAATCTCTGGTTGCATAGATCTGACCACTGAAATTTGACTCCTTTTTGAGTGAGTCGGGTAAGTGGAGCTGCAATCTTAGAAAAGTCCATGTTGAATTTCCGGTAGTAACCGGCTAATCCCAGAAAACTGCGGATCTCGGTCACATTCGTTGGCGATTTCCACTCCTTCACTGCCGCTACTTTAGCCGGATCCACGGCTATACCTTCCTTTGATATAATGTGCCCCAAGAAGTTGACTTCAGATAGCCAGAATTCACACTTGCTGGCTTTGGCATACAATTGGTTCTTCCTCAAGGTGTCTAAGACTATCCGTAGGTGCTCGGCATGTTCCTTCTGACTCTTGGAATAGATCAGAATATCATCAATGAATACGATCACAAACTGATCTAAGTAAGGACAGAATATCTTATTCATCAGGTCCATGAACACCGCCGGTGCATTAGTAAGCCCAAACGGCATGACTACATACTCATATAGACCATACCGTGTCTTGAAAGCTGTCTTTTCTATGTCCTCCTCTCTAACCCGAATTTGGTGATATCCGGACATTAGATCAATCTTGGAGAAATGAGAGGAACCCCGAAGTTGATCAAACAAATCGTCAATCCGTGGTAGGGGATATTTATTCCTGACAGTCAGCTGGTTCAACTTTCTATAATCCACACACATTCGAAGGGTACCGTCCTTTTTCTTCACAAACAACACTGGGGCTCCCCATGCGGATGTGCTGTTTCGAATAAAGCCCAGTCTGAGCAGTTCATCAATCTGCTTCTTCAACTCGATCATTTTAGCTGGTGCCATCCTATAATGAGGTAATGATACTGGAGCGGCGCCGGGGTATAACTTGATTTCGAAGTCTATATCCCTCTTGGGTGGTAAACCAAGGAGCTCTGTTGGGAATACCTTGGCATAATCTGCTACTACCGCCGGAAGTTCTACCACTGGTGTCTTATCTAATCGGAGGCTGTTCAAGGCAAGATGGTTCAGTTCTTCCTGCAGCCTTCTAGGGATGCCCTGCTTGTCAGCGTGTACCACGTACCGCTTTCCTTCGGGTGACCAAAATATCACCCTACGAAGATGGCAATCAATATGGGCCTGATATGTAGACAACCAGTCCATGCCAAATATGACATCATATTCCACCATATCGATTACTAAATAGTTGAACTCGAATCTGAATCCTGCTAGTTCCTTGTTTAATGCCGTACATATGAGTCCTAGTGATGTGTCTCCGATGGGGGATACAATGCTAAGTGATGTGGACAGGTTTTGTACTAGTGTGCCTGTGGCAGTTATGAATGCAGTAGATATAAATGAATGCGAAGCTCCAGAGTCAAATAAAGTAACAGCATAGGAACTACCAATTACAGCCATACCTTGCATCACCGAGTGATCCACTGCTACTGGAGTCGGTATGGTGAAAAGTTGTCCAGATCCGGTAGGGGTTGGCGCCCATCCTGCCTGATTGTATGTTCTACCTCCTCGCGACTGAGTTGGTCTGGATGGAGGGCGGAAGGTACCCCTGGAGTTGGAGGGTCGGCTGATCTGGGGACATTCTCTCTTGAAGTGGCCCTGTTGGCCACACTGATAACATGTGTTCCCACCCCGGGGAACCTGTGTGACTGATGTTGATGAGGAGGACTGATTGGGGTGAAAGTCCCCCGTAGATCCTATGGAGAGTGAGGGTCTGCTAGAATTTGGGCGGAACTTCTTGTTGGGTTGGAATGCACCCCGCCCACTTTGCCGTCGGCGGTTGTCAAACCGCACTATTTCGTTCAACTCCCGTTCTGCTATGGTGGCCCTGCTGACCACCCCTACCGATGTGGGTTCCTTGAAGATTGTCACCCTAGCTCTGATGTTTGATCGAAGGCCCCGTTCAAACTTACGGGCCCTTCGGTGCTCAGTATCCACCATGTAGAATGCGTAGACGGACAGCTTAAGGAATTCTCTGTGGTATTGTGCCACCGTCATGCTGCCTTGTATCAGTGAGAGGAAGGCTTGAGTCTGGCTCTCTCTTTCCTCCTCTGGAAAATATTGCTCTAGGAAGGTGGCTGAGAACCATTCCCATGTCATGATGGTCCTTTCCCCCTCTAGCACCAGTGCTTGTTGCTTTTCTACAATTTCCCACCAACTACTGGCATCCTCGATCAGTTGGGAAGTTTCCAACAAGATTTTATCAGCAGGACTGGAAATTTGGAGCAGATTAAAGATCTGATTGATCCTTTTTAACCAGTGTTCCGCTCCGACAGTCCCTTCTGTTCCCCTGAAGTAGGGAGGGTGCTATTGTTGGAAATCTTTGACCATCTTCCGTTTACTGGAGTCGCTGGCGGTCGCATTTCCGCTTGAGTGTTGTTGAAGAGCGGAAGCGACTGCCGCTTGAACTACGTCTCTTAGCTCGGGAGGTACACCTTGTATGTTTATACTATTCTGTCTCTCGCGCCGGATGAGGTTGTGGCACCTCCTCTTGATGCGGTGGGTGTACTTACACTTGATGAGGTGGCGGTATCTCCTCTTCTTGTCGAGGGGGTGTTACCTCTTTCTCTACTCGTGGGTTGCGACGGGTTCTTCTTTTTGGCCGCATTTTTTTTTCCTAAGTCATTAAAAAAAACATTTACCGACTTAGGTCCTTCATAATGTTGGCGCGTTCATATTCATTTAGTTTTTGGGAAAATTTGCCAATATAGACATATTTAGTTTTTGAGGGGATAATTCCTAAGTATTACGTATTGTCTCTCATATTGGGGAAAATAGCCAAATATGCATACTTGGTTTGGGGAAAACTTTCCAATTAGCTATGTTTGTCCATTTTTGGTGAAATCGGGGAAATTTTCCTACGTTCGATTAATCCATCAAGGTTATAATGATTGTACTTCCCTTACTATCATTTTCTTACGTCAAATGTGGCGCTCAGATTGAATGTTTCAGTCTGAGTCAATCTAAGTAGATTAACCTGGCCCCCGTGCAGCAGACTCCGAAGAGTCGGTCAGTTGGGATTCTTATCCGTCAGTGAGACGTGAAACCGTCTTAATCATACTTCGAGAGATTCATTCTTCCGATTTCGCTCTGATACCAACTGTAACGCCCACCCCTTTTTCACTCTCTTTTCGAAAATCAGAGTCTATATTTTTTTTTTTTTGAAATGGAGAGTGAGAGAGGGCGCGGACGTCACGTCGCGAGTTAAGCCCGAACTTCTAAAGCCCGACCTTAACTGGCCAACCCCACGCATGCGAGGAGCTAAGTCCACGGGAATGGTTCACGCGTAATAAGTAAGCTCGCGGAATATAATTACGTGCGGAACGTTATAATAGAGACTACCCTACCGGTTTTAGATAGAAGGGAAGATACAACATTAAATTACCAAAATGCCCCTATGTTCATATTTATATCATAAAATATAATCGTCCATAAGTAAAGTCCAAACCATCGCAAGAAATGCAAATTATACAGTCCGACGAGCTAAGTTACTCAAAATTACATTTCCAAAATATAAACTTAAATAGACTAAGAATGCGCTTCCCAAGCTCCTAAGCTTGGCTCCTGTCATGTCCACCGTTTCCGCCATCCCCTGCGTCATCAGCTAGGGTAGAAGTAGGGCGTTAGTCAACGCGCCGAGTAGGACTTCAAGTAGGGCTAGCACATGGATTAGTGATAACACGCATACCGATATAATAAAATATAACAAAATAAGCATGTAATGAATGCTATGCCATGGGTGCCTATGTCATGTGTCCCACCCATCATCCGTATGATCATACAATGAATTGTCCCCATGTTTGCTTCTCAGTCGCCCCGACGGAGCATGAACTCCAGTTATAGCCCTCAGGCTATCCCCATGTCTGATTCTCAGTCGCCCCGATGGAGCATGGACTCCGGTTATAGCCCTCAGGCTATACCCATAGAAGGGTTATATTCATGGATGATTATTGAACAGGGATAAATGACATATTGACCTAATGATTGGGACATGTTTCGATTTACATCCCACGTTTTAAGAAATGGGTGTTGGTCGTATTACCACTTGCATCACCAGAAAAATTGATATTGAGAGGTACTCAATATCGTAGAAGTTTTGGAACAAAAGTTGTTAGTCACATAGTGACATGTGCAAATGAAGATCTGTAAAATTTTGGAGACGTATTTAACGAGAAAGATAAGAGTCTAGTGAAACTTGAATGGGAAGCTATGGGCGACTGTCGAGTTAGACTGATCACCTGACTCTGTAGTTAGCCAATGGAATTTCAGGAGAGTGCAACTAGAAACCTAGTTAAAATGGAATCAGAAAAAGCTTTGAGCATAGGCTCGTGTTGACAGACTACCTCACACAGAGAGTAGATGAAAGAACATATTGAACAGGTATGTATGGAAAATAGTATGAGAGAAGGTAAAGTGAAATAGAGTAGATTGATCTATATGAGATCACAAATGGCTCACGAGAAAAAGATATAACAAGAGACAGAATAAAAGGTGTTACGGAACCGAGTGATTCAATTTGTCAAAGTGGTGTGGACCGACATGGTAATGAAGAAGTCACTTGGGAACTTGAAATTGGAAATAAGAATAGCACACTCTAAGATATGCATGTAATCGTTTAGAACCCTGCTTTGCTCGATTTTCGGGACGAATTTTTTAAAAAGAGGGTTATATTTTAACACCCCAATTTCTCAATAAGATGAATATTTACGACAATGCCCTTAGATTGGTGAATTCAATAAATGTGATTATAAATAAGGAAATGGTGGGGGCCCATTGCTCAAATTATGACCCTATGAATATATTATATGGGTCAAATTAACATGAATGGGTAATGAACATCAAATTGGGTCAATATGGTTAATTGGGTCAAAGGACCCAATTGGGACCAATGGGTCATAATGGACTTGTTTGACCATTGGTTGAGCCCAAATTAAAGGGGGTTAAGCTGAATTGATTGTAAATTATGTGGAGCATAAATGGGTAGGCTTGATGCACATGTGAAAACCTAATGCAAATGGCTAAAACAACCCATAAATGGGTCATGGCGTCAAAACAGGTCAACAAGGTAAATGGGGACCCAATGGGTCGGGTTGACCATGTTGACCATGGCTGACCGTGTGGGCCCTCAAATGAGCTCAATGGTGAGTTAAATCAGGTTGAGTGGGACTGAATTGAGTTGGTTTTGAATTAAGAAATGAGTTGACTCAAGTGCATTAAATGAAATGCATTAAGTGTAGTGAGTTGGGTGAGTTGAGTTGGAAATCTAAGGGGCCTTGAGTTTAAGTGAGTCAAGTAGTATATGAATGGTTTCTTAATCTTAAACACAAACCATTCCACACGTTGGAGGGCAGCAAGAGAGAGGGGGAAAGGGGGGGGGGGGGGGGGGGGAGGGTTGTGTGTTGTGTTTCATCTCAATGATGAAACCCCCACCTAGGTATTAATGAGGAACCATGGGGAGTTGGACGATCACATTGTACTTGGACAAGGTTGCAGTTGATTGGACTTGGAAGCTTGAGGGTTTCCAATTTTAGATGGAAACCCAAGGGTCACAACCGCTGGGTGGGTTTCATCTCAAGGATGAAACCCCCCCAAAGGTAATAAATGAAAGACATGATGGGGAGGGGAGTTCCCAAGGGGGTGCCATCAAGGGTCACCACCTTTGGTTAACTCCCAACACTTAAGCACATCCATCTTATCTCTCTCTCTCCTTTGATCATTCTTTCACCTTCCAAGAGACAAAATCGTGGCTGCTGGTTCTCTCCCACAAATCACTCATTTGGCAGATCACACCACCAAGGTTAGTGGACTTAGAACAAAGAAGTTGCACGTCAAAGTGGTGATCATTCACATCAAGGCTGAAATTCTGTTTTTCTCTCAATCAAAACCTCATTTGGTTGAATCACTCCAAGGGATTCCAGCAAGGTCAATCTCATGCATGGCATGGGGTGATGATTATGGATTACCTTGACTTGAGAGTCCCAATGAAAGAACACTGTGAAACAACTCAATGATGAAGTGTCTTTCCACGGGAAATGAGGATTACTGTGGATTACCTTATCTTGTGAGTCCCAATGAAAGAACACTGTGAAAGAACTTGATGGCTATGTATACTGGTAATGGGTGGGACTCATTACATATGCACTTACATACATAGCATTGTTTTCAGATGTTTTATTGATAATCATGTACTATGATATATATGCTAACCATGTGGTAGCCCTGATCGGAAACCTACTGGGCACGTTGATCTAACGCCCTAATTCTATCCTTAGAGGATAATGCAGGAACAAGGAAGGGGAAAGAGAAGGTTGAGGACCAAGAGGGGAGCCAAGCTTAAGAGCTTGTTGTTGGAATGATTTTTATAATTTACTGTTAATCGGATTTCGTTTATGGACATGTAATAAGTTGATACCTTTCCTATGGTTTGTTTATGATATTGACAATGGATGGTTGGATAAGTTATTTTAATAATTGAGACTTGTACTTGCTATCTTTTCAGTTCAATTCCGCAGTTAGTCTAGTTTATTCTGCATAGCTTGTTTAGTTCCATGTGTGGTTTGTTATCGTGGGTTTAGTCCATGCACACATGGGTGGCCAGTTAAGGGTCGGACTTAGGAAGTCCGAACTTAGCTCGCGTCATGACGCCGCCCGCTCTCTTCCGATGTTATCCTGTTATTATTAAAAAAAAAAAAATGGATTCTGATTTCTCGGAGAGGGCAGGGCGTTTACATTATGCTTTTAATTTAAGAATTACCTAGGCTTAGTTATGGATTCAGTATTAAGTTGATCAACCATGATATAAGATGGAAATTGGGGACGAAAATCAGATTGGTGAGGTTCGGCCATGTAGTATGGCCGAACCCCACTAATGGTCATTGGTGGCCTTAGTGTGTAGCTAATTATGTGATTAAAGATGTGTGAAAGAATGATTTAAAGGATCAAATAAAGATGGTGAGGCTCGGCCATGTGTATGGCCGAACCCCACCAAGGTGGCTTAGTTATGGTTATTGATGTTCAAGGAAAAGGTTAGTCTCAATGGCATAATGGTAATTATGGATGAAATGATCAAAGATGGAATGATCATGGGATTGGATGTATGGACCCAAACCAAAATGGTATGGTTCGGCCATGTTGTATGGCCGGACCCTACCAAGGTATTTTTGTGGTATATGATGTTTAATAAGGATTAAATAAAAGAGAGACCAAATTGTAAATAGGTGAGTTTCGGACATGGGGTATGGCCGAACCCCACATAGTGCATTTTTGGGACTTAGACCAAGTTGGAATTGCATGGACGAATGTTTGATTTGCTACTATGTAAATAAGGTATCAAGACTTGCGTGAACGGCGTACGAGTCGTGAACGGGTGACGATTAAGAAAGATCGAACGCTGAAGTGAATCTTTAGTAGGTTTCCTAGCTACTTGTAACCACAATTTTATCTTGGTTTTTGTGAGACTCATGTTTATTTTATTGGTATTGAATGATGGATATTCTTTTCATGTTTTATATATACATTGGCATCTCATGCATGGACATGGGATGATGATTGTGGAAACCGGAGCTCACACTCCGTCAGTATGCCTGTGATGCAATTGTGAGGCCTCCTTAGGCGATGAGGGTCCCGCCAGAAGGATTATCTGTCGGTTATGGACACCGGAGCCCACACTCCGTCAGAATGCCCGTGATGCAACTGTGGGGCCTCCTCAGGCAGTGAGAGTCCCGCCAGGAGGATTAATATGTTTATATAAGACACGTCAAGTGATGGCTATATGTATGTGTGATGGGGTGGGGCTCATTACATTTGCATACATACATAGCATGGTTTTATATGTTTTTGATAATCATATATTTGATATATGCATGATTTATAATCTAACCATGTGGTAGCCTTGATCGGAAAACCTACTGGGCGTGTTGATCTAACGCTCTAATTCTATCCTCAGAGGAGAATGCAGGAACAAGGAAAGGGAAAGAGAAGGTTGATGACCAGGAGGGGAGCCAAGCGTAAATGCTTGAGTGCTGGATTGGATTTATAGTTGATGTTATTTGAATACATTTTTATGGACATGTAATAATGTAGTTATTTGCTATGGTTTAAAAATGCCTTGATGAATCTTAATTTGGTTTAAGTAATCTTAAAAGAATGACTTGTACTTGCTATCTAATCAGTTTATTCCGCAGTTAGTCTAGTTTTTACGCATGACATTGTTTAGTTCCATGTGTGGTTTGTTATCGTGGGTTTAGTCCATGCACGCATGGGTGGCCAGTTAAAGGTCGGACTTAGGTAGTCCGGACTTAGCTCGGGAAGTGACGCCGCCCGCTCTCTTCCGATGTTATTCTATTGTTATTTAAAAAAAAAATTTACTCTGATTTTCTCAGAGAGGGCGGGGCGTTACAGTTGGTATCAGAGCGAAACGGGAAGTTGAATCATTGAAGTAAGATTAAGACGGTTTCATGTCTCACTGACAGATAAGAATCCCAATTGACCGACTCTTCGGAGTCCGCTGACTGGGGGCCAGATTAATTTACTTCGAGTGACTCAGACTGAACAATCAATCTGAGAACGACAATGAAAGATAGCAAAGTAAAGTACAATCATCATAACTAGACATATCAAACATAGCAAAATAGGATGCACTCCCCTGATATCTCCACACTGAGAAACAAACAACAGGAATTTAGAGATTTCCCCAGGAACAAAAGAAAACAAAGTGTGAAGATTTGGCAATCTCCCCAAACAAAGCACATGAGATTATACATGAAAAATCCCCCAAAACCAAGATTGGTTCTTTATTGGAACGGTTGTTGTTGATTTATATGTTTTATATGTTGTGGCACAGATATGTCAAGCAACGTGGAATATACAGAGTTATGGGATAAAGGGACACCTAGTTGTCCAATAGATTTGGTGTCGGCTTCCAACAATACCAGCATGGAAGTCAACATGGACCTTCAGGAGGGACCTCCCAAGGAAGATGACGTGGACCTAGCACTTGTCCCGGAGGATCTGATGGAAGACATTCCTTGGATAATGGAACCTCCCGAGGAAGATGAAGAGGATCTAGCACCTTTACCGGAGGATCCTATGGAAGATGTTCCTATAAAAATGGAATCGCTTGGGGAGATAGATCCCTAAGATACGTGTGAGTTGTGCAACCAAGACGGGCACAGCTGTAGGTATTGTCCTCACCCTCTAGGCATTGTCTGCTCGGCTTGTGGACTACATGGGCACGGAGAGGCAAGGACTAATTGTCCTTATATTGGAGGACCAGGGGTAATACCCTGCGTGACATGTGGAGTACTGGGACACATGGCGATGACATGTCCTGATAATCGCTTTAGGTTCGCTGATGATGCAAAATCTTCCACGGAAGATTAGGTTAAGAGGTAGAAAAGAGAGACAGGGAAAGGGGAATATTTTGTAAGGGTGCATTTTGTTATTCTAAGGGTTTGTTTTACCCTATCAACCCTTGTACAAAGATGAATTATGAATATATATAAAGTTTGCCATTTTATGATTCTATGAGGATTGCTAATATTAAATGTATGTTGTGAAGAAAACTAAGCCAATAATGTTTTCATGAATTAGGGAAAGATGGCACCACAGAAAAGGATCCCAAAGAATCAGAAGGGAAAGGAGAAAGTGTTGCAAATTGGATTAGGCGAAGGGGCTTCAAAAAGGAAGACCCGACAAGACAATCAAGGAAAGGAAAAAGAGATATCCTTCATTCCACATGAAGAGGAGTTATCTCAAATTATAAAGGAGAAAATGGCACGTGACAAAGGTGAGGAAGAACCTCAGCATGGGTCGGAGAAATCACTTTATGATAAGGAGGAAGAGAGGAACAACAACAGCGGCGTACAAACACCAATACCATATGTGCCGCCCGAACTACAAAGCTTGGTACAAGCTGTAGTTACTTCCGTCCTCCAACAACATCTGAATGGAGGTGGAAGCACCAGTGAGGCCAATGACCGGAATATGGTCAGGGACTTCCAACAACAGCGGCTACCTTATTTCAAGGGGAGAGAGGGGCCTGTAGGAGTGGGGAACTGGCTAAAGAAAATCTCCCAGATATTGACTCTGCTTAGCATCAAGAGTCACGCCCACAAGATTCTATTGGCCACGTCACAGCTGATAGATGACGCTGGTAAGTGGTGGGAAGTAGTGGAGAAACAACGGGCGCTTGTGCCAGAAAGGGAGAGAACTGAAATGACCTGGGAGCAATTGTCAGCGACGTTCCTGGAAAACTATTTCTCGAAGGAGGAGAGGGAACGACAGACTCAAGCAGTTCTGTCATTGGTGCAGGGCTCCATGATAGTAGCTGAGTATCATCGGGAGTTCTTGAGCTTATCATGTTATGCGTTCTACGTTGTGGACATGGAGTATCGGAAGGCTCGCAAGTTCGAGCGTGGGTTGCAGCCAAACATTAGGGCCAAAGTGGCCGTGTTCAAAGCGGCTACTCTGGCGGAAGTGGTCAGCAAAGCTACCATTGTTGAGCAAGAATATGCTGAGTTCACACAAGTGGACAACCGTCGAGCACCGAGTGGGAGGGGTACTTATCAACCCAACAAGAAGTTCCGACTGAACTTCAGCAGACCCTCGCCATCTGTTGGATCTACTGGGGGCTTTCGTCCCAATCAGGCCTCCCAATCTGTAGCAGTCACTCAGGCTTCTAGAGGAGTGAGCACCTGCTATTACTGTGATAAGCCAGGTCATTTTAAGAAAGATTGTCCAAAACTCAACAGGCTTTCACACTCCAGAGGATCGTCTCGTCCACCAGTCAGACCGGTTAACTCCAGAGGAGGCAGGACATATAATCGGGCGAGTCAGGCGCCCAACCCTACTGGAGCTGGATGATTATTTACTTTAACTTCTCTAGAATATGAGGATCATTCGGTGATACAAGGTATGACGGTAGTGAGTAGTTCTTATGCATATGCACTATTTGATTATGGAGGTTCACACTCCTTCATAGTTGCATCATTTATAACTGCTACCAGTACTCTAGTTCAAAAATTAGCCACAACACTTACAATTGTGTCCCCTGTCGGAGACTCGGCATTGGGACTTATATGCACGGCAGTTAACACTGAACTAGCTGGACTCAGATTTGAGTTCAATTATCTGGTGCTTGACATGTCTGAGTATGATATAATATTCCGCATGGATTGGTTGGCTAAGTTCCAGGCCAACATTGACTGTTATCGCTGAAGAGTGACATTTTGGTCACCCAAAGGGAAGCAATATGTGGTTCGTGCAGACAAACAGAGTGGACTGCAAGAAGGGTTGAACCACGTGGTATTGAATAATATCATTATAAATAAAGCACCAATTACTGAACTTCCAGCAATTGTAAAAGAATTTGCGGATGTGTTTCCAAAGGAACTCCCTGGTTTACCGCCTATGAGGGAGATCAACTTTGAAATCAAGTTGTATCCTGCTACTTCACCAGTATCTCTACCACACTATCGGATGGCACCAGCAGAGATGTCGGAGCTAAAGAAGCAGATCGATGAACTGCTTAGGCTGGGATGCATCCGACACAGCACATCGTCATGGGGAGCTCCAGTATTGTTCGTAAAGAAGAAGGACGGTTCACTACGGATGTGTGTTGATTATCGAAAGCTGAATCAGCTAACAGTCCGGAACAAGTACCCTCTACCCAGGATCGATTATTTATTCGATCAATTGAGGGGTTCCAGCCATTTTTCAAAGATTGATTTGATGTCTGGTTATCATGAAATACGGGTTAGGGAGGAAGATATAGAAATAACAACCTTCCGGACGCGGTATGGATTATTCGAGTTTGTAGTCATGCCATTTGGACTTACAAATGCGCCGGCTGTGTTCATGGACTTAATGAACAGGATATTCGTTCGTATCTGGACCAGTTTGTAATCATATTCATTGATGATATCCTGATCTATTCCAAGAGTCAGGAAGAACATGCAGAGCACCTACGGAAAGTTTTGAATACTTTGAGGCAGAATAAGCTGTATGCTAAGGCCAGTAAGTGTGAGTTCTGGCTATCTCAAGTAAATTTCTTGGGACATGTTATATCCGAGGAAGGAATAGCCGTGGATCCGGCTAAGGTGGCGGCAGTGAAAGACTTGAAAGCGCCAAAGAATGTGACCGAAATCCGCAATTTCTTAGGATTGGCGGGTTATTATCGGAAATTTATCAAGGATTTTTCCAAAATAGTGGCTCCATTGACTCGACTCACTCAGAAAGGAGTCAAGTATGAGTGGTCGGATCAGTGTAACCGGAGATTTGAGACATTGAAAGAGAGACTTACAAGAGCTCCTATTTTAATTTTGCCGGAAAGGGGCAAAGGATATGAAGTACAATGCGATGCTTCAGGAGAGGGACTAGGGTGTTCACTCATGCAAGGTCAACGTGTGGTGGCATATGGGTCAAGACAGTTAAAAATACACGAACGTCTTTATTCCAAACATGATCTGGAGCTAGATGCACTGGTCTTCGCTCTCAAAAGTTGGAGACACTACCTCTACTGTAACGCCCGCCCCTTTTCACCGTAAAATCAGAGTACATTTTTTTTTTAAATGAAAGTGACAAAGGGCGCGGACATCACGACGCGAGTTAAGTCCGAGCTTCTAAAGCCCGGCCCTTAACTGGCCAACCCTACGTGTGCGTGGCACGAAGTCCATGGAGAACAGTTCACACGTAGACAGCAATATCAAGGAATAATACAACTATATGCGGAACTAACAATAAGGACTATCCTACAAATTTGAGATCGCAGGGAAGATAACATCCATTTAAAATTACTACAATACCTCAAAATCATAATGTCCATAATATAATCCCAAAACATAGCAAGTAATCTAATTTATTACATTTCCGACAAGCTAAACTATTGCAAATTACATTATCCGAAATAAACATTAGTAACTATCTAGCACGCCTTTCCAAGCTCCTTAGCTTGGCTCCCGTCTCTTCCTCCCGCTTCGCCACCTCCTGTGTCATCAGCTAGGGTAGAAGTAGGGCGTTAGACAACGCGCCCAATAGGACTCCGAGTAGGGCCAGCACATGGACTAGTAATAACAGCATACAGATAATAACCCAATGCAAGCTGATAAACCATCATATAATGAAACTATAAAGTAAATGCCATGTCATGGGTGTCTATGTTATGCATCCCACCCATCATCCAAACCATATAATATCATATCCCTCTTGACGGCACGGCCTCGTCAAAATATACACAATCCCCAATCATCCCCCTGGACGGCAAAACCTCGTCCAGATATAACCAATCACAAATCATCCCCCTGGACGGCAAAACCTCGTCCTGATATAACCAATCACAAATCATCCCCCTTGATGGAAGAACCATCATCAAGGGATCATAATTACATACAACATCCTTGATAAATCAAATACATTAAAATACCTCCATGTCTGTTTATCGGTCGCCCCGACGGAGCATGGACTCCGGGTTCATTTCATCCTTCCCCTGTCATATTCCTCCCATGCCATGCATGAGATGTAGATGTCATATGCCATGTAATGAATAAAATAACAAACCATGACATTTAAAAATCCCATCAATAATACATATAACTTGATTATAAAAGAAAATCAAGAAAAGCCTCAATGATCACATCATAGCTTTAAAACCATTTATAAACCAATCATATACTTACCAGAATAAATCAAATGAAAGCCCCTACATAATACATAATTCAAAACCAATCTTAACCAAACCATATAATTTTCAAAGTAATTCAAAGAACCCATCACTCCATCCATGGCTTACAAAAAGGTTAGAATCCTACCGATTACCGATTCGCGTCCTTTTTCCGTATTCGTCCGACAATCCGGCTACCGACTCGCGTACCACTCGCGCTATCCGACACCTTATTAAATTACCAAATTAGTCCATATTGTCCCATTTCCAAGCCCATAAACCATATTTTAGTGGTTTCTTCATTTTAGCCAATAATTACCATTTGTGCCACTACCCCTTTACATAACCAATTACACATTCATTCATGCCTATTTAAGCCCAAAATTGATCCACAACCTAAGTCCATTAATGATCCCTAACCATGTTACAAGATCATTAAAAAAATCAACCCTTAACTTAGCCTCATTTCTATTGATTTAAACACATCATATTTCCAAATTTTAGCCCCTTAGCATTCTCATTTGTGAGACTAAAATGCATCAACCCCAAGCTTAGTTTAATCATTCACAAGGTCATCTTTATGCACCCATTTTCATCTCCAACTCACATGGGGTTCGGCCATGTACCATTGCCGAACCCGCGGTTCTTCAATGTGACTAATAATTACCATTTTGCCATTCTCTCTTCCATGTTTAATCATTCACCCATCCATGTATATTTTAAGTCTAAATTTATCCATAACTTAAATCCATTAAAGATTCACTAACCATGACCCAACATGAAACAAAATCAGCCACCTAATTTGATCAAATTTCCATCATCTGATCACAAACATGGAACCAACCTTAGCTCATACAATGACCTACAAAATGGGTCATGGGTTCGGCCACATACCATGGCCGAACCCATGATGTCTTGTTCCCCATTTTGCTTGGATCTTTTAACACATTTTAGATCTATCACAAGTCTTCCCATGAGAGGTTTACATCATGCATTTTAAATCACCATTCCATTGCATTTTTCATCATACAACCATTTAAAACATTACTCCCATGCATTCATTAAAGCCCTAATTCATTAATCAAGAACCCACGTTGCTTTCCATTCTTAAAACCCTAAGTAATTTAAACCAACCACCAATTCAACCACCATGGGGTTCGGCCATACTATATGGCCGAACCCTATGGCCCATGATTCTTATTTCCAAGTACCCAATTCCATGTTCAATTTAATCAATCACACAATGCACACAATATATTTCTCCAATTTCTTACCCTAACCCTAATTCACCCATTTGGGGTTTTCTCCATCTTCCACCCTTCCATTTAATGCATCTAAATTCCATAGTATAAAATCACCTATCCACCATTAATTTCACAAAAATAATTTCCATTTCTTAAACCCTAAAATCCAAAATTCTTTTATTTAAGAAATACTCACTATCCGACGTTTCCTCCGATTTCCGCCGCTCCCGTCGATCTCCTTAGCCTCCTCTCTCCTTCCTCTTGATCTTTGATAGGTCAAGACTCTTGATTAATGGTGGCAACACCCAACCCTAGAATCAGCCATAGTAGGGTTTGTGTGAGAGAGAGAGAGAAAAATCATGAGAGGAGAGATGTTAAACCCTAACCTTAGAGTGATTTCCCTCCAATTTCCACTTCTTTCTTCTCTCCTTCTCTTCTCTTCTCCTTAACTCTCTTCCTCTCCTTCCTTAGAGCATGGGACGGCAATGGAGAATGGGAGGGATGGAGTTTGTGAAGAAAAGATGAGAATGAGATAACCAATAAGACTTATCTCCATTTTTCACTTTAATTTAATGATCCCACCAACCTTAAGATATTTTATTTGCTTTATGGTGGTGGTTATCCAAACCACCACCCAAGCCCAACGTTTTTAACATTTTGAGGTGGGGTAGCTTGGTCTCCATTTGACCAATCTAACCCCATGTAGCCACCAACTTATTAATTTAAGTATTTAATTAATTTGATAATTAACTTAGGTTAATTCATTTTTATTTAACCTAATTCCCATTATTCCACCCATGGTTGACCAAGTCAACCATGGTGGCCAGCCCCACCAATCATTGGTCCACATGCCACCTCATTTGATGAGGTGGAGGTGGGTCCCAATTGGCCATGTCACTTAGGCCTAATTAATACTAACTTAGGTGATTAAAAATCAATTCAACCCACTTCCCTTATTGGATCACCATTGGGCCCATGGCCCAATTAAGTTCTCTCCTATCCATTTACCTTAGAGTTTACATTATTTTGACCCATTAAGTCCCAAATGGGTATTGGGCCCAATTTGACTATCCTTGGCCCAATTTGACCATCATTGACCATTAAGATAAATTAAATCCAATACATAACCCATTGGGCCCTAGTTGGGCCTTTGTCCACATTTTGATCCATTTACTATCTATTCCATCCAATTTCCAATTTCCACCATAAAAGAATAAATAATAACACATATATATTACTTTACAACTTCCGGGCCATTACATCAACCATTATCGACCAATTAAATGAATTTCATCCAACCCATGGTCCATTGGACCATACTTGGGCCTTTGCCCAAATTTTGATTCACTTAACATTTATTCCACTAAAATTCTCAATTTCCATCATTAAAATAAATAATAACCACAGATATACTGATTCACAAATTCCGGGTCATTACAATACAATCCTCTTTTGAAATTTTCGTCCCGAAAATTCGAGTGAAGTAGAGGTTCCAATCATCTCATACAAAGAGCTCCGGATGAGCGACACTCATCTCTGACTCAAGTTCCCAGGTGGTTTCCTTATTGCCACGTCGCTCCCATACCACCTTGACGAACTGACTGGCGCAGTTCCGCAGTACCCTTTGTTTGCTCTCGATCATTCTGATCGGCTTCTCCACATACGTCACGTTGCTTTGTACATCGACGTCTGGTACGTTCAACACCTGTGAAGGATCAGGATTGTATTCCCTCGACATGGGCACATGAAACACATCACGTAAAGAGGATAACTGTGGAGGAAGCACCAACTGATAAACTACTTCCCCCACCCTCTTCAAGATTGGAAACTGCCCCACAAACCTAGGTGACAGTTTCCCCTTCTTCTTCCCGAATCTCATGTGTCCCTTCCGTGGTGAGACTTTTAGAAATACTAAGTCTCCACCTCAAACTCGAGGAACCTCCTCCTCTTGTCGGCGTAACTCTTCTGACGGCTCTGTGCAGTGAGTAGGTGTCTCTATCCAACACACTGGCGATCTGCACGGCCTACCACATAAGGCCTCAAATGGAGCCATCTGGAGGCTTGCCTGACAACTGTTATTGTAGGAAAACTCCACCAGGAGCAAATGATCCTCCCATCCACCCTTGAAGTCCAGCATACATGATCACAAAATATCCTCCGATATCTGTATTGTCCTCTCCGACTGTCCATCAGTCTGTGGATGGAATGCTGTGCTGGTCAACCCGTCGGTCCCCATAGCTGACTGCATACTCTGCCATACCCTGCTAGTGAACCGGCCCTCTTTATCGGACACAATAGTTCGAGGTACACCATGTAGTCTGATAATATCTCGGACGTACCGCCGACCCAAGGTCTCCAATGAATCTGTCGTTTTGACAGGAATAAAATGTGCAGACTTTGTCAATCAGTCCCCCACGACGCATATTGCATCGTGGCCCCTTTACGACCTTAGTAGCCCTATTACAAAGTCCATGGCTACATGTTCCCATCTCCACTCCGGCACTAGTAAGGGTTTGAGTAAACCCGGTGGCTCTTGATGCCCCCACCTTAACCTGCTGACAAGTTAGTGCAGCGAGTAACAAACTCTGCCACATTTCTCTTAAGTCCATGCCACCATTAGTGCCTCTTAAGATCCTTGCACATCTTAGCGCTGTCCGGATGGGTAGAGAGCTTGGTTTGGTGTGCCTCAACCAACAACTCCCTTCCGCAGCTCTTAGGTACCTCCGTCCTACCTCGGAACACAAGATCCTATCCCGGTCATAACTCAAATTCCGATACTACCTCACATGTAGATATCTTGGTCCAAGTCTCCTCCATTTCTGGGTCTATTCGTTGTTCCGGTTTAATTGTGTCAAGTACCTCTTACTCACATCAACACCACTCATATCAACCTATGAGTTTCATTCTTGCAGAATTTACTTTCCTCGTATTATCTCTTTTCCTCATGAATCCATTTGCGATTTTTATGTAGACTAACGTATTCTATTTCACTTTATCTGTTGCCAAAACATTTCCCATACGTACTCCTTCAATACGTTCTTTTGTCTACTCTCCGTGTGAGTTAGTCTGCCAATACGAGCCTATGCTCAAGTCCATTGTTGATTCCATTTTAACTAGGTTTCTAGCTTCACCCTCCTGGAACTCCATCGGCTAACTACAGAGTCAGCTAGCTAGACTAACTCGGCAGTCGCCCATAGCTTCCCATTCGAGTTTCACTAGACTTTTTATCTTTCCCATCAATTACATCTCCAAAACTTAACACCTCTTCATTTGCACACAAGTCACTATGTGACTAACCCTTTTTGTTCATAACTTCTACAACACCAATACCTGACATCAATCCAATCCACCATGGGAACCGCCATCCATGTAACGCCCCGCCCTTTCCGAGAATTTCAGAGTCTAATTTTTTTTTTTTTAATAAACAACGGAAGAGAGCGGGCGGCGTCACGACGCGAGTTAAGTTCAGACTACCCAAGTCTGAACCTTAACTGGCCACCCATGTGTACATGGAATAGACCATGATAGTGATTCACACATGGAACTAACATCAACATGCGGAATAAAAAGACGAGATAGCAAGTAATAGTCTTAAATAATAAATAACATAGATCAACCATCCACAAGTTATTATCCTAAACAAACCATAGCAAATAACGAATTATTACATGTCCAACAATAGTATTCAAATGACAGTAATAAAACGTAATCCAAATCCATTATTAAAGCACTTAGGCTCAGCTCCCCTCTTGGTCAATGACCTTTCCTTTCCCCTTGCTTGTACCTGCAATCTCCTCTGAGGATAGAATTAGGGCGTTAGATCAACGCGCCCAGTAGGTTCCCGAATCAGGGCTACCACATGTCAGCATATAAAACATGCATATATATCATATTACATGATCATTAAAAACAGGTAAAACAATGCTATGAAATATGCACATGCTATGAGCATCCCCCATCATGTACTTTCATAGCCATCACTTGACGTGCCTTGCACTGACAAGGTAAATTACAACACACTTCATCTCTTCTATGTACATGCAATGAGCAACCCCCATCATGTACATTTGTAGCCATCACTTGACGTGCCTTGCACCGACAAGGTAAATTACAACACACTTTCATCTCTTCTATGTACATGCAATGAGCAACCCCCATCATGTACATTTGTAACCATCACTGTAGAACTTCATTCATTATCCCATGACTATGCATGAGATGCCAATGCCTGTATGCCATTTGTTAATGCATAATATATCATTTGAAACACATATATTAAAACAAGAGTATCATAAGAAATACTGGGTAAAAACCGTGGTTACAAGTAGGTAGGAAACCTACCGAAGAATCCCTTCAGTAACTGATCTTTCTTTCGCGTCACCCGGTCACGACTCGCACGTCGTTCGACTTCCGGTACCTTATCCATATACCAAACAGCAAGACATAACATCATTTACTTATTCAATCACATCTACGACCCATCCGCATCATGTGGGGTTCAACCATGCCCTTGGCCGAACATCACCAACTTAGGACTTAACTTCCTACTTTATTTAATCAACTCTTAAGCACTTAACCCTTTTAAAAATGACATGGTTCAGCCCTATGTTGGCCAACCAATAATCAGCAAGTTAAACTTCCATAACCCACATCAAACACCATATTTTATATGGTTTAAAACTCACCAACTTCATCAAAACTAACATGGGGTTCACTTGATCTGGTTGATCCCTCTACTTCTCATGATTATACATGATTTAATCATGTTAACACAACCATGAATTACACATGGTTCAGCCACATAACCAGCCACCAAAACAGCAATTTAACTTCACCAAAACACATCACTTACTTACATGGAGTTCGGCCATCCAAGGTGGCCGAACTCAATGTCCATATCTTGGTCTTTTAACCATGCTTTAGGCATTATTTAAATATGCAATATCAGTATTATATTGCTGCCTTTAAACCTCTTAGAAACCATCTAATTAAATTCATTCACAACAGTCCATAAAGTCCATGGTTTCCATGTTTCAAACACCTTAAAACCAACCATCATTTGCATGGGGTTCGGCCCTCCATGGTGGCCGAACCCAATGCTATGTTTGCTGTTTTTGAACCTCATATAAACATGCATAAACAGTATATTAATATCAAGTTTTAACTCTCAAAGAAATCATCCAAAACAGTCCATAAAAAAGTCTATGGTTTACATGTTTTTCCAACATGAAACCAACATTCTTTTACATGGGGTTCGGCCCTCTATGTTGGCCGAACCCAATGGTTATGTTTGCTGTTTTTAAACCTCAATCATCATGTAATTAACAGCGTATTAACATCAGGTTTTAACTTTAAAAGAAACCATCCAAAAACCAACATGATATCATGGGATTCGGCCATTCAAGATGGCCGATCCCCATGGTCCATCTTCTCCAATTTTACTCCACTGATTAGACCACATATCTTCAGCCTTTTCTGATATCCAAACCCATGTTTTAACCCTCTTTAAGCATGTATTTTAAATCTTAATAAAATATGTAAAAACAGTCCCCAAATGGATGGTTTTAAATTTCAAAAACCATAACCATTAACCAACTCTTTTCATGGGGTTTGGCCACCCAAAGTGGCCAAACCCAATGGTTCATTTCATTTCTTTTGACACCTTCTTCCATGGTTTAGACTCTTGTCAAATTCGACCATGGTATGACATGCAAATCCATGTTTTCAATCTTTCCAAAGCATGTATCTTAGACCTCTAAAATCGGTCCTATTCTTGCATGGTTTAATCCTTACAAAACCATCAACACTAACCATAAAATTTCATGGGGTTCGGCCATCCAAAGTGGCCGAACCCTATGTCCATGTTTTCCATCTAATTGAGCATAAAGGAATCATATTTTAACCCTTTGATAGATTTGACCATCACATGGCCAAATCATGTCTTATTTTACCCATTTTATTAACCATAAATCAATGGGAAAAACTTACCACTTTCCTTTGCCTTTTGCTCTTGACTTTTAATCCTTGTTTCCTTAACTCCTTGCTGATTGTATGCTTGAATATTTGGTACCAAAAGCCTCTGCTGTTCCAGCCAAGAACACCAATTGAAGAGAGGGTGAAAGAGATGGGAACAATTGGGTTTCCTTTGACAAAAACGGCCAACCATGGGTGTTTATTGTTCTTTTGTAGTTCAGCCCCAAAAACCTCTCAATTCCCTCATAACTTCTTGCTCAAAACGGTGGGCATTGGGTGCCATCCAAGGCACCCCTTGGCAGCTACCAATGCAGCCATTCAAATCCCCAAGCAACCCACCTCAAACCCATGCACTTATATTTAATATTTACCATGGAACTCACCAAAACAAGTCCCCAACGTGTGGGACTTGTTTTGGCTGATTTGAGACCAGCTAAACTCTTCCAATTCCCCTTGGACTCACTGAATTTACAGCCCCTTGAGTTTCCATTTTGACTCACTCAACTCAAGGTATTTTTATTCCAACCCAACTCATCACATTTAATGCATTTCATTTAATGCATATGAGTTAACTCACCTTTTGATTTAATTCCAACTCACCTCCATCCCACTCAACTGATTTGAATCGTGTTTGAGTTCCCTTGAGGGTTCACACGGTCAACAATAGTCAACTCGACCCGTTGGGTCCACTTTTAGCTCCTTGACCCGTTTTGACAACATGACCCATTTATGGTATTTTGGTCATTTCTAATTGGTTTTTACATATGGATCAAGCCTACCCATTTTTCCTCCACTTGATTTCCAATCAAATAGGCTTAACCCCTTTTAATTTAAAATCACAAAACGGTCAAATAACCCAGCAAGACCCGATGGGCCCCATTTGGGCCCTTTGACCCATTTAGCCATTTTTGACCCAAATGATGAAAATTACCCAACCAATAAAACTTAACATTCATAATGTGCTCATATGATTTTATTTTGAGCAATGGGCCCCACTATTTCCTTACTTAACATCACAAAATAATTAATTTAACACATCAGGGGCATTTTCGTAATTATCCACTTCATTGAGAAATTACCCAACCAATCAAACTTGACATTTATAATGTGCTCATATGACCTTAATTTGAGCAATGGGCCCCACCATTTCCTTATTTACAATCATATTTATTGAATTCACCAATCCAGGGGCATTTTCGTAATTATCCATTTCATTGAGAAATCGGGGTGTTACAATATAACCCTCTTTTTAAAATTTTCGTCCCGAAAATCGAGTGAAGTAGGGTTCTAAACGATTCCATAAATATCTCAGAGTGTACTATTCTTATTTCCGATTTCAATTTCCCAAGTGACTTCTTCATTACCATGTCAATCCACACCACTTTAACAAATTGAATCGCTTGATTCCGTAACACCTTTTGTTCTGTCTCATGTTATATCTTTTTCTTGTCAGCCATTTGTGATCTCACATAGATTATTCTACTCTGTTTCACTTTACCTGCTCTCATGGTATTTTCCATACGTACCGGCTCAATATGTTCTTTTATCTACTCTCTGTGTGAGGTAATCTGTCAATGAGAGCCTATGCTCAAAGCTTTTTCTGATTCCATTTTAACTAGGTTTCTAGTTGCACTCTCCTGGAATTCCATTGGCTAACTACAGAGTCAGGTGATCAGTCTAACTCAGCAGTCGTCCATAGTTTCCCATTCAAGTTTCACCAGACACTTACCTTTTCCGTTAAATACACCTTCAAAATTTTGCACATCTTCATTCGCACATATGCACTATGTGACTAACACCTTTTGTTCCAACTTCCCCGATACCGATACCCGGCATCAATCCAAACCACCATGGGAATAATCACCCATGGTTAACTACATCCATCCCTTGTGTTTCGCTTTCAGTAAATATCATCTATCCCTGTTTTATAATCATCCATGAATATAACCCCTATGGGTATAATCCATTCATGGAAACCATTCATCCTTGGTATCACTCTGTCCAGGAGCATCATCTATACAACAGTTACAACCATCCATGTATATAACCCACCTATGGGTATAATCCATTCATGGAAACCATCCATCCTTGGTATCACTCTGTCCATGAGTATCATTTATCCATGTTTAATATCCGTAGGAACAACATTCAAATGAATCACTATAAGACTGTGGTAACCATATCAAATCACAAATATATCCCGACCCCTTGCCAGACTTAGGGCTCATGACTTACCAAACAGAAGACCCACGTCTAACGTGATCCGGTCTACCTCGCCCTGCATCCCTTCAGCTCATAGGTGATTCAGTCAAGCTCTAAGGCGGTCGCTCCACGTCTAACGAAGCTGGTACCACCCCCATCGGGTAAAACAGTACCTAGCTTTGCACATTCCAGCACATCTAGTGTGCCAAACAGTCGTGAGAGTGCCCTCCAGCGCGTAGCATGCGAGGGACCCACTCCTCAATGGTAACCCTACGGGACCAAGTCTCCGTAATTCATATTAAGTTCCCACAGCCTCATAGCTACTCAAAGCCACACTCATGAAGTTTATATTCTTATCTCATCAATACCATGTGAGGGACGCACCCATACCACATCTCGATCATCAACATCACGTGAGGGACGCACCCATACCACGTCTCAATGTAATCAACATCACGTGAGGGACGCACCCATACCACGTCTCAATGTAATCAAGTGACCTCGTCACCTATATCTTAGTGCCAAAAATCCTCTTAGAATCATAACATCGCATACTTTATATAAATTCATACTTCATCCTTGTACAAAGGTGGGTAGGGTGAAACAAAACCTTATAGCGAACAAAATACACCCTTACCAAATAACCCTCTTTTTAATACCCCTTCATATTACTTCCTATCCTAGTCTTCCGTAGAAGACTCCGCACCATTAGCGAACTTGAAACGGTTATCAGGACACATCATCGCCGTGTGCCCCAATACTTCACATGCTGTGCAGGGTATTAACCCGGGTCCTCCGATATATGGACAATTAGTCCTCGCCTCACCATGTCCATGCAGTCCACAGGACGGGCATACAACACTTAGCGGGTGAGGACAATACCGGCAGTGATGCCCATCTTGATTGCACAGTTCACATGTGTCATAGGGATCTATCTCCCCAAGTGATTCCAATATAATAGGTACACCAGCCATGGGATCCTCCAGTAAATGTGCTAGATCATCCTCCTCTTCCTCAGGAGGTTCCACCATCTCAAGAATGTCATCCATCAGATCCTCTGGAAGAGGCGCTAAGACCACATCAGCTTCTTCAGGAGGTCCCTCCTGAAGATCCACATTAACTTCCATACTAATACTGTCGGAAGTTGATACCAAATCTACCGGACAACTTGGTGTCTCTTTATCCCATAACTCAGTGTATTCTTCATTGCTTGACATATCTGTGCCACATCATTTCAAACACAAAAAAATATTCAACAGTAATTCTAAATAAACCACTCTTGGTTTCCAGGGAATTTGATCATGCATAATATCATGTACTTTGTTTAGGAAGATTACCAAATCAACATTCTTTGTTTTCTTTTTATTTCTGGGGAAATCTCTAATTTCCTATTGTTTGTTTCTCAGTGTGGGGATTTCAAGGGAGTTCATCCTACCTTGCTACGTTTGATATGTCCAGTTATGATGATTGTACTTTACTTTGCTATCTTTCATTGTTGTTCTCAGATTGATTGTTCAGTCCGAGTCACTCGAAGTAAATTAATCCGGCCCCCAGGCAGCGGACTCCGAAGAGTCGGTCAGTTGGGATTCTTATCCGTCAGTGAGACATGAAACCGTCTTAATCTTACTTCGATGATTCAACTTCCCGTTTCGCTCTGATACCAACTGTAACGCCCCGCCCTTTCCGAGAATTTCAGAGTCTAATTTTTTTTTTTTTAATAAACAACGGAAGAGAGCGGGCGGCGTCACGACGCGAGTTAAGTTCAGACTACCCAAGTCTGAACCTTAACTGGCCACCCATGTGTACATGGAATAGACCATGATAGTGATTCACACATGGAACTAACATCAACATGCGGAATAAAAAGACGAGATAGCAAGTAATAGTCTTAAATAATAAATAACATAGATCAACCATCCACAAGTTATTATCCTAAACAAACCATAGCAAATAACGAATTATTACATGTCCAACAATAGTATTCAAATGACAGTAATAAAACGTAATCCAAATCCATTATTAAAGCACTTAGGCTCAGCTCCCCTCTTGGTCAATGACCTTTCCTTTCCCCTTGCTTGTACCTGCAATCTCCTCTGAGGATAGAATTAGGGCGTTACAATCCATGGTTTATAACCATCCATGAATATAACCCTCTAAAATATTCCCAAGGATTACAAATTTCACCAACTACCAATACTCCCCCAATATTTTTTTTTTCCATGATTCCAAAACACCTAAGTTCACCAAAATTTCTCCATGGTTTTTTTTTTTTTAAAACCCTATTTATAATACCTAAACTCCACTTAAAACAATGCACCTTCTCCATCATTTTTTTTTTCCTACTTTTACACCCTTCAAATTTAAAACCACATAGCCCTAGGGTTCATCATCCATTCATGCCCTTTTAAGGCCACCAAATCATTCGCATCATTCTTAAACTCCCTCATAATTCTTTTAAAATTTGCAACATTTAATCATTAAGCACTTAAAATTCTTAACCATTCTTCCATGGTTTTAAACCTTAAAATTCCATTAAAATTCCCATATTTCTTTCCATGTCTTCCATTCTTCACAACCTTACTAAAATCATTCAATCAACCACCATGGGTTCATGGATCATCATTCACTGGTGACATTTAAGATCATTAGAAACCTTAACCTTCATCCATTAACTTCCACAATTTCACACCCAAAAATCATTACAACACCTCACTATAGGGTTCGGCCATTCACCATGGCCGAACCCATGGTTCATGGTCAACCATTTATTCATGTCTTTTAAGACCATATAAACCACTTTACATCTTCATGAATTTCTTCATTCAAGATCCCTAAAAGAAAACATCACTACACTTAATCATTATGAGCCTCAACATCCTTGTAAACTCTTAAATTTGAATACTTTATTGAAAATCATTCGAACTTTCATCATATTACAAGGTTTGGTAGGGTTAGCACAAACCCTTTATAACGTATCCACAACCTTTACAAAATCTTTTCCTTTTCCTCTACATTTCCTTACCCTTTCTTATCCTAATCTTCCATAAAAGACCCTGCATCATCCTCAAACACAAAGGAACTGTCAGGGCATGACACCGACATGTGACCCAGTACTTCACATGTCAACCAAGATATTATCCCTGGTCCTCCAACATAAGGACAGTTAGTCCTTTCTTTCCCGTGTCCATGTAGCCCACAAACCGGGCATACCACTTCAAAAGGGTAGGGACAGTATGCGTAGTTGTGCCCAACCTGGTTGCACAACTCGTACCTATAATCGGGTCCTATTTCCCCTACCGACTTTCTTATCATCGGAAAGTCTTCCACATTCTCTTCAGGAAGAGATGATAAATCCCCTTCAACTTCTTCGGGAGGTCCCTCCTAAAAGTCCAGGCTAACTGCTTATGCTAGAAGCAAACACCAAATCTATGGGACAACTAGGGGTTCCCAATAATTTTTTTTTTTTTTTCCATTTGGGGGGAAGTTGCCAAATAAGCACACTTGGTTTTCCTTTGTTTCTGGGGGGGAGAATCTCTAAACTCCTACTGTTTGTTGTTCAACTTAAGAATACTGGGGAAACACATCCTATTTTCGCTACGTTTGATAAAGTTATCATTGTTTCATCAATTCGGAGGAAAGATTTCTAAGTGATCACACCTTGTTTTGGGGGAAACTTCTTAAGTATCAAAGTATCATGTTCTCATTTTCGGGGAAGATAAGCCATATCTTGCTATGTTCGATAAATCTAACTTAGAATGAATTTTTCTTCCCTTGCTATCATTCATTTTCATCAGACGTTGTTCTCAGACTGAATACTTCAGTTTGAGTCAATCGAAGTAAATTAACCCGGCCCCCGTGCAGCGTACTCTGAAGAGTCTGTCGGTTGGGATTCTTAGCTGCCAGTGAGACATGCAACCGTCTTAATCTTACTTCGAGAGATTCATTCTTCCGAGTTCTCTCTGATACCAACTGTAACGCCCGCCCCTTTTCACCGTAAAATCAGAGTACATTTTTTTTTTAAATGAAAGTGACAAAGGGCGCGGACATCACGACGCGAGTTAAGTCCGAGTTTCTAAAGGCCGGCCCTTAACTGGCCAACCCTACGTGTGCGTGGCACGAAGTCCATGGAGAACAGTTCACACGTAGACAGCAATATCAAGGAATAATACAACTATATGCGGAACTAACAATAAGGACTATCCTACAAATTTGAGATCGCAGGGAAGATAACATCCATTTAAAATTACTACAATACCTCAAAATCATAATGTCCATAATATAATCCCAAAACATAGCAAGTAATCTAATTTATTACATTTCCGACAAGCTAAACTATTGCAAATTACATTATCCGAAATAAACATTAGTAACTATCTAGCACGCCTTTCCAAGCTCCTTAGCTTGGCTCCCGTCTCTTCCTCCCGCTTCGCCACCTCCTGTGTCATCAGCTAGGGTAGAAGTAGGGCGTTAGACAACGCGCCCAATAGGACTCCGAGTAGGGCCAGCACATGGACTAGTAATAACAGCATACAGATAATAACCCAATGCAAGCTGATAAACCATCATATAATGAAACTATAAAGTAAATGCCATGTCATGGGTGTCTATGTTATGCATCCCACCCATCATCCAAACCATATAATATCATATCCCTCTTGACGGCACGGCCTCGTCAAAATATACACAATCCCCAATCATCCCCCTGGACGGCAAAACCTCGTCCAGATATAACCAATCACAAATCATCCCCCTGGACGGCAAAACCTCGTCCTGATATAACCAATCACAAATCATCCCCCTTGATGGAAGAACCATCATCAAGGGATCATAATTACATACAACATCCTTGATAAATCAAATACATTAAAATACCTCCATGTCTGTTTATCGGTCGCCCCGACGGAGCATGGACTCCGGGTTCATTTCATCCTTCCCCTGTCATATTCCTCCCATGCCATGCATGAGATGTAGATGTCATATGCCAAGTAATGAATAAAATAACAAACCATGACATTTAAAAATCCCATCAATAATACATATAACTTGATTATAAAAGAAAATCAAGAAAAGCCTCAATGATCACATCATAGCTTTAAAACCATTTATAAACCAATCATATACTTACCAGAATAAATCAAATGAAAGCCCCTACATAATACATAATTCAAAACCAATCTTAACCAAACCATATAATTTTCAAAGTAATTCAAAGAACCCATCACTCCATCCATGGCTTACAAAAAGGTTAGAATCCTACCGATTACCGATTCGCGTCCTTTTTCCGTATTCGTCCGACAATCCGGCTACCGACTCGCGTACCACTCGCGCTATCCGACACCTTATTAAATTACCAAATTAGTCCATATTGTCCCATTTCCAAGCCCATAAACCATATTTTAGTGGTTTCTTCATTTTAGCCAATAATTACCATTTGTGCCACTACCCCTTTACATAACCAATTACACATTCATTCATGCCTATTTAAGCCCAAAATTGATCCACAACCTAAGTCCATTAATGATCCCTAACCATGTTACAAGATCATTAAAAAAATCAACCCTTAACTTAGCCTCATTTCTATTGATTTAAACACATCATATTTCCAAATTTTAGCCCCTTAGCATTCTCATTTGTGAGACTAAAATGCATCAACCCCAAGCTTAGTTTAATCATTCACAAGGTCATCTTTATGCACCCATTTTCATCTCCAACTCACATGGGGTTCGGCCATGTACCATGGCCGAACCCGCGGTTCTTCAATGTGACTAATAATTACCATTTTGCCATTCTCTCTTCCATGTTTAATCATTCACCCATCCATGTATATTTTAAGTCTAAATTTATCCATAACTTAAATCCATTAAAGATTCACTAACCATGACCCAACATGAAACAAAATCAGCCACCTAATTTGATCAAATTTCCATCATCTGATCACAAACATGGAACCAACCTTAGCTCATACAATGACCTACAAAATGGGTCATGGGTTCGGCCACATACCATGGCCGAACCCATGATGTATTGTTCCCCATTTTGCTTGGATCTTTTAACACATTTTAGATCTATCACAAGTCTTCCCATGAGAGGTTTACATCATGCATTTTAAATCACCATTCCATTGCATTTTTCATCATACAACCATTTAAAACATTACTCCCATGCATTCATTAAAGCCCTAATTCATTAATCAAGAACCCACGTTGCTTTCCATTCTTAAAACCCTAAGTAATTTAAACCAACCACCAATTCAACCACCATGGGGTTCGGCCATACTATATGGCCGAACCCTATGGCCCATGATTCTTATTTCCAAGTACCCAATTCCATGTTCAATTTAATCAATCACACAATGCACACAATATATTTCTCCAATTTCTTACCCTAACCCTAATTCACCCATTTGGGGTTTTCTCCATCTTCCACCCTTCCATTTAATGCATCTAAATTCCATAGTATAAAATCACCTATCCACCATTAATTTCACAAAAATAATTTCCATTTCTTAAACCCTAAAATCCAATATTCTTTTATTTAAGAAATACTCACTATCCGACGTCTCCTCCAATTTCCGCGCTCCCGTCGATCTCCTTAGCCTCCTCTCTCCTTCCTCTTGATCTTTGATAGGTCAAGACTCTTGATTAATGGTGGCAACACCCAACCCTAGAATCAGCCATAGTAGGGTTTGTGTGAGAGAGAGAGAGAAAAATCATGAGAGGAGAGATGTTAAACCCTAACCTTAGAGTGATTTCCCTCCAATTTCCACTTCTTTCTTCTCTCCTTCTCTTCTCTTCTCCTTAACTCTCTTCCTCTCCTTCCTTAGAGCATGGGACGGCAATGGAGAATGGGAGGGATGGAGTTTGTGAAGAAAAGATGAGAATGAGATAACCAATAAGACTTATCTCCATTTTTCACTTTAATTTAATGATCCCACCAACCTTAAGATATTTTATTTGCTTTATGGTGGTGGTTATCCAAACCACCACCCAAGCCCAACGTTTTTAACATTTTGAGGTGGGGTAGCTTGGTCTCCATTTGACCAATCTAACCCCATGTAGCCACCAACTTATTAATTTAAGTATTTAATTAATTTGATAATTAACTTAGGTTAATTCATTTTTATTTAACCTAATTCCCATTATTCCACCCATGGTTGACCAAGTCAACCATGGTGGCCAGCCCCACCAATCATTGGTCCACATGCCACCTCATTTGATGAGGTGGAGGTGGGTCCCAATTGGCCATGTCACTTAGGCCTAATTAATACTAACTTAGGTGATTAAAAATCAATTCAACCCACTTCCCTTATTGGATCACCATTGGGCCCATGGCCCAATTAAGTTCTCTCCTATCCATTTACCTTAGAGTTTGCATTATTTTGACCCATTAAGTCCCAAATGGGTATTGGGCCCAATTTGACTATCCTTGGCCCAATTTGACCATCATTGACCATTAAGATAAATTAAATCCAATACATAACCCATTGGGCCCTAGTTGGGCCTTTGTCCACATTTTGATCCATTTACTATCTATTCCATCCAATTTCCAATTTCCACCATAAAAGAATAAATAATAACACATATATATTACTTTACAACTTCCGGGCCATTACATCAACCATTATCGACTAATTAAATGAATTTCATCCAACCCATGGTCCATTGGACCATACTTGGGCCTTTGCCCAAATTTTGATTCACTTAACATTTATTCCACTAAAATTCTCAATTTCCATCATTAAAATAAATAATAACCACAGATATACTGATTCACAAATTCCAGGTCATTACATCTACGGCGAGAAATTTGAGGTATTTTCTGATCATAAGAGTTTAAAATATTTATTTGATCAGAAGGAGCTCAACATGAGGCAGTGCAGATGGATGGAGTATCTGGTGGATTATGAGTTTACGCTTCGATACCATCCAGGCAAGGCAAACAAGGTGGCGGATGCCCTCAGCCGCCTATCACATACATCGGTAGCATGCTTGATCAGAACAAAATGGGAGATACTGCACACCATTCGAGAGTTCAATCTTTACATCAACAATCGTGGGAGTATGTATAATTTAATCATACAGTCCAATATAGTCACCAAGATTGAACGAGAACAAAGAGCAGACCCGGAAGTGGAAGAGGTATGGGCCAAGATGTCCACTGGCGTAGTTATACCGAAATGGGAATTACGACCAGGACAGGGTCTTTTATTCCGGGGAAGAGTATATGTGCCAAAGAATTGTAGGAAAAACTGTTGATTGAGGCACATCAATCCAAACTCTCCACTCATCCGGGCAGCACTAAAATGTATCACGATCTGAAAAGGCATTATTGGTGGCACGGATTAAAAAGGGATGTGGCGGAATTCGTGGCACTTTGTTTAACTTGTCAGCAAGTTAAGACTGAACATCAAAAGCCACCAGGGTTACTCAAACCCTTATCAATGCCAGAATGGAAATGAGGAGCACATTTCCATGGACTTTGTGACGGGATTGCCGAGATCTTCAAAGGGCAATGATGCCATATGGGTCATGGTAGACCGACTGACCAAGTCTGCGCATTTCATTCCTATTAAGATGACGGATTCATCTGAGACGTTGGGTTGGGGGTACATCAGGGAAATTATTTGGCTACATGGCATCCCCCGAACTATAGTATCTGACAGAGATGGCCGTTTTTCGGCAAAGTGTGGCAAAGTATGCAATCAGCTATGGGGACAGATCTAAAGACTAGCACCGCTTTCCATCCACAGACTGATGGACAGTCAGAAAAGACGATTCAAACCTTGGAAGACATGCTGAGGGCGTGCATGTTAGATTTCAAGGGTGGATGGGAGGACCACCTGCAACTGGTGGAGTTCTCGTATAACAATAGTTATCAGGCAAGCCTTCAGATGGCTCCATTCGAGGCTTTATATGGTAGGCCTTGTAGATCACCAGTGTGCTGGACAGAGGCTGGTGAGCCTGCACTGATTGGACCTGAACTAGTCGCGGAGACTACAGCACAAATTCAGTTGATATGTCGGCATTGATTGACTGTACAGAGTTGGCAGAAGAGCTAGGCTGATAAAAGAAGACGATTTCTGGAATTTGAAGTGGGAGACATGGTATTCTTAAAGGTCTCGCCACGGAAAGGACATATGAGGTTTGGGAAAAAGGGAAAACTGTCACCAAGATTTGTGGGACCGTTTCCCATCATAAGAAGAGTGGGGGATGTGGCTTATCAGATAGCACTTCCTACACAATTGGCAGCTCTACACGATGTGTTTCACGTGTCGATGCTGAGAAAGTATAATCCCGATCCGTCCCATGTGTTGAATGTGCAAGACATAGAAGTACAAAACAACGTGACATACGTCGAGAAACCAGTTAGGATACTGGAGACTGAGCAAAGGGTGTTGCGAAATAGAGTGATTCAGTTCGTAAAAGTGGTATGGGACCGACATGGTGTTTGAAAAGGCCACATGGGAACTTGAATCGGAGATGAGAATAGCTCACCCCGAATTATTTATGTAATTTATTTTGGAACCCTACTTCGTTCGATTTTCGGGACGAAATTTTTAAAAAGAGGGTTATATTGTAACACCCCTAATTTCTCAATAAGATGGATAATTACGAAAATGCCCCTGGATTGGTAAATTTATATATTATGATGTTAAATGAGAAAATAGTGGGGCCCATTACTCAAATTAAGACCCTATGAGCACATTATAAATGTCAAATCTGATTGGATGGGTAATGTACATCAATTTGGGTCAATATGCGTAATTGGATCAAAGGACCCAATTGGACCCAATGGGTCATAATGGACTTATTAGACCATTGGGTGAGCCCAAATTTAATGGGGTTAAGCTGAATTGATCGGAAATTAAGTGGAGCATAAATGGGTAGGCTTGATACACATGTGAAAACCAAATGCAAATGGCTAAAACAGCCCATAAATGGGTCATGTTGTCAAAACGGGTCAAGGAGCTAAATGGGGACCCAATGGGTCGGGTTGATCAAGATTGACCACGGCTGACAGTGTGGGCCCTCAAATGAGCTCAATGGTGAGTCAAATCAGGTTGGGTTGGATTGGAATGAGTTGCATTTAAATTAAATGGTTGGGTTGACTCAAGTGTAATTAATGTATGGTATTTAATGTGGCGAGTTAAGCCATTGAGTTAGGTGAGTCAAAATGGAAATCAAAGGGGCTGTAAAATCAGAGAGTTGAAGGGAATATGAGGAGGTGTCTTGGTCTCAAACAAACCAAAACAAGCCCCACACGTTGGGGACTTGTTATGGTGGTTTCCATGCTAAGTTTTAAATGGAAATGCATGGGAATTGGATGAGATACATGGGGAGCTGAATGGTTGCATTGGCTGGTGCCAATGGGTGTCTTGGTTGTGCCAAGTGACCCTTTCAATTGAGCAAGAATTTATGAGGAAATTGAGAGGTCATAGTGGCTGATTTACAAAAGAGGATGACCACCCCATTTGGCCGATTTTCACACAAAGGAATTCTAAGAATCCTCATCTCTCTCCCTCTCTCCAAACTTTTTCTCTTGGCTGAACCAGCAGTGGTGTTTTCACCAATTGATCAAGCATAAACCAGCAAAAGAAGGGAGGCTAAGAAAGATAGGAAGTAAAGAGCAAAGGCAAGAGGAAAAGCTTGGAAAATTTGGTAAGTATTTCCATGGGTTTTGTTTAATAAAATGGGATAAATGAAACATGATTGGGCCATGGGTTGGCCGAACCTATCAAAGGTTAGACCTTGGTTGGTGTTTCATAAAAGTGATGAAAAAAAAAATGTATCATTGGGTTCGGCCAATTTGGATGGCCGAACCCCATGAAAAGAATGGGTTTATTTGGATGGTTTTTGTAAGATAAACAATGGACTGATTTTAATGTTACACTTAGACCTAAGTTGCATGTTTTAAAAAGGTTTAAACAATAGAATTCAGTGCCATGTTTTGGGGCATGGAATGGCCGATTGTATTAGGGAATTTAACCTTGGACAAAGGTTGTGTATAATGGTAAAAAAAATATACCATTGGGTTCGACCACCATGATTGGCCGAACCCCATGAAATTCATTTGGTTAGGCTATGGTTGGGAAGTCCACAAACCATACCGGTGGTGGAAGTATTTACATGTTTTAATTAGGTCATGTTATGCTGAATTTATCAATGGTTTGAAATATGATGATGAGGTTGAAAAGGATGGAAACTTAGAGCATTGGGTTCGGCCACCATGGATGGCCGAATCCCATGAAAGAATTTGATGAATGATGATGGTTTTGAGAGATAAAAATCATACATTACCATGGGGTTCTTATGTGATTTAAATGAAGATAAATTTACTGTTTTTGGTCAACCAATATATGGCTGAACCATGTTAATGTTATGGTTAAGTTGCTGATTTAAATCATGGATAGATGATGGACTAATTGAATCAAGAGAACCATGGACTGTTTTTGGATGGTATGATTGGATTAAATCATATTGGAAAACTATGATTTGTTTTACGCTTTTGATTTAAGAATTACTAGGCTTAGTTATGGATTTAATATTAAGTTGACCAACCATGATATAAGATGGAAAGTGGGGACGAAAATTAGATTGGTGAGGTTCGGCCATGTAGTATGGCCGAACCCCACTAATGGTCATTGGTGGCCTTAGTGTGCAGCTAATTATGTGATTAAAGATGTGTGAAAGAATGATTTAAAGGATCAAATAAAGATGGTGAGGCTCGGCCATGTGTTTGGCCGAACCCCACCAACGTGGTTTAGTTATGGTTATTGATGTTTAAGGAAAAGGTTAGTCTCAATGGCATAATGGTAATTATGGATGAAATGATCATGGGATTGGATGTATGGACCCAAACCAATGTGGTATGGTTCGGCCATGTTCTATGGCCGAACCCTACCAAGGTATTTTTGTGGTATATGATGTTTAATAAGGATTAAATAAAAGAGAGACCAAATTGTAAATAGGTGAGGCTCGGCCTTGGGGTATGGCCGAACCCCACATAGTGCATTTTTGGGACTTAGACCAAGTTGGAATTACATGGACGAATGTTTGATTTGCTGCTATGTAAATAAGGTATCAAGAGTTGCGTGAACGGCGTACGAGCTGTGAACGGGTGACGATTAAGAAAGATCGAACACTGAAGTGAATCTTTAGTAGGTTTCCTACCTACTTGTAACCACAGTTTTATCTTGGTTTTTATGAGACTTATGTTTATTTTATTGGTTTTGAATGATGGATATTATTTACATGTTTTATATATACATTGGCATCTCATGCATGAACATGGGATGATGATTGTGGAAACCGGAGCCCACACTCCGTCGGTATGCCCGTGATGCAACTGTGGGGCCGCCTTAGGCGATGAGGGTCCCGCCAGAAGGATCATCTGTCGGTTATGGACACCGGAGCCCACACTCCGTCGGAATGCCCATGATGCAACTGTGGGGCCTCCTTAGGGGTGAGAGTCCCACTAGGAGGATTAATATGTTGATATAAGACACGTCAAGTGATGGCTATATGTATGTGTGATGGGGTGGGGCTCATTACATTTGCATACATACATAGCATGGTTTTATATGTTTTTGATAATCATATATTTGATATATGCATGATTTATAATCTAACCATGTGGTAGCCTTGATCGGAAAACCTACTGGGCGCGTTGATCTAACGCCCTAATTCTATCCTCAGAGGAGAATGCAGGAACAAAGAAAGGGAAAGAGAAGGTTGATGACCAGGAGGGGAGCCAAGCGTAAATGCTTGAGTGCTGGATTGGATTTATAATTGTTGTTATTTGAATACATTTTTATGGACATGTAATAATGTAGTTATTTGTTATGGTTTGAGAATGCCTTGATAAATCTTAATTTGGTTTAAGTAATCTGAAAAGAATGACTTGTACTTGCTATCTAATCAGTTTATTTCACAGTTAGTCTAGTTTTTCCGCATGACATTGTTTAGTTCCATGTGTGGTTTGTTATCGTGGGTTTAGTCTATGCACACATGGGTGGTCAGTTAAGGGTCGGACTTAGGTAGTCCGGACTTAGCTCGCGTCGTGACGTCACCCACTCTCTTCCTATGTTATTCTATTGTTATTTAAAAAAAAAAAAAAAAACTCTGATTTTCTCGGAGAGGGCGGGCGTTACAGATAGTGGAATTCTCCTCAGTGGGAATCCCAAGGCAACGCAGCAGCTTATCCATCCTAAGCTTTATACGGAGGGTTCTCCTCCTCAGGTACATCTCCGAAAATGTGAGTGATGTGAGCTAACTTGCCCAGTGAAGGAAATATAACAATGTAGTCTAATGAAACATCAGGTTAGTTGAATAATCAACATTTACAATATGATATCTCATCCTCGACAATAAATTCTCAACATCATTCCATTACTGCTGTTATCCATCGTAACACCTACATACTATGTTGAGACCATTGTATTAAGTCCCGACACGGTCAAAATACTTCCTTGCAAGTACATCTCCGGCCCTCACATGGCCAATACTGACACTCCCCAAGTCAGCAACTGTCGACACCCCTGGTCTAGTAGACGGAAACCATCTCACACACATGACCGATATTGGTTCAATAGTTAAAGGCGCGTGGAAGCAGTATTTCATAACTCATAATCAACATCATTACGTATGATCATCATAAGCACTTCTTACAACAGTGCATCGTGTCTAGACACATGGGTGGGTTCATCAACACTTGAAACCACTCATTTCTCAAGATCCATCTTATAAACCTGATTTAACCTACTGCAAAGTTAAGTCCCCTCACCGAAATCGTGTGGTATCGCGGTCTCTGTCAACATGCAAACAAGTGTGCAAACAGTAATTAGTCAACATACAAAGCGTGCAAAGGAATACATACAAGTAGTATTTCAAAACCATACTGTTTTTCCAAAAATCTCCACGGTAAATGGAACTGAGTCTCCTACTTGGTTTCTAGCCATTTTAAGTTACAATAATCCACAATATAATAATAATAAGGTGCTCAGACCAAATCTCATATTGTCTTCTGGGCATGACCAGATTGACGTATTATGTTAGGTTTAGATGCTCAATTCACTTCACATATTGTCTTTTGGATATGACCAGATTGACATATTGAGTTAGGCGTAGAGGTCACTCAGTGCCTGACAGATATAGCGTCGGCCTGGAAGTGAAGTCACTCAGTGCCCCACAAATAGTGTCGGTCTGGAAGTGAATACAATAGTAATACACTATAGTAATAAGAGAAAAAGGGGTTAGTACAATTTTTTTAAATTATCAATGGGGTATAAACATCTCATGAAAACCTAGGATCAAACACATGCATCAATCAATCAATCAAGATTTAACATTAAAAAACTGGGTTCCTCGGAACATGCCTTGGAACCAGGTACTGTGGCTTCGGATCATCTGAACCACGGCCTAAACTAGTTCACAGACTTCAGAACATGGATCTGTCCTCGGACCGTCTGAAGGTCAGGTCTCGGATCGTCCGAAGATCCACCCGAACCTAAAAACAGAAAACAGGCTTTGGTGGGTCTCGGTGTGTCTCGAAACATGCCGAGAGAAGCTCGGATCGTTCGAACCTCTCTGTCATTCCGAAGATAGCTCAGAACATCCCGAGCAGAGACGGGAGAACAGCTAACCTCGGACGCTTCGGGACTTCGAACCGAAGCTCAGAACGTCCGAAGGGTCACTCTCGGACCATCCGAAGGGTGTCACCCTCGGACCATCCGAAGCACAACTCTCGGACCGTCCGACAGTCGTCTTCTTCCTCTGTCTGTAACAACAGACAGTGACGTCGAACAGAGAGTGAAATACGAATCCAGAAACAGTGGGTTTCCTGGATTCGATTTTCGCATCCAACCGGTCAGATGGACTCCTCAGTGAGTCCCCTTACCTTGAATGAATTAAAACTTTAACAGTGATTAAACCAACGGATTTTAACATCAAAATCAAAGTGATACAAAATTTCCATGTTTTTTCTTAAACTTCAAATCCATTTTACTCACTCAAAACTCAGTCAAAAATGCTCTTTCTTAATTCTAAACAGACTGAAATTTAAAAAGGAACACAATGGTTACCTTCGTTTGAGTTCCTGGGCTGAAAATCCCGCTTTGAAACATCTTTCCCTTAAGCTTACACTCAACCAAAATTTGAAAACAGAGGCAGAGGGAGAGGGATCGGTCCGGTGTTTCTCACATGGATTGAGATGAAAGTTATCTGGGGGTGAAACCAGCTGAGAAGAGGGTGATTTATAAAGGAAATGGGGAAATTGGTAGAGGGCACGACGGGCGTTGCATACAGCGGTGCCGACGTCCGACACAGTAACGGGCAGAAAATTACTGTTTGTTGCAAATAAGTCCCCGGCTGTTTTGGTTTTTGTACATAGGTCCTATTTTTGACAAAAATCGATTTTTACCTAAAATGTGGTTTAAAAGGCTTAAAATTTTTTAATCCAACTTGATAGATAAGTTGGGTTTTAAAAACTCCAATCACCATAAAAATTTGGGGATTTAAAACTCATTAAAAAGCATAGATTTAAATAAAATCCATAATTTAACACTATTTACTTAATTTAACTTGTGTTAAATTAAATGAATTAAAATCCTCATGTTCAAGGTTTGAAAGAATTAACTAAACCGAAATAAAATGGTCTAAAATATTATGCTTGTTTCAAAAAAAAATTAATTTCTAAAATCATTTAAAAATATTTATTTCCCCTTTCGGGATGTTGACATGTGGTTTTAAATACCATTTTTCTGAAAATAAAATAATTATGAAATCAGAAATAGAAATCCTTGATTAAAGAAAATAATATCATCCAATAATAATCACATAATGACATAAATAATAAAATAATATCAATAAGTGGTAAATTACCATTTTGCCCTTCCAGCTGGACGAGTTGGATCACTGAGCTTTCGAACTCAGATTGGGCCACACTGGGTTTTCACAAAGCTCTAACTGTAATCTTCGAGATTAACCGGTCTAAGAAGGATTTATTAAATGGATTACACTTAATTTGGGTCAGGGTATTACACTAATATCACAAATGTCTCCCCCTTAACTTGTGCCTGCAAAGACACAATCATTTTCCTACATATTAAAAGATAGATACTGGTGGGACTTGTATGCTCCCCCTCAACATTAGCACATTATTCACTCCCCCTTTTGTCAAGAATATTGACAAAGGTAAGTCAAACAAAAACAGAAGATATGCAAATATGTAGCACAGTAAATTTGACAGTAACATAATAGATGCAAATAGATAACATAGGAGAAACTGAAATTTAGAGCAGTCAAGCATAAACTACACAGTAAGTGAAAGTTTAACTGTTACATTACCAAAATTATCATGACAGTAAACAAAATATAGATAGTCCCAACAGAAAAGCTTCAATCCTGAGGAGACGAGGGAGGAAATTCTGCATCATTGCGGCGACACGAATATGAAATTTGTTGAAGAGAGTAGAAGATGCGCTTGAGGAAGTTCTGACATATACCGAGAACTCTTGATGTTGATACAGGAAGCGATCTTGACGTTTGCTCATATCAGACAGAAATGACTCTTGACGCTTTTCCAGCTCGGCGAATCGCTCATCGAAATACTTGCGATCAATGGAATGCGAAGGACTGGTAGCAGCCTTGCGACTCCGGCGATCAGTAGAGGGAGCGGAAATGGGTGAGCCTCTAGAGGATGGACGAAACAAGCCAATACTTCTTTTAATTCCTGTCTTTGTCAGGGTCGCACATTGAGAGGAACTTCTCCAAGATAAGGCACCATCCCGAAATGAGAACTAAGGCGGGTAAGGAGATAGCAGAAGGGCACGAAACCATGGCCGGAAGACTTCCAGAAACGCTTGACATGTTCACAAATCAGGGAAGGAAGACAGATTTTCTCCCCATAGCTACAGCATACAAGACATTGACCATGTACTCACTAAGCTAGGACTTATTCATCAGACGAGGATAGACATTAAAAGTAAAGATCAGATGAAAGATCTTGTACTTGGGAAGGAGAGAAGAAGAATGGATTTGAAGTTTTCCTTCCTTGTCTATATCACCACCACAGAGTTTGCAAATGATCTTGTGGGAGTCTTCAGGGGCTACCTCATGTCGGGCTGCAGAGATATCCCCACCTTTAAACAGAGGGATGTTCATGAGCTGAGAAATCAGCTCAGGTGTCATAGAACATTTTCTCGATTGGAGAATTTTAGTAAGAAGGAATGAGAGGGACGATTTATGGATTTATGGATAGAAGAATACATGCCTTTGACCATAGAGGGGTAGGCATTGCCGCCCCAAGTTAAAATGTTTTCCCAACCAACCTTCTGAAGGATTTTGAAGGTACTGTATTTTTTAAGGTCCGGGAGGTAACAAGTACGCTCAACTTTGAAATTTTTTAAAGAGTGTTCCTTCGGAACTGATTAGAAAAGCCGTGCACTTGGAGGATTAGAAGGAGGTGAGGAGGCATTAGAACCTTCAAGATGGATCTCAGATGAGTGAGATCGTCTGGATGAGCTACGAGAGGGACGAGAAGAAGGTGAAGGAGCAGGGACCGAGGTTTCCTGAGGAACAACCTCTAGTTCTTCTTCTTCAGAAGAAACTGTCACGGAAGCAAATGGAATGAACCGATCAGGGTTTTTATACGCCCTGAATTTCTTTTGTCTAGGCGGTGGAGGAGGAGACTACGTTGGGGCTGATGATGAGGCGGCATGACTCCGCAAGTATCTTTGGGTATGATGTCTTTCGACAGCCCCTGATTTCTTCCTAAGCATCTTAATTGACAAAATCGAAACAAAAAATAGACTAGATAGGGCAAAATCAGAGAAAAAAGATCATGACACTGAGAGAGAAGACGATGACCAGAAGTGAAAAACCCCAAAATTCCCCTTTATTTTCGCACAGTGCCTATTGTGGAAGCCTTAGCTGTGGTTTAACGGATCTTCCGAAAACGACTTGAGTGAATTTAAAAAGAGGGGACCACAAGGAACTCGATGGCGAGGGCTCGAGTGAAATCACCGAGGCCTCGCTGACGGTGATGTTAAGTCGAACCGAACATGAAGAATAGAACTCGACTACGAGGGCTCAAGGGATGGCTCGAGACCTCGAGACTAAATCCCCTTTTTTTATTTTATTTTTTATGTTTTTAATTTTTAATTTTAAAATATTATCTCCACTGACTGATCATAGTATCAGAAATATTTAGGATACAATACACACCCTAATTGATTTTCTCAGAGCAAGAAAATGAATTGAGTCAAGTGGTTTTGTCATTATATCAGCCAATTAATTATCAATGGAAATATATTCAAACTCGATGGTTTTCTCTTCAACTAACTCTCGAATGAAATGATGTCTAATGTCTATATGTTTGGTTCGAGAGTGCTAGACAGGGTTCTTAGAAATATTTAAGGCACTTGTATTATCACAGTGGAGAGTCATTGTTCTTCCTGTCATGCCATAATCGACGAGCATTTGTCTCATCCAGACAAGTTGAGTGCAACAAGTTGCTACGGCTATTTATTCAGCCTCTGCAATCGAAAGGGATACTGAAGATTGTTTTCGACTGCCAAGCAATCAGACAGTTTCCAATGTAAAAACAACCCCCACTTGTAGACTTTCTATCATCTAAGTTTCCTGCCCAGTCCGCATTGGTGTACCCCACAATATGAAATGATGTATCAAATGGGTACCAAATTCCATATAGACATGTTCCCGATACATATTTTATCATACGTTTTACTGTTTTTATGTGGGAATCTTTAGGATTAGTTTGGAACCGTGCACATGCACCCACACTAAAAGAAATATCGGGTCTACTCGTAGTCAAATACAGGAGACTACCTATCATGCTTCTGTACATGCTAGGATCAACATCTTTCCCATTTTCATCTTTTGATAGTTTAACAGTAGTACTCATGGGAGTGTTTAAGTGCTTACTGCCTTCAAGTCCAAACCTTTTAACAAGATCTTTAGCATACTTGGATTGTGAAATGAAGAACCCATCATTAAGTTGTTTTATTTGTAAACCAAGAAAATAATTAAGCTCTTCAACCATGCTCATTTCAAATTTAGATTTCATAAGATTAGATAAACTAATAGCAGCTTATTCATCAGTGGATCCAAACACAATATCATCCACATATATTTGAGCTATCAATATAACATCATTGGATTTTCTAGCAAACAGTATTTTGTCAACACTTCTCCTTTGAAAATCATTATCCAATAGAAACTGTGTAAGTCTTTCATACCATACCCGAGGAGCTTGTTTAACGCCATACAGTGCCTTCTTTAATTTGTAGATATGATTAGAGTGTTTTGGATCCAAAAACCCTTTAGGCTGCTCTACATATACCTCTTCATTTAATAAACCATTTAAAAGTGCACTCTTTACATCCATTTGAGAAAAATTAAATTTCAAATAACATGCAATGGACAATAAAATACGTATAGACTCAAGATGTGCTACAGGAGCAAAAGTCTCATCAAAATCTATTCCCTCAATTTGTGTATACCCTTGAGCAGCAAGACGGGCTTTATTCCGAACTATTGTCCCATTTTCATCCATTTTATTTTTGTAGATCCACTTGGTACCTATTACATTTGTATTTTTTGGTCTTGGTACCAAATCCCATACGTCATTTCTTGTAAATTGAATCAGCTCTTCTTGCATAGCATTTACCCAATCTTCATCTAACAACGCTTCATCAATATTCTTGGGTTCTAATTATGAGGTGAAACAAAAACAACTAGATATGTTTTCTAGTTGTTTCATAGTTTTTACTCCCGTCATGGGATCCCCAATGATGTTCGACATAGGATGTTTTTTATTTGGTTTAAGTTCAATGGATGTCGAAGACGATGAAAGAGGATTGTCAATTTGATTTGAAGATTGATCCACCTCATCTATGGTTTCATGTACAAAAGAAGATTGGTCATCAATGGCTACATTAATGGATTCCATTATTGCACCGGTTCAAGATTTTTAACTCTATAGACTCAGCTGGTGTTAGATTATCCTAGAAAAATTCCTTCATCACTTTTCGCATCGAATTTTCCAAGCTTTCACGATCTCTAAGAATATGGCATTTACTACCGAAAACCTTGAGATACTTACAATTTGGCTTCCTACCGGTCCACAATTCGAATGTTGTTTTATCTAGGCCAGCTCTTAGATAAACTCTATTTATGATATAACATGCGGCATTTATAGCCTCAACCCACAAATTTTTTGGTAACTTCTTGCTGTCTAGCATGACTGTGGCCATATCTTGGAAAACCTGATTTTTCTTTTCGGCCACCCCATTTTGTTGGGGTGTCTTAGGAGCAGAGAACTCATGATGTATACCACATTTTTCACAATATTTTTGGAAACGATGATTTTCAAATTCACCCCATGATCACTTCTGATTCTATTTATGGGTGTTTGTTTTTCAATCACAATGCGTTTTGCAATAATTTTAAATTCATAATATGCATATGATTTTTTTCTAAGATAACCTACGCATGTGTATCTAGTGTAGTCGTCAACAATAACCATGAAATACACCTTTCCTCCTATACTCATATTCTGGGTTGGTCCAACTAAATCCATATGTAGGAGCTCAAGAGGTCTAGTGGTAGTCACAACATTAACTTTCTTATGGGATGCTCTCACTTATTTACCCTTTTGACACTCACCACAAAATGCTTGAACTGATCTACTTATCTTGGGCAATCCTTTGATGTGTTCACTCAATTTTGACAAATCTTTGAAATTTACGTGTTCTAGTCTCTTGTGCCATAACTCAACTTCATTAAGTTTAGATAGGTTTCAATGATTTATGCTAGGAGTTGGCAGTTTTCAATGGCATAACACTGATCAGAAGTTTTCAACCCTTTAAGGACAACTTCACCTTCACTGTTATAGATTTGACAATCATTCTTACGGAAGGTAACATAATGGTCTTTCTCACATATTTGAGATATACTTAATAGATTGCGTTTAAGACCATCAACTAGCAGCACATCATCTAAGGTAAGGGAATCATTTAATTCTAAGGTCCCTTTCCGTATAATTTTAGCGAGATTTCCATCCCCAAAAGTAACCGAACCACCATTGAAATCTACAAGGTTGGACATAAATGTTTTATCACCAGTCATGTGCCTTGAATAACCACTATCAATGTACCATTTTGACTGGTTTTCAACCTTTAATGCCGTATGCACAATCAGGCTTTTGTACTTGGTAACCCATTTCAATGTGGTTGTGTTTTTTACATTTCTAGGGACTAATTTTTTAAAATTATATCTGAATTTTCTATTCATTTTTTCATTTAAAGTTTTGTTTAATTTTGTAGCCAAATCTTCACGGTAATTATATTCACTTTTTTCTTTTTCATAAATTTGCACTTCAATTTTTTTTCTGATTTGTTTTTTCCCATAAGTTTCTTTTTCTAAGTTTGCACTCAAATATGAAGTGTCCCCTTTTAGTATAGTAAAAACAAGTGATATTTAAAGGTCTAGAAGATTGACCCTTAACAAATACAATTTTGCTCACTGTTTTTACATTTTCTTGGTTGTACCCAAGACCAGTCTTGTCCCTATGGTTTTTACCCGATTTTAGCAATCTTTCTAATTTATATTGTCCTTGGGTAAACTTATTTTCAAAGTTGAGTTTATGATTATTAAAACTGTTTATTTTAGAATGAGCATTGATAATTTCTTCTGATAAGATAATTCTAATATCTTCCAATTTTTTAATATCATTCTCATAATTTCTCAACTTATCTTGTAACTCATTTTGAACTTGTTTTAATTTAACATTTTCTTCATTTGTAGTTTTCAGAGTTCTTACAAGATTTTCATTTACTCCTTTTTCTTCTTCTAACTGGCTTATTAAATTTGTGTTTTCAGATTTTCTCTTACTTAATTTCTTAGCCAATTTTTGACTTTCCAGAAAAAGAGAGTCATAGGCCTCTTAAAGATCACCATCTTCATCATTTTCTAATTCACTTTCTGAGTCACTTTCGAAAGTTACGATAGAGACTATGAACCCTTTTAGATCTTCAGATTTACCTTGAGTGGATTCATCAGAATCACTTTCCGATTCAGAGGTATTTTCATAAGTTCCTGTTAAAGCTTTCTTATTTCTTTTTGAAGGACATTCAACAGTAAAATGTCCTTGACCTCCACAATTATAACATTTTTGTTCTTTGTCTTTATCTCTTCCTTTTTCCATTAATGTATTAAATCTGTTGGTGTTTTTTATTGTATTGAATCTGTTGGTATTTTTAACCCTTGGCTCACTTCTTTTAAAGTTTTTAAGCTTGTTCCTTTTATTGAAGTTTCTTAAGAATTTTTTAGCCAACAAAGCAACATCATCTTCACTGTCAGATTCAGATTTTTCTTCTTTAAGTTTCTCAATGTTTGAGGATGACTTTAAGGCAACAGACTTGTTTTTAGGTATTTCATCTTCAAAATGAAATTCATAGGTTTGAAGAGATCCTACTAGGTCATCAATTTTCATGAATGAAACATCTCTATACTCTTCAATAGCTGCTACCATAGGTTTAAATCTTTTGGGCAGATTTCTAAGTACCTTGGTACATACTTTAGATTCAGGAATTATTTGGCCTATATTTACAACCTTGCCATCAACTCCATGATCTCCATTCGATCATCACCAAATTAAATCCATCTATATTTTTCCATGGGGTTTGGCCATACACTATGGCCGAACCCATGGTCCATGATTTTTATCCTCCAAACTTCCATTTAAACTCTTTTAAAACATATATCATTTTCAATGGTTTTATCATTCAAACCTCCATTAAATAATCCATGTCCTTCCATGGGGTTCGGCCATACACTATGCCCGAACCCTATGGTTCATCATTCCATTAAAATTAACATATTCATCTCCCAATTTCCTTCCATGGGGTTCGGCCATACAACATGGTCGAACCCTATGGTTCCTTAGTTTTTTAAACAAAATTATCAAATACTAACCAGTTCCGTGACTCCTCCGATTTTCCTTCTCTCCGATTGGTTCTTCCGATCCTTTTCTTCCTTAGCCTCTTCTCCTCCTTGATCTTTCACAAAACTGAGAGAATACTTTCTTGCCAAGAGCAAACCAGCGTCAATCCTTGCTATTTTGTGTAATACCGTGAGATATAGTTTGAGAGAGAGAGAGAAGAGATGTTTTGGAATAGAAAATACTCCAAGCTCTTGTTTTGTGCGCCTCTCTTTTATAGAAAACTTCCACACGGCACTATCCAATATTAGAAGATGCGTGCGCCCCTTTTCTCATGTTGCCCCTCTTCTAATAATACTTCCTCTTGATCCTAAATAAAAGGTGCCATACGCCCCTCTTGCCTTTCCTTTATAAAACTTCCTCTTGATCCTATATTTAGAAGGTGCCAATGTCCTCTTTAACTTAGCAATTCCCTTATGCCTTGATTAGATGTTGCCGACCTTCCAATCTAGCCTATGCCTTGCGCCCCTTGTTGCCTCTTTTAAATGATCTTATGCGCATCACATAGATATGGAAATCCCTATACACGACCTAAGCACAATTATTTAATTTTAGACATCTTATTATTTGGCAATCCCCTTTTTAAAGATATTCTAACATGTCTTCATGAATATGAAAATCTTCCCACACGGCCATAGTAATCTTTATTTTTAATCCTCTCCATGCGCATGTCAATTTATCCAAATCCCTTATATAAATATATATATATATATATATATATATATATATATATATATATTGCATTACTAATTAAATTCAGCCCCATTTAATTCCATTGAAACCATTTCCAATACAGTTGGGTCTTAATTGGGCAATGACCCAACACTTTACCCATATAAGATCCATATCTAATAATTCACAAATTAAATGGGCAATTTTCATATATATTAATAACTTGAAAATTCAGGGTGTTACAAAAACTACCTAGATACATTCCTAAGGTCCAAACACACCTCACCATCCAATTCCCAAGTATCCCACACGATTTTCCCAATCCCAAACCAATCCAATTCCTAATTTCTCTCATAATCTCCTATCTTTTCTCCACCTTCACTTCGCCACCAAGGAAAGCTACACAAAAATCGTGTGACCCTCCTTCTGCAACCCTAAAATTCAAGCTTAAATCCCCATCATCCATTCCCATTTAGATCCAATCCAGTCCTTCCATTTCCCAACTTAAACCTTGATTTAATCCAAGCCATCCATCTCTTTTCAAAACCTATAAATACCCCATTACCGCAAGGGTAAAATTAGAACATGACCTGGAATTCAAGAGGATTAAAGGCTGGAGCAAAAGATAGGAAGATAATGAGCACCATGCGAATTTACAAGTGAGAGTGTAGATTTTTATCTTTTATGTTGTCTTTCTTATATTTAATTTAGAAAAACCTTGTACTTTAATTCTTCCATTTAATAAAGTAAAGCATTCATTTAGAACCCTAGAACATCCAATTTCTGAAATACTTTTGTGATTATTTATTTTTAATTTCAAGAACACGGCTTTTATTTAATTGATTGAACATGAGTGTATGCAATAGTTAATATCTTGATTGTAAGACTTGAATCACGATTACTAAGGTTTTGATTATGAATCATGTTTTATTAATAAATATGAATTGTATTTTAGATATTTATGTGAATTTCAGATCTAGGCCTTTACTTTATTTATATATCTTGGGTGATGAGAAGTTTATTCCAAAAAACCAACCTTTCTGTTACTGCACATTTAATTTCAGTCATTTTTTTCATGCAATTTAATTTTTTGTCTTTTAATTATGTTAAATTTCACGTTTGTTGTGCAATAGTTGTTTCAACCCAAATCTAGTATAATCTAATCTTTAATTCTGTAGCTCTTTAATTCATTCTTTAATTATTTGATTCATTCTTTAATTCTTTGATTCTCTTTCTCTTAAACCACTCTCTCTCTCTCAAAGATCCATTCAATTAAAGTTAGGACGATGTGTAAATAATTTTGTAACGTGAAATCCTAATCATGATTAAGATTAAAATTTAATTCACCATATTAGAATAAGAAATCACACATCTTATTTACTGATTTTTCAAGTTAGATACATAACTCATATAATGATTCAATTTCTTAAAAACAATTCATTTTTAGAGGACATTAATTTAAATTTTATATACTTTGAGATTTTCCATTGGGTTCGACATCGCTCTCACATTACTATAGTATGAATGGTTCGTGCACTTGCGAGATTTACAAATTTAAAACCATCAACAACTACCTTCTTCAAGTTCCTTCCTCGATCCTCTTCTTCTCTTAGAGGATATAGCTTGGCCTTTTTCAATGGATGAAATTAACCAATCATGTATATTTTCAGCTCACAAATTTATTGATAGGTGATGTTATCCATTGGGCTACAAGAGGCAATTTTCAGTGGATTCTTTCAGCATCTTTTGCTGTTTCATGTCTTTTAAATATTTTGATAGCAAATCATGAAACAACATTGATGAATGCTACATATGTTTGGTTTACATGCATAACTAATTCATCACTAGTCCAAGCAGTTCTGGTCTTTGGGCTGAGTGGTCATGGAAGTTGAAGGTTTATCCAATACCTCTTTTATAGGCACATCCCACTTTCTATTCACCTATTTCCAACTATGTTTTATGATGAAAACATTTATAGTTCTTCATTCCATTTTTCATCAAAAACAGAGACATGGAAATATCACGGCTTTCTCTTATAGCCATTGTTCTAGCACGGATCAACTCGGATGGTTAGATCCTTTCTCAAGAGCACCAGACTCTGATACCAATTAAAAGTTCCCATTTTCAATGTGCTAGAACATCATGATTGTTCCGAGAGAAGGGAGGGCGGGGTGGTGTGTGAATAGGTCAATCTCATTTTTAATGGTGTTAACTGTAACACTTTGGAATTTCATGTTATTATTATTTATGGAATTTGTCATTTAATTGTGAATTATTGGATATGGACCTTAGATGAGTAAAGGGTTGGGTCGATTGCCCAATTAAGAGCCAACGGATTGTGGATATGGTTGCAATTGGAATAATTGGGTAAGATGTATTAAATTGGGTCAAGATTGGTAATTGGGTCAAAAATTGTTAATTGGGTCAAAAAGACCCAATTGGGACCCAATGGGTCCTGGATTGACTTATTTGACCATTGGGTGAGCTCAAGCTTAATTAAGTGAGTTGAGTTAAATTAAATGAGTTGAGATGGACGGTTTACTTTTTAAATTTAAATTCAAACAATGGGGTGGACGATTTTAAAATTTGAAATTCAAGCAAATGGAGATGTTTATGGATTAATCTTCAAATTCAAACAAATGAGATGGAGGAGTTATGTTTGATATACGTTGGAGAGATGAAGGTGGTTTAAAATTTGAAATTCAAGCAAATGGAGATGTTTATGGATTAATCTTCAAATTCAAACAAATGAGATGGAGGAGTTATGTTTGATACACGTTGGAGAGATGAAGGTGGTTTAAAATTTGAAATTCAAGCAAATGGGGTGGACGGTTTTATATTTGAATTTCAAACAAATGAAATGGAGGAATATTGGTTTATTCCAAATACAAAGGCAAGGCACACATTGGAGAGATAATGGAGATGTTTATGGATTAATCTTCAAATTCAAACAAATGGAGGAGTATTGGTTTATTTCAAATACAAAGGCAAGGCACACGTTGGAGAGATAATGGAGATGGATATGGATTAATTTTCAAATTCAAACAAATGGAGGAGTGTTGGTTTATTTCAAATTCAAAGGTACACGTTGGAGAGATACTGGAGATGGTTATGGTTTAACTTTCAAATTCAAACTCACCCTCTCCCACTTGGATATCTCTCTCTCCCTCACACTCTCTCTTAGCCGATCACTCACAAAGACAAGAGAGAAAAAGAGCTTAGAGTTTACATCCCACTCAAGCCGATCCTCTCTCAAACCTATACCCTCTTGACCGAACCATTTTTTGGAGGAGTTATATTGATCAAGCTCACAATCGGCCAAAAGATCAAGAAAAGAAGGAGAAGCTAAAGAAGGAAAGAAACAAGCTGGACTGAAGAGCAAATTGGAGGAGTCGCGGAATTAGTAAGTTCTCTATTAAGTCTTTGTAAATAAGAAAATGGTTAAGACATGGTTCGGCTATGTACATGGCCGAATCCCATGGGAAGAGTCAAGGAATTTTGATGGTTTAAAATAATGTTTAAAAGGGAAGAACATGGGCCATAGGGTTCGGCCATCTTGTATGGCCGAACCCCATGGAAAATTCATTGGATTTATGTTATTAGACTTGAAGAAAGGAAATCATAATTGCATGTGTTTGATGTGGTTAAAGTCTTAAAAGGATTTAGATGGTTGGTACATTAGAAAAGGTTTTAATGGTGGCTTGGATCAAAAGAAGAGATGAGGTTCGGCCATGGTGCATGGCCGAACCCCACGAAGTAATATGTATGGATTTACAGTTGTTCGAATATTAAATTTAATGGATTATTTTAATATAGGTAATGGGTGGAAATAATAGACCAAGGATTAAAAGAGAACCCAAGTTAAATGAGTGAGGTTCGGCCAAGGGATATGGCCAAACCCCACTAGGGTTTGTTTTATGGAAAATGATAATGGATACCATGCCATGGAAGGATATGATGGGGGACTTATGTATGCTTAAATAAGGAATGTTTGGTTATGGATTTTGTACCAATGGCAAAACCGTAAATACAAGCTAGAATGTAAATTGATGAATCATGGGTTCGGCCATGATGTATGGCCGAACCCCATGAGTAATACTTTATGGAATTATGTTATTATATGTTTCAGATACTTAATGTATAAATGATTGGACTAATGGTTTAGTGATTAGATTTAATGAAAAAGGAACTAAAGGACTTGAAAGGGGGACCAAAAATAAGATGGTGAGGTTTGGCCATGTAGTATGGCCGAACCCCACTAAGGTGGATTTTGTTGGTCCAAGGGTTAAATACTTTGTTTAGTGATGAATAATTAAATAAATGAAAGAAGGGCAAAAATCAAAGTATGTGAGGTTCGGCCATGGTGCATGACCGAACCCCACAAAAGTGTGTTTATGGACTTAAGACCAAATGGAAAATCAAATGGTATATATGTTTGACTTATTGTTATATAAACAAGGTAACGGAACTTCTTGAACGGTGCTCAAATCGTGAACAGGTGACGGTTTAAGAAGAGCGGACAATTTAAGTGAACATTGAATAGGTTTCCTACCTTTTTGTAACCACAATTTATACTTGCTGTTTTACGTTGATTTTTATGAGATATGTGTTAAACTATCATGTTTCAATGTGGTTTTGAATGTTAAAGATTTATTTACAAATGGCATATATTCATTGACATCTCATGCATGGCATGGGGTGATGGTTTTGTAACTGGAGGCCATGCTCCGTCGGGGCGTCCGTAAGGCAATCGTGGGAAGACCTTGATGATGAGAATCCCATCAAGAAGAATCCGGAGGCCACACTCAGTCGGGGCGTCTGAAAGACCACTTTGGGGTACCTTAATGATGAGAATCCCATCAAGAGGAGGCTATGTATACTTGTGATTGGTGGGACTCATTACATTTGCATACATACATAGCATTGTTTTTGTAAGATTTTGATGATCATGTATTATTGTGTTATATGCATATTTTATACTAACCTTGTGGTAGCCCTAATCGGAAGACCTACTGGCCTCGTTGTTCTAACGACCTATTTCTATCCTTAGTGGATGACGCAGGAAAGGGAAAGGTTGAGGATCGCGAAGGAAACCAAGCATAGGAGCTTGGGCATTTGAATGGTTTTATTTATGGTTATTTTGTTTAAGTTTACATGGACATGTAATTCGTTAGTTAGATATTGGCATGTAATAACTTAGTGATATTTGCTATGGTTTGGCATGGTTTAGAATGAATGTTTAAGTTTAAGATAACTTTGGATAAATGACAATGTACTTTGCTATCTAATAAAAGGGAGTAGATTTAGGTTCCATTATAATCCGCCATTAGTTTAAGTAATATTCTGCAATGTTTATACTTTACTATGTGAGAACCATTCTCATGGACTTAGTCCATGTTCACATAGGTTTGGCCAGTTAAGGGTCAGACTTTAGAAGTCCGGACTTAACTCGCGTCATGACATCCCGCTCTTATCACTTGTTTATTTATTTATTTATTTTAAAAAAATAGACTCTGATTTCGAGTGCGGGGTGTTACATTAATAAATTTTTTGATTATTTGAAGTGCAGCGGAATGTTTAATCAAGAAATATGTTTAGTGTGATAATTTCATTAGTCGATCACACTAAGATTATGACCCTTTACATAATGTTTGATTATTGATGATGTGCACAATGTGTGGAGTAAGATAATCAATATGTAAAGCAATGTGTGTTATGAAGAGTACTTACAAACTAAATACAAACACACAAAGATCAAACACCATAAGACCATTTTAAAATGCCTCTGCTAGCCAACTTACATCCACTGTTAGGACTCGTTCAACCTTGAGCTATCCCCAAAATCCACTAAGTGGGGACTTACACCCTCACAATTAGAATAGGAATTCTACCTCACTCAATCGGTTGGGAATTTCACCCACCACTGTCGGATAGGAATTCCACTTATCCATTTGGCCGGAAGTTCCACCCACATTTGTGCCGGAGACACCGCTCCAGAATTTTTTATAGTGGTTCCAGGGTACCTCCCCTTAATCCACTTCGGAACAAAGGTTTTAAATAAAATTAAAACCAAAAAGCACTTGCCTTTGAATCTCTCTCTTCTGATATGTGCTTTTTCGAGATCCCACCCATATATGCCAACCCTCCCCCTTGTAGCCATTGATTAGCAATCACAGTCCAGGGTTCCTAGTTTATGGTTCTCTATATCTCACTTTTAAATTCAATCCTCATATTGGTTGTTTATGAGTTTTCATCATTCCACTCTCTCACAACTCAATCCATTTGATTAGTTGTATTTGATTCCCCTAGTGTAAGAACGATAGAGAGAGTGATCTTTCTGTTGGCCTGCAACACCCCGGATTTTCATTTCATAAATATATATTGGAATTGTCCATTTAATTTGTAAATTGATGGAATTTGAAATTAAATAATGGAAATGTACCCTAGATGGGTAAGGAGTTGGGTCAATTATCCAATTAAGACCCATCGAGTCGTGAATAAGGTTGAATTGGAAATAATTGGGTAAGCCTTAAAATAAATGGGTCAATTGCTCAATTGGGACCCAATGGGTCAAGATGAACTAATTTTGAAGTAAATGGGTAAGATTAATTGAATTGGGTCAAATACCCAATTAAGACTCAAGGATGAGATCCACCTCATCAAGTGAGGTGGCATGTAAATGAAATGGCCAAATGGGACCCTAAATGCGATGTAGTGCATGGTCAAGCCATGGTTGACTTGGTCAATCATGGGTGAGTTCAAAGGAATTGAGTAAATGATAAGTTGTGGCTGAATTAAATTGACTTGAGTTGATTAATGAGTACAAATGAATTAAATTATTTGAGTTGAGTTCAAGATTAAAATGCTTGAGTCAAGGTGAGTTGAAATGGAAATGGAAGAGTTTCCATCTCAAGGGGTACCAACCCAAGGGACACACGTTGGAAATGGAGAGTTCCATCTCATGGATGAGACCCATGCACACGTTGGGAAGCCAAGGGGTGCCTTGGTTAAGCCAAGGGACACCTTGGTTAAGATGAAACTATTATGTGGGTAGTGAGAAAGCCTTGGGCTGATTACAAAGAGGTACAACCAAGGGGCACTTCACACCCCTTGGCCGAATTCCACAAATTGAAACAAAGAGATTTGCATTCTCTTCTCATCTCTCTCTCTCTCCCAATTCATCTCTAGACTTAGAGAAATCAGTGAAAAACAAGAAAAGAAGGGATTGAAAGGAGTTTGGGCTGATTACAAGGAGACACCACCAAGGGGCACTTCACACCCCTTGGCCGACACCTCTTCATTTGAGAACAAAGAGATTTCTATCTTCTTTTCTCTCTCTCTCTCTCTTCCACATTTCATCACTACACTTTGAGGACCAGCAAAACACCAAGAAAGGAAAAGGATTAAGGAGGAAAGACCGAAACAAAGAAAGGAGGAGATGAGTAAAGGTATGTCCCATGCTTATGTAGATAGAAATGTGATTAAGGAAGTCATGGATTTGGCCATAGGTGGCCGAATCCATGGGCTCCAAGAATGTTAGAATAAAATGATCATGGAGTTAGTATCCATTCCAGGAATGTATAAATATTGAAAACCAACGGAGAGTTGTATGGATGAGTTTAATAATGTGTGAAAGAAAGTAAGGGAACCATGGTTTTGGCAATGGAATGGCCGAAACCATGAGGTTCATATTTGATTGAATGAATGGCCAAATGGTTATAAGGCCATGGACCTGAAATCCATTCAAGAAATGGTTAAATGGTTGAAACAAATGTGGAAGGATACTTGAAATTATGTTGTAATACTAAGATTAGGAGAAAATAATCAAAGAACAAGGTTCGGCCTCTTGCATGGCCGAACCCTATTTTTTTATGGGGATCATCTGAGGACTAAAGAGATACTAGATGAGGTTCGGCCATGTTGTGTGGTCGAACCCCATCAAGTGACCTAAACATGTTGGATGTAAATTTTTGAGAAAAACCCATCCTCAAAGTGATATAAGATGGAAAAAAGATGAAAAGGAAGAACAATGGGTTCGGCCATGTTGTATGGCCGAACCCCATGGATGATTATATGGATCTAGGTATGTTTAAAAAGTTAAATGACTAACTAGGGACTATTAGATTAAGAAATAAAAAAAAATGAATGATGATTGACTCGCATTGTTTAAACTAAAACAAGGATTAAAAATAGGGTCAAAAACCAAAGAATGTGGTTCGAACATGTTGTATGGCCGAACCCCATTGATGGCTTTTTGTGGACATGAACACATTTCAGCTATGTTGTATGGCCGAACCCCGTTGAGGGTCTTAACCTGTTTAAGGACTATGATGCATTGAGAAATGAACATGGGATGATGTAGGGGATGATGGGAATCAAATGGATCATCAAATTGATTTGTATATGTGATAAATGTAATAAGGAAAAAGAGATTCGCAAAGTGTTTGCAATTCGGATTTGACGTGATCGGTGAGTAGTATATTCACGAAAGCAAGGACAGTAAACTGGATTTTGGTTGGATTCCTACCTTATTGAAATGCATAGGGATCTATATATGTATGTGCTCTTGGTTTGATTTACAAACATAATGAATCATTTTGGTTAAATGAATGGAATAGGTTTTATGAACTGTTTTTCAATTAAATATGTATTTTGATATAAAATGACAATTGTGCATCCATAATCTCATGCATGGCATGGGAGGGACTATATAGGGCAGCAAGCCAAGTTATGAGCTGTCCGGACATGACTTGGGGCTTGAAACTAGCTTGGAATAAGCTATGTGAACCATTGTTATGCTGGCCTTGTCCGGGATTGCTAGATAGGGGTACGTGGGGAGGTATAACAGTGACCTGGTGGTGCCGTCACAAAACACTGCGGAAGTAAATGGCCAAGGGGACACCTTGATATGGTTTCATTATATCAAGGAAAATGTTGTGATGATATGAATGATGTTTGATATGGAGATTGGGTGGGGGATCATTGGCATATGACACCCATGGCATTGACATATACATGAGCATGATTTGGTTATGATTATCATGCACTGATTTTGATACTATGATATGTTTATAGTTTCTAATATGATACTCTTATTCTGATTTTTACATTGATCCTGTATGTGTATGACCCTATTTGGAATTCCTACTAGGCGCGTTGACTAACTCCCTACTTCTACCCTATAGATGATGGAACAGGAAATGGAAAAGACAATGGATGTGAAGAGACCCAAGCTTAGGAGCTTGGGCAGCTTATGCTTACTTTATTTAATATTGATTTTAGAACAATGTATTTGAGATAATTAGGATTTTGGGATTGTAATAATTTAGTTTATTTTGCTATGGCTGATTCATGATTTTGGATATTTGACATTAAGTTATTTTATATGTGATTGACTTCCTTGCTTACTTTTAATATCATGGTTATGAATTAGCTTTCTATTCATAAGTTAATTTTGCAGTTAATCTTTATAACGTGTGAACTGTTTTAGTGGACTTGGTCCATGCACATGTATCGTTGGCTAGTTAAGGGTCGGGCTTAGAAACCCAGACTTAGCTTGCGTCGTGATGCTCCCGCTCTCTCTCACTCTACCATTTAAAAAAAAATACTCTGATTTTCGGCGAGTGAAAAAGGGCGGGGCGTTACATAGCCCTTGTTAAGCTGATTGGTGAAGATGTGGGTCCAATTGTGTAATGCCCCGCCCTTTTTCAGTCGCTTCTTTCCGTAAAATCAGAGTCTATTTTTTTTTTTATAAACGAAGAGTGATAGAGAGCGGGACGTCACGACGCGAGCTAAGTCCGAACTTCTAAAGTCCAACCCTTAACTGGCCAACCCTATGTGTGGATGGACTCAGTCCAAGAAAACGATTCACACATAGCAATATAAACATGCGGAATAAAAATCATAACATGCGGAAACATAATAGAACACAGTTTTATTCCATTCAGATAGCAAAGTACATCAAGTCCTTAATCATCATTATCATAACGCAATCATCGAATAAAATATTTAAACATAGCAAATTCATCTAAGTTATTACAATCCGAATTCTAGATACTCAAAATACAAGCCCATGAGTATCTTAAACAAAATATAAACTATCATCCTCCAAGCTCCTATGCCTGACCCGTTACGCGTTCATCGTTCTCCTCATTTCCTGTATCAACAACTAGGGTAGAAGTAGGGCGTTATTACGATGCGCCCCGTAGGTATTCCAATTAGGGTTAACACATGGGTTAGTACCAAAAATCCAGATATAATATATATCAAATCCAGTTATAATAAATCATACCATACTTATAAAGCATCGTAACCAAAACAGTGTATGATAATAGAGATCCAATCATACCGATAAAAACCAGAAACCTTGAATGATAATAAAGATCATAGTCATGCCGATTCAATGCCATGCCATGTTATCATATGCAATGAGTCTCACCCATCACATGTACATAAAAGACCCACCACATAGGTCTTTCGGACGCCCCGACAGAGTGTGGACCCTCCGGTTACATTTCATACATAGTATCCTCTTGATGGAATGCTCCTCATCAAGGTATCCCCCACATAGGTTCTTCGGACGCCCCGACGGAGTGTGGATCTCCGGTTACAATTCATACACAGTATTCTCTTGATGGAAATCACATCAAGGTACCCCACATAGGTTCTTTGGACGCCCTGACGGAGTGTGGACCCTCAGGATAGCTTTCATCCCTCCCATGCCATGCATGAGATGCAAATGCCAACATGCTATGTAGAAATACAAATCATAGCACTTAAAACTCACATTTAAACCACATGCTATTTTATCATATAAACATAGCATTTAAAATCACAATTTGAAACATATCCTTTGCAACATATATTCATCAAAAATAAGATAAAACAATGCACATAAGACCATGGTTTCAAAGAGGTGAAATCCTACCAAAGACCGCTAGCGTGTCCTTGCGTCTTTCGTCCAGTAACTACTCACGATCGTAAACATCTTGTGAGGTCCCGTTACCTTATAGTATAACAATCAATTGAAACCAAGTCTCACTTGATTTACAACAGTGTCCAAGTCCATAAACCAAACTTGTGGGGTTCGGCCATACACCATGGCCGAACCTCACCCTTTTTGTTTTAGTTTCCTTTTTGCTCATTTATTCCATTTATTACCAAAATGCCATTGGTCTAAACCTTAATTAATATTCCATTTATTTTAATCCAAAATGCATAACCCTATGTCCGCCAAACAATTCCCATGGGGTTCGGCCATACACCATGGCCGAACCCATGGTCCATTAATTCAATTAATTACAATAATGCCATTATTCCTTCCAAAAATAATTATCATACATTAAAAATACCATTACAACTCCATGGGGTTCGGCCATACACCATGGCCGAACCCTATGATTCATAATCCTCATTTTAAAATCATTCATCCCATAAAATTCCTTTAATAAATTAAATCCACAAAAAACCTCATGGGGTTCGGCCATACATCATGGCCGAACCCATGATCCTTCATTTTATCATGTATTTACAAAACTGCCATCCTTTAAAACATAACCAATGCTTCTCCATTTTAACCTTTCAAAATCATAGACCTTTCCCCTCATTTTCCATGTTCTAAGTATATGAACATAATTCCATAAATATTTATGAGTATGGCCGAACCCATTGTAACGCCCCGCCCTTTTTCACCCTTCCGAAAATCAGAGTCTGAAAATTTCTTTTGAAAGAAACACAGAGTGAAAGAGAGCGGGCGGCGTCACGACGCGAGTTAAGTTCAGATTACTCAAGTCTGAACCTTAACTGGCCACCCATGTGTACATGGACTACACCATGAAAGATATTACACACATGGAACTAACAATAACTTGCGGAATAAACTAGACTAACTGCGGAAATAGAACAAATAGATAGCAAGTAACAATCTCAAATATTAATTAACCTAATCAACCAACCATTGTTAATAACCTAATCAAACCATAGCAAAGTATTAACTTATTACATGTCCACAAACTACAATTCAAAAGACAGTAATAAAGAAGTCCAGTTCAACATTCAAGTGCTTAGGCTTGGCTCCCCTCCCGGTCATCGACCTTTTCTTTCCCTTTCCTTGTACCTGCATTCTCCTCTAAAGATAGAATTAGGGCGTTAGATCAACGCGCCCAGTAGGTTCCCGAATCAGGGCTACCACATGGTTAGCATATAAAACATGCATATATATATATATATATATATATATATATATATATATATATATATATATATATATCGTAGTACATGATCATCAAAAACATATAAAACCATGCTATGTATGTATGCAATTATAATGTGCCCCACCCCATCACACATACATAGTCATCACCTGATGGGATTCTCACCGTCAAGGTAAATCACAATACACTTCCATCTGGGTTTCACATGATAAGGTGATCCACAGTAATCCTCGTTACCAGTGGAAAGACGCTTCATCATTGAGTTGATTCATATCACATATTAGTCCTCCTGGCGGGACTCTCATCGCCTAAGGAGACCAATGTGACTATGATCATCTTGTTACTCCTCCTGGCGGGACTCTCATCGCCTAAGGAGGACGGTAACTCATAAATGCAACACTGTATAACCTCAGTCATCATCCCATATCCATGCATGAGATGTCAATGCTTTGTATGTCAGTTTAAATGCATAATTCATCATTCAAAATATGGTAAGTAATAGTATGTCAATATCTCATAAAACCCTTCATGAAAACAGGTGTAAATGTGGTTACAAGTAGGTAGGAAACCTACTGAAGATTCACTTCAGTAATTGATCTTTCTTTAGCGTCACCGATTCACGACTCACACGTCGTTCAATTTCCGGTACCTTGTCCATATAACAAACAGTAAATCAACTATCACTTACTTGTTCATTCATATCTAAGACCCAACCACATCATGTGGGGTTCGGCCATGCCCATGGCCGAACATCATCAACTTAGAATTTGTCGTTTTATGGGGTTCGGCCCTATACTTGGCTGAACCTTGTATTCCCACTCTTCCATCATCAAATGGTTCTCCATTACAATACTTTAAACCCTTTATAAAATCATGGGAATAATATCAAACACAACCCATGAACTTAGTCCATTTATTCCCAAAAACAGCCCATGGGGTTCGGCCATGCACATGGCCGAACCCAATGGTTCTCTTGATTTATTTTGTCCATCATCTACCCATGATTTGAATCAATAACTTAACCCTAAAATTGATATGGTTCAGTCCTATTCCAGCCAGCCAAAAACAGCAACCATATCCTCATTTAATTCCCATAAAACATCATACTCTTACATGGTTTTTATCACACAAAATCATCTAATATTTTCATGGGGTTCAGCCATCCAAAGTGGCCGAACCCTATGTCCATGTTTTGGTCCTCTTTAGCATGTTTTAAGTGTCACTTACACATATAAAAATCAGTACAATGTTACCATGTTTTTACCCTTCAAAACCATCCAAATAGGTTCATCAACTTGTCCAAATGACCATAATACTTCATGAGATTCGGCCATCCAACATGGCCGATCCCAATGGTCCATTTCATCAATTTTAATCCACTGTTTAGACCCATGCTAACTTCAGTCCTTATTTCATTCAAATCCATGTTTTTAACCCTCTTTAAAACATGCATTTGAATATTAAATAAAACTCAAAAACAGTCCACAAAAACTCCATGGTTTCCATGTTTCAAAACATCAAACCAACCTATCTTTTACATGGGGTTCGGCCCTCCATGGTGGCCGAACCCAATGGTCATCTTTACCATTTTAAAACCTCTATTAATCAAGGTTAAAACCTTGGTGCATTCAGCCATAACCATGGCCCAATACACACCATTTTTCTTACAACTTATTTGGCTTAAACACTTAAGAAATCTTACCAAATTTTCCAAACTTTCTTCTTGCCTTTGATCCTTGGTTTCTCCTCTCTTGTTTCCTTCTTTCTTTCTTTAATTCTTTGCTGGTTTATGCTTGAATAACTGGTGCCAAAACCTCTGTTGTTCGGCCAAGAAAAATGAACTTGAAGAGAGGGAGAGAGAGATGGGAATTTCTTGGATACTCTATGTAAAAATCGGCCAAGAAAGGTAACCTTTTCCTTTTGTAGTTTCCATCCCATCTTCCATTCATTTTCCTCATTTAATCTTGGAAAAAATGATGGGTCATTGGGTGCCATCCAAGGCACCTCTTCACCCAAACGGTGCACCTATTCACATCAGCCATTGCATCTCATTCAATGAGATGATGCCGCCCCAACCTTGGTGTCCCTTGGCTTGGCCAAGGCACCCTTTCATTCCCAACGGTTGGGATTTATTTCCTAAGTGTTGTGTGAGATTGAAACACCCTTTCAATATCCATTTAACTCACTTGACTCAAGGCCCTTTTTATTCCAACTCAACTCACCTCACTTAACACACTTAATGCATCTCATTTTAATGCATTTGAGTCAACTCATTTTCTTAAATCCAACTCACTCCAACTCAGTCCAACTCAAGCTGAACTAACTCACACTTGAGTTCAATTGAAGACCCACACGGTCATCCGGGTCAACTTGGTCAACCCGACCCATTGGGTCCCCAATCAGCCCCTTGACCCGTTTTGACAACTTGACCCATTAATGGGCTGATTTTGCCACTTTTTAAATGGTTTTCACTTGTGCATCACGCCTACCCATTTTTGCTATACCTAATTTCCAATCAGTTCAGCTTGAGCCCATTTAATTTGAGCTTACACAGTGGTCAAATCATCCATTTTGACCCATTGGGCCCTTTGACCCATTTAGCCATTTTCGACCCAATTGATGTTCATTACCCATCCAATCAAACTTGACATTTATAATGTGCTCCTATGATCTTAATTTGAGCAATGGGCCCCACCATTTCCTTATTTGACATCACAAAATAATTAATTTAACAAACCAGGGGCATTTTCGTAATTATCCACTTCATTGAGAAATCGGGGTGTTACACCCATGCTCTAGAATCTTCACCAAGAATCCTTCAAACATCCCTTAAAATTTCATACATTAAACCATGTCTTTTCATGAAATCACCAAAGTCCCTCCATGTTCTTCTATCAAACAGTTCATTAAAAACTTTATAAACATCCAATCATCTTCTTCCATGCATGGCCGAACCCTATGGTTCCATGCTTCCTCTTTTAAAATCCATACAAAACCTCCTAACCATCCATGGTTTTCATCATTAAAATTTATTAATCAACTCCCATATTTTTCCTCATTAAAACTCCATACATTAAACCATGTTTTTCCATTAATAAACACTATATTCAGCTCCCAATTCCTTTCCATGGGGTTCGGCCATACACCATGGCCGAACCCTATGGTTCCTTATCTTTTAAACAAAAATCATAAAATCACTTACCGGTTCCGCGACTCGTCCTGTTTTCTGTCGCTCCGATTGGTTCTTGCTCTTTCGATTCTTTTCTTCCTTGGCCTTCTCTCCTCTTAGATCTTTCTCACTTGCTGACTGCCCTTCTTTCTATGTGAATGCCATGAGATATAATTTGAGAGAGAGAGAGATGTTTTGGAATAGAAATTACTCCAAGCTTTTGCCTTATGCGCCTCTCTTTGAATGTAATGGCTTGTACCCCTTGCTGTAATCCCCTTTGCCGTGTGCACTTCCCTTGTTTATAGAACCTCCACTTAATCCAAAATAGAAAGTGCCATGCACCCTTGATGCCTTTCTTTTATTAAAACCTTCCCTTAATCCCAACTTAGAAGGTGCCATGCGCCCCTCCTTGTTGCCTCTTTTAATTGATCCTATGCGCAAATCTCATTCCTAAATAGAAAGTGCCATGCTCCCTTTAAATTTAGCCATTGTTGTGTACCCCTTGCTTGTGGCTGCCTCTCTTCTAATAATACCCCATTAGCCAATCTTAGAAGGTGCTAAGACCCCTTAAATTTAGTAATTGCCTCTTGCCGTCTCTAATCAGTAAAAGACCCCTCTTAAAGAGATCTTATTCGCATATCTCATGGATAATCTATCTTCATACACGGCAAAGTAATTTCTTTATTTAGTTTAGCCATCTTCTTTATTTAATAATTCCCTAATATCACTCTTAATCAAGGGAAAGGATCCCTTTAAAAAATATTCCAACATATTATGCGCTTATGACATGGATATGCATATCTCCCACTCATCATGCACATATCCTTAATCCATATCCCTTTTTTATAATTATATTTCATTACTATTTAAATTCAACCCCATTTAAATTTATTTGAAACCATTTATCAAAATCGTTGGGTCTTAATTGGGCAAAGACCCAACATTTTACTCATCTAAGATTCATATCTAAAGTTCATAAATTAAATGGGTAATTTTCGTAATTATTTATAACTTGAAAATCCGAGGTGTTACAAATTGATCCTTCCGAAGGATACCAATTGGTTGCTTAAAGGTTGGTTTATATAGCGAAGGCAACCAGTTGTAGTAACGGTAATGTACCGACAGGTCGGTCTCACTGAGGGGTCGGTGACTAGAAATATTACCGTTACAATTCCGACCATTGTGCATTAAGGGCACTCCCAACGGTAATATTCTTTCTTGGTCGACTTGTCGTTGCCACTGATGGGTCGACACTTATGGTACCGAGGGGTCGGTCCACATGAGTTCAAAGTTTCAGAACTCAAGATCTTGATCGAGGAGTCGTTGACCACGAGGGGTCATTGTAGCCTTTCACAGAGGGGTCGATGCGTACGAGACTCTCGATCGGAGGCGTACCCAGAATGACAGTTCAATGTTCCAGAACCTATGTCATTCAGGCCGACCAATCTTTGACTATGATGGGTCAATCCTGACTGCACCGAGGGGTTGGTGAGAAAAGACTCGCCATGCTGACAGTGAACTTTAATTCATATTTCCAAATTCGTTTCCAATTCACTGTCAAGCAACCTCACTAGTGTTTTTATGATCATACCATTTGTTCTTCTAAGTCTAAGGATAGTCCTCTCTATAGTGAGGGTACTACCTAAAGTCATCTATGGCCAAATACCTGTTTTATGATTGCCATAACGATGCGCTTCAATCCAGTGGAGCATGATCTTTACTCTTGATCATCTTGAGTCTTCAAGCTTCCATCAAGTGCTTCTTTTCGAGTCATGAAATTGACAAACTTAGGGTCTTGGCCAAGCCGAGGCACTAACATTAACCATTGTGTTTATTTTCAAATTCTATCAAGTTTAGGATCAAACAGAAGTTAATTTGGTTGAGTTTTGAATCTTAAAATCAGATTTGAAGTTTAGTGGAGAACATGGATTTTCATGTGCTTTACTGGTTTTCCTCTTAAGATCTGATGTTTTCAATCAGTATTAACTATCCAATTCATCCTAAAGGGAAGAGGACTTAATGTATAACTTATCTGACCAGAAGGATGTGAAAAAAGAATTCAGAAAGCCCACTCTTTCAGGTGACAAAGGAAGAAGACGACTCTCGAAAATTCTAAGAATTGGCCTTCGGAAGTTCTAAACTTCAGTTCGGGGTTTCGAAAGAGCAGAGGCCAACTGTTGTATCCTCTGCCTAAACGGGACAGACAGGACGTTCCGAGACCCTCTTGGACGTTCCGAACCGTTCGGAAGTTCCGAGCAAACCTCGGCAGATTCCAAGGCAGAACATGGCTCATAATTTCTGAATTTTCTGTTTTCCTATTTAGAAGCAGGCTCGGACGTTCCGAGACCTGAACTTCAGAAGTTTTGAAGGACTGAACCCTAGGTTCCGAAGGGCTGAACCCAAGTTCCGAAGGTTCTGTAAAAATCTAGAGTTTAGGTAGTGGATCGGAAGTTTCGAAACCACAGTACCTGGTTCCGAGGCATGTTCTGAGGAACCCAGAACTGATTTTTGGAATTTAGCCTAAGTTAAGGATTCCATGTTAGGTTTAGACCCTAGATTTTTTATGTGATGTTTATACCAAATTGTTAATTATAAATGTTACTAACCTTTATGTTTATATAAGTATGTATACATATATTATGTATTCACTTCTAGGCCGATACTCTCTATCTGTGGCGCAGTGGAAACGCATCCCGGTAGCTATCAGTAAGTGAGGGATTAACTTCCCCGCTCGGTAGAAAAGAAAGGTTCGGGCACTGAGTAATTTCTAGGCCTAACTCATTATACGAGTAGTGGCTTAAGCATCCTCTATCTGTAGGCCTAACTCAATATACGAGAAGTAACTCTCTAGGCTTAACTCAATATGTCTCTATGGTCATTTCTAGAAGACAATATGTGTAGTGGCCTGAGCACCATATTATATTGATGGATAATTGTAATTAAAAATGGATAGTAACCCATTTAGGTGACTCATATCCATTTCACTTAGAGTTTTTTCGAAAAATAGGACAGAAGGATTTGAAATACTATGAATGTATGTTGTATTGTATATAATTGTGTATTTTGTTTGACTATATGATTCATTGTATTTATATTTGTGTATTTCACAGATACTACGATACCCCACATTTTCGCTGAGGAGACTTAACTTTGCAGTATGAGTAAATCAGGTTAAGAGGATCTAATGCAATGAGTGGTTTTAAGGATCAGACGCAATGAACCCACTTATATGCCTAAACATGATGCACTACAATGATATGTGCTTGTAAACGGATAGACATATGGTACATGTTTGAGTCTTCATGTAAAGAGCATGTGTGACATTTATTTCTTTGATCCAGCCCAGTTAGGAGTTACTAAGGATTATAAAAAAAAAATTAGTAGCGTTCCAGGCCCACCTTCGGGTCGGGGCATTACGTAGACTATAGAGCTCATATAAATTATAAACCACGCATTCAAATCTTTCATTAACTATATAAAAACCATAAATTCAATAATCAATAATTTCTCAAATAAATCTTAGACTAAACAGAATTGAAAGTTTTTCTCCAAATCTAAATATTTTAGTACACTCTTGAAAACAAGATCCTTAGATCGAAGAACAAATTATAAATAGTCTAAATATTTCAGTGCATGTAATTTGAAAAACCTTGAATTAAATCAAACATGTTATTTATAAAAAGAAATAAAACAAAATCAAATTATCATAAAACATGAATTAAATAATTGGAAAACCATAAACTATTTAGCACACCTTTATTTTATTCAAAATATGAAATTAAAATTACAATATAATGGAATCTTGAATAAAGAAAGTACAGAAAATCAAAGTCAACATCAAAATCCACCAACCTTAGAACCCTTTGTACACATCAAAATTCCTTATCTCTTCTTGAAATCCTCTTCTACAATTCCTCTCCAAGCACTCCTTAAAATCATCCAAGCACTCCTTAAAATCACCAAAGCCAAGGTTTCTAATGTTATAACTCGTAAAGAAATTAAAATATTTAAAACGTAATTAAGAATTTGAAATTAATTCAAGGTCGTAAATAAATTTCTAAGATTAAATTCCACTAATATAATGAAAAGTTGAAGTTCAAGCCCAAAATTAATCCATTCGAATACAATTTTTTTTCCAATGATCTTCAATTGATTGATTTATTTATTTAGAATTTGACACCATAATTAGAAACTTTCAAAGCTTAGATAAATTTGTTAAATTAAGAACTTTCTAAGATTAGACTCCTCCAAAATTAGATAACTTTCTAAAAATAGAATTTTTCTAAAATTACATAATTGTAAGACTTCCAATAGACAGAAGTTTTAAAACTTTCCACATTTAGTTCGTTTTCCAATACAAGAATATTCCTAAAATGAAGTATCTTTCTAAGATTAGAAAGATCGTAAAATAAGAAAATGTTTGAGTTTAGAAAATTTCTAAAAATTGAAATTTATATATTCAACAAGTTTCTAAATTTATTAAGACTTCCAAATCTGTATAGATTCTATAATTTCTACTATTTTAAAAATAAACTTTTAAACTTAGGTAACCTTCTAAAATTATAGTTTCTAAAAATAGAAACTGCCAATTTGAAATAGTTGCCTATAATATAAATTTCCAAAAGTAATAGTATTTCTAAAAACACAAAATTTAAAAACATATATTAATTTTTTCTCTGACAACGACGCCAAAAAGTTGTTGTGCCACAAAAAATACGGTGTTTTAAATTTATGTTTGCAATCGGAAGAACTATTAATAGTATAGTATTGGGAGTGAGAGTTCGAACCCACAGAGAACATGCAAAATATATGTTATTGAGATATTATGGTATAAGTCATTACTAGATCATGGAAATAAATCTAAATATAGAAATCAAAACTCTAATCTTAGAAATATAACTTAATGTAGAAACTTTCCAGAATTAAACTCCTCCAAAATTAGACAACTTTCTAAAAATAGAATTTTTCTAGAATTACATAATCGTAAGACTTCCAATAGACAGAAGATTTAAAACTTTCGAACTTTAGTTCGTTTTCAAACACTAGAATATTCCTAAAATGAAGTATCTATCCAACATTAGAAAAATCGTAAAATAAGAAAAAGTCTGAGTTTAGAAAATTTCTAAAAATAGAAATTTATATATTCAACAAGTTTCCAAATTTATTAAGACTTCCAAATATGTACAAATTCTAAAATTTCTTATATTTAAAATGAAACTTTTAAACTTAAGTAACCTTCTAAACTTATAGTTTCTAAAAATAGAAATTGCCAATTAGAAATAGTTGACTATAATAGAAATTTCCAAAAGTAATAGTATTCCTAAAAACACAAAATTTAAAAACATATTTCAGTGCATGTAATTTGAAAAACCTTGAATTAAATCCAACGTGTTCTTTATAAAAAGAATTAAAACAAAATCAAATCCTCACAAAACATGAATTAAAATTTTGGAAAACCATAAACTATTCGGCTGTAACACCCCGAATTTTCAATTTATTATTATATATGAAAATTACCCATTTAATTTGTGAATTATTAGATATGGATAGTCTATGGGTAAGTGTTGGGTCATTGCCCAATTAAGACCCAACAGATTGTGGAATTTGTTTCAATAAAAAATTAAATGAGGCTGAATTAAATTAGTAATGCAAGGGATATAAATTAATTGTTATGCGCATGATGTGTTAGGATATCTTGAGAAGATATCTAAAGAATTTTAAATATAGAGATATTGTGCATGGCCGAATATGACATGTGCATATCCATGTGATATGCGCATACAAGATAAGATAGGCTAGTGTATCTTGGAAAAGTGTCCTTTCCTTGTTAGGAAAGGCTAGAGGGGCGCATAACATCTTTTAAGTAGGACTCTCTAAAGTGGGAAGCCAAGGTCGACAATTGCTATTTTAATATGATCGAATGGAATAATAGAAGGGAGGCGCATAGAGATACAAAGGGCACACGGCAATACTAATTAAGAAAAGGGGCGCACGGCCTAAGGGGGATTGGCTATCTTAAACACCTTCTAAGTTGGGTTTAATTGTAAGTAATAAAAGGAGCGAAGGACAAGGGCACACAGATTGCACATCTCTCTCTCCAATTTTCTTTCTATTTCTCCCTCTCTCTAGTTCTCATTCACGGCAAGAACAAGGAGAAGGAGAAGGCAGCCAGCAAGAGGTGTTCTTGGTTTGGAAAAAATTAAGAAAAAAGGAGAAGGATTGGAAGAGCAAGAATCAATCAGAACCGGTTAGTATTTTTATTTGATAAATTTGTTTTAAGAGAAAAGAACCATAGGGTTCAGCCATGGTGTATGGCCGAACCATAGGGTTCAGAAGAAGAATGGGAGATGATTGGAGTATCAATTAATGAATGATGAACCACATATGGCCGAACCCCATGGAAGAACTTTAATGATTCTTTTTTTAATGCAAGGACACAGTTTGTTTAATGATCGCTTGAATGATAAAAACCAGGGAAGGAATACCAAAGGTTTGAAGGGATGAATGTTATTGTTTAATAATTTTTAGGGAAGATTATGAACCATAGGGTTCGGCCATGGTGTATGGCCGAACCCCATGGTGTTGTATTGGTATTTTTGATGTTTGATTATTGATTAAAATGGAGTATAGTTATTAAATGGGAAAGTTTCTAATTATGAAAGGAGGCTGCTAAATTAGAAAGCTTTTATTTATGGAAGATGATTTCTAAGTATGGACGTTGCATGCTAAATTAGGAAACTATCTAATTATGGAAGGAAGTATGATAAATTTAGAAATTATCTAATTATGGAAGGATGGATAATAAATTAGGAAACTTTCTAAATATGGACTCTCTAATTATGGACTTGTTAATTATGGGTTTACTAATAATGGAAGTTGATAAAAATGGAAACTTAGATATCATAGGGTTCGGCCATGGTGCTTGGCCGAAACTCAATGAACCAATTTTTATGGGTTTAGGTTTATGTGTTAATGAATGGAAAGTTGGAAATAATTAGGCCAATGGCAATTTTGTAAATAGGGTCTACAATGAAGGACCATGGGTTCGGCCATGGTGTATGGCCGAACCACATGGGGAATATTTGATGGATCATGTTGGGACTAAGGATTGGATTATGGGTTATGATAGCCATGAATGGCATCTTAGTAATTATGTAGAATTAATGGAATCAATGGCACTCTTGTAAATATGTGAAAATATTGGACATATGGCTTGGCCATGGTGTATGGCCGAACCCCATGAATTATTGTATGGATTATTTTGGAACCTAAGCAAGGAAAATGGCTATGGATATCTATAATGGCAATTTGGTAAATAAGTGAGAAAATGGTAGACCATGGGTTCGGCCATGGTGTATGGCCGAACCCCATGGGGATTGGTTTATGGACTTAAAATATTGTAAATCAAGTGGGACTTGGTTTTGATTTATTATTATATTATAAGGTAACGGGACCTCACAAGGTGTTTACGATCGTGAGTGGTTATCGGACGAAAGACGCAAGGACACGTTAGTGGTTTTTGGTAGGCTTCTACCTCTTTGAAGCCATGGGTTTTAAGTACATTGTTTTTATCTTACTTTTGCTGAATATATGCTGTAAAGGATATGTTTCAAATTATGATTTTTAAATGCTATGTTTATATGATTAAAATAGCATGTGTTGGATATGTTCAAATTATGATTTTAATGCTATGTTTATATGATAAAATAGCATGTGTTTTCATTGGCATCTCATGCATGGCATGGGGTGAAGGATTTGTAACCGAAGGGTCCACACTCCGTCGGGCGTCCGAAAAACCTATGTGGGGTACCTTGATGTGCTTTTCCATCAAGAAGGAACCGGAGGGTCCACACTCCATCGGGGCATTCGAAAGACCTAGTGGTGGGTACTTTTATGTACATGTGATGGGTGTGACTCATTGCATTTGTCATCATTGCATGGCATGGTTTATATGGTTTTTGATATCACGATATTATTATTTATGTTTTGTACTGACCATGTGTTAGTCGTAACTGGAATACCTACTGGGCGCGTTGTTCTAACGCCCTACTTCTACCCTAGTGGGTGACATAGAAAATCAGGGGAACGATGAACGCAAGACGGGCCAGGCATAGGAGCTTGGATGATTTATTTTTATATGTTAAATAAAGTTACTTATGGACTTGTAATTGAGTATCTAGATTTCAGAATGTAATAACTTAGATGGTTGGATGTTAATTTTGATAATTATGGTATTTGAATGATGATTAAGGACTTGACGTACTTTGCTATCTGAATGGAATAGAACTTGGTTCTATTATAATTCCGCATTTAATGATTTTATTCTGCAAGTTGATTTTGTTATGTGTGAACCGTTTTCGTGGATTTAGTCCATGCACACATTGGGTTGGCCAGTTAAGGGTCGGACTTTAGAAGTTCGGACTTAGCGCACGTCGTGACGTCCCGCGCTCTATCAGTCTACTCTGTTATATATATATATATATATAATAGATTCTGATTTACGGGAAGAAGCGAGTGAAAAAGGGTGGGGCGTTACATCGGCACACCTTTATTTTATTAAAAATAAGAAATTAAAATTACAATTTAATGGAATTTTGAATAAAAAAATATAAGAAAATCAAAGTCAAAATCGAAATCCACCAACCTTTGGAACCCTTTCTAGACATCAAAATTCCTTATCTCTTTTTGAATTCTTCTTCTACAATTCCTCTCCAAGCACTCCTTAAAATCATCAGAGTCAAATTCCTAATGTTATAATTAGTAAAGAAATTAAAATATTTAAAACCTACTTAAGAATTTGAAATTAAATCAAGGTCATAAATAAATTTCTAAAATTAAATTCCATTAAACTAATGAAAAGTTGAAGTTCAAGCCCAAAATTAATCCATTCGAATACAATTTTTTTTCCAATGATCTTTATTTGCTTTATTCATTTATTTAGAATTAGACACCACAATTAGAAACTTTCTAACCTTTGATAAATTTCTAAAATTAGGAACTTTCTAAGATTCGAAATTTTCCAGAGTTAGACACCTACAAAATTAGACAACTTTCTAAAAATAATTTTTTTCTAAAATTACATAATTGTAAGACTTTCCATAAACAGAAGTTTTAAAACTTTCCAAATTTAGTTCGTTTTACAGAACTAGAATATTCCTAAACATTCGAAAAATCCTAAAATAAGAAATTGTTTGAGTTTTGAAAATTTCTAAATATAGAAATTTCTATATTCAACAAGTTTCTAAATTTAGTAAAACTTCCAATTCTATGTAAATTCTAGAATTTCAACTACTTTAAAAATAAACTTTTAAACATAAGGAACCTTCTAAAATTATACTTTCTAAAAATAGAAACTACCAAATTTAAATAGTTACCTAAAATAGAAATTTCTAAAATTAGCAGTATTTCCAAAAACACAAAATTTAAAAACATATATTTGCTTTTTCTTAGAGAACGGCCCTAAAACCTTGTTGTGCCACAAAAGATATGGTGTTTTAAATTTATATTTGCAATCAGACAAACCATTAATAGTATAGATTCAGGAGTGCGAGTACGAACCCACAGGGAACATGCAAAATATATGCAATTGAGATATTAAGGTATAAGTCATTATAAGATTATGGAAATAAATCTAAATATAGAAATCAAAACTCTAATCTTGGAAATATAACTTAATGTAAAAACTTTGTAAAAATGGGAAACAAATAATAAAAATAGAAATAACATCTAAAATTAGAAATTGAAAAATTTTGGAATCCAATTTTCAGTAAAATCCTAGCAATCAAAATTTTATCATTAAGTTCTATAAATTTCATGGAATTATCTTATTTGTACTAAATTCATGTAAGATGGTGTTGAATTAATCTAGAAATTATAAATAACCTTAATTCAATTTAAAACTATATAATTAAGATGCAAATAAAATATTTCCAACCTACTTCCACAATTTCTTAAATTTTGAATTTATAGAAAAAAATTAAATGTAAAAAAATAATATATTTACATATTTCCATATTTTGAAAATAAAATAAAGTCCTAGACTATAAAACTCATATAAATTATAAACCACACATTCAAATCTTTAATTAATTAAAATTATAGATATAAAAGTAATAAATTTAATAATCAAGAATTTCTTAAATAAATTTTAGACTAAACAGAATTGATTTTTTTTTCCAACTCTAAATATTTTAGTGCACTTTTGAAAACAAGAGCCTTAGATCTAAAAACGAATTCTAATTAGTCTAAATATTTCAGTGCACGTAATTTGAAAAACCTTGAATTAAATCCAAAATATTTTTTATAAAAAGAATTAAAACAAAATCAAATCATCATAAAACATGAATTAAAATTTTGGAAAACCATAAACTATTCAGTACACCTTTATTTTATTCAAAATATGAAATTAAAATTACAATTTATTAGAATTTTGGAATTTTTTTTAAAAAAAATCAAAGTCAAAATCATTTTTACTGTTATAACTAGTAGAGAAATTAAAATGTTTAAAACCTAATTAAGAATTTGAAATTAAATCAAGGTCATAAATAAATTTCTAAAATTAAATTCCATTAAATTAATGAAACGTTGAAGTTCTAGCCCAAAATTAATCCATTCGAATACAATTTTTTTCTAATGATCTTTAATTACTTTATTTAGAATTACACACCACAATTGGAAACCTTCTAAGCTTTGATAAATTTCTAAACTTAAGAACTTTCTAAGATTAGAAAATTTCCAAAATTAGACACGTCCAAAATTAGACAACTTTTTAAAAATTGAATTTTTTCTAAAATTCCATAATTGTAAGACTTTCCATGGATAGAAGTTTTAAAACTTTTCAAATTTAGTTCGTTTTCCAAAATTAGAATATTCTAAAAAGAAGTATCTTTCCAATATTAGAAAAATCCTAAAATAAGAATTTGTATGAGTTTAGAAAATTACTAAAAATAGAAATTTCTTAATTAAACAAGTTTCTAAATTTAGTAAGACCTACAAATCTATATAAATTATAAAATTTCTACTATTTTAAAAAGAAAATTTTAAACTTAGGTAACCTTCTAAAATTATAGTTTTTAAAAATAGAAACACACAATTTTAAATAGTTGCCTAAAATAGAATTTTCCAAAAGTAACAGTATTTTTAAAAACACAAAATTCAAAAACATAAATTTACTTTTTCTCTGATAACGGCGCCAACAACTTGTTGTGCCACAAAATATTTGGTGTCTTAAATTTATATTTGCAATCGGGCGAACCATTAATAGTATAGCTCCATGGTGTTTACGAATTTATTGATTGTTTAAAATTTAAGTGCAGCGGAATGACTATTTTATTCAAAAGATTTATTTAGTGTGATGAATTGTTCTTAATTACTTAAATGATCAAACTAAGTTTATAATGCTTTGCATATTGCTTGATTATCAATGTTTGTGCACAATGTATAAATAAAGATAATCAAATGCAAAGTAATGTGTGTTGAAAAGAGTACTTAAATACTAAATACAAATACACAAAGATCAAACACCATAAGACCAAATTTATAGTTGTTCGGTTAGCCAACCTACATCCACTGTTAGGACTAACTCAACCTTGAGCTATCCCCAAATTCACTAAGTGGGGACTTACACCCCCACAATTAGAGTAAGAATTCCAGCTTACTCAATCGGCTGGGAATTTCACCCACCACATGTAGAATAAGAATTCCACCTATTCATTTGGCTGGGAATTCCACCTACCACATGTGTCGGAGACAACGTTCTAGATTTTTTATAGTGGTTCCGGAGCCAAGTCTCCTTAATCCACTTTCATGACAAAGGTTTTAAAGAAAATTAAAGTAAAGAAGCACTTGCCTTTTTTGTTCTGTCTCGTTGATGTGTGCTTCTTCAAGATCCACCCAATGTATGCCGATTCTCCGACTTTTATCCGTTGTAAAACAATCATAATCTCAAGGTGACTAGCGAACTGGTTCTACCAATATCTATCTTAGTTGTTCATCCTTTCCCCTCTCTTTCTCTAACAAACTCAATCCATATGATTAGTTGTAATAGATTTCAAAGTGTAAGCACAAGAGAGAGAGTGATCCTTTTGTTGGCCCTTGTTAAGCTCATTGATAATGATGAAGGTCCAACGGATTTGTCAAAGGATACCAACTAGTTGCACAAAGATTGGTATTTATAGAGAAAGCAACCAGTTGCAGAAACGGTTATGTACCAAAAGGTCGCGAGCACCGAGGGATCGGTGACTAGAAATATTACCGTTAAACAACCCAACCATTTCGTATTAAATGCACTCCCAACGATTTAATTCTTTCCCTGTCGACATGTCTGTGTCACCGATGGGTCGACAGTCATGCAACCGAGAGGTCGGTCCATACGAGAGGCTCGGTCTGGGGCAACACCATGCTGACAGATTTTTAATTCCAGAAACCAATCTTACCCAGACCGACCTGTCGCCCTTTACTGAGGGGTCGGTCCTGGTACTCTCGATCGGTCTTGAACTACCGATATGTCTATTTTCTTGAGAGCCCACTTGAGTTCAAAGTCCAGAACTCACAAGTCTTTATCGAAGAGTAGTTGACCACGAGGGGTCGTTTCAGTCTTTCACTGAGGGGTCCGTGCATACGAGACTCTCGATCAGAGGCACACCCAGAATGACAGCTTTCTGTTCCAGAACCTTTGTCAATTTGGCCGACCAGTCTTTAACCACGATGGGTCGATCCTGTCTCCACCGAGGGGTCGGTGAGAACGACTGGTCGAACTGACAGTGAAACCAAATATATATTTCCAAGTTGGGTTACAATTCACTGTCAAACTTCCTCTCTGGGCCTTTTATGATTTTACCATTTGTTCAACTAAGCCTAAGATGGTCTTCCTAAGGTGTGGGTACCACCTAAACTCATCTATGGCCAAATACCTGTTTTTTGTTATTTCCATAACGATGAGCTTCAATCCGGTGGAGTATGATTTTTCTTCTTTGATCACCTTGAGTCTTCAAGCTTCTAGCAAATGCTTCTTCCCGAGTCATGAAATTGACAAACTTAGGGACTCGGCGAAGCCGGGGCACTAACAATCTCCCCCTTTGTCAATTTCATGACAAAACCTAGAAGCTAACCCAATTACAATCCCAGTCTTATTACATCACGTTTGAATATAAAAAATATTACATTGATTACATGTACATATTCAAATGGAAAACAATATTATGATCTTCACATATTTTTGTTCAATTTGTTTCATTTTGTGTTTTCCTGTTCAAGCACATAAGCAAGCAACACTAGAAAATCATTAGAGACATTAGTCCAAAACATAAATATGCAACCATGGACTAAACAAGATTGGTATTCATACTTCCCTCTAACACCATGATTTCCTAGCAACCAACACTACCCATAGCTTATCCAAGCTATCAGTGTTGAGAGGATTTTCTCCCTCAATCTTCTTTGAGTTTGATCTCCCAAACTCCAAGCATAGATATTCACTTTCATGTCCATTGGCTTCTTCATATTCCTCCCCTTCATGGCTTTCTCTTCCTAGAGGACCAAGCACTTCGGCTTTACTAATCAATCTTCATAATTGGTTTTGATGTCTTATAGCTTCTACTAATTTCTCCCCCATTTTGTCATTCAATTGACAAAGATTAGTAGGCAGACATCTACTCCCCCTTCATTTTGAAGGAATTTCATTTCAGCATTGATCTCCCCCCAGTAGAATGCAATGTCTTCTTTCCCTTTAAGAGTTGTGATGTCTTAAAGGTGTTCTCAAGATGTAACATCCCGGATTTTCAAATGCATTATTATATTGAATATTATCTATTTTAATTGTTAAATTTAATATTTATAGATGGAATGAATGTTAGATGGGTAAGAATTGGGGCAATGGCCCAATTATGATCCAACGGATCATGGATAGAGTTTGATTCTAATTAATTGGGTAAATGTAGTTAATTGGGTCAAATACCCAATTGGGACCCAATGGGTCAAAATGAATTGATTTTTAAGGTAAATGGGTAAGGAATTGATTTAATCGGGTCATGTACCCAATTAAGACCTAAGACATGGGATCCACCTCATCAAGTGAGGTGGTGGAGAGTGGTCTAAGGTAACATGCATGGTCGGCTACCATGGTTGACTTGGGTGAGTTGGAAATTAAAATCACTTGAGTTATATGGAAATGAGTTCAAGAAAATTAAGTGAGTCAAAGTGAATTGGGATTGAGTTGAATGGGAAAAACCAAGCCCCAAGTGTCAGCCACGTGTCTCCTTGGTTGGGACACGTGGGAAAGACAAAGCCCCAAGTGTAAGCCATGTATCTTCTTGGTTGACCAAGGGACACATGGGAAAGACCAAGCCCCAAGTGTAAGCCATGTGTCTCCTTGGTTGGGACACATGGGAAAGACAAAGCCCCAAGTGTAAGCCATTTATCTTCTTGGTTGACCAAGGGGCACATGGGAAAGACCACACCTTAATGTGGGTGCTTGGGAGGCTAGGGCTAGACAAAAGACACACACCACCAAAACCCTCCTTGGCCGATCCTCTCTCCCTCCCTCTTGAGCAAAAGAAATCTCATCCCCACTCCTATCTCTCTCTCTCCCTCTCTCAAACTACACCACCTTGGCCGATCCATAGAGATTTTCATCTCATTTTCTCCCTCTCTCAATCAACACTTTGGCCGAATGCTCCATTGAAGGACAAGGTGGTTTCATCTCTCTCTCTCTCACACATTGCTCTAGACTTGGAGGAAGAACAAAGTCTAAGGAAGGAGTAGGACGGAGGAGGAAAATCAGACCTAAAGAAACGGAGGAGACGCGGGAAAGGTATGTAATGTTTAACAAGGGTTTAATGATTAAAAAAAGTTAAGGGAAACATGGTTTCAGCTATGGAATGGCCAAAACCATGGGGTCCCATATTTGATGGATAGGATTGGCTAAAGCGTTGCAAGCCATGAATGTGGATATCCATTTGAAGATGGAATATGTTTTGGAATAAATGATCAAAGAGTCAGTATCCATTCAAAGAATGGGTAGGTGTTGAGGACCAACAACCAAGGGATGGAATGAAGATGATGTTTAAAATGTTTTTAAAGAATAAGGAAACAAACTTTAAGAGGAAGGGTTAAGTCTAACTTCAAACAAATGAGGACTGATTTCGGGTTTCGACCGCCCCGGACGGGTAACAAACATAACATGGAGCTATCTGCGGATGGGAGATATGCATGTAGGACAGGTCACTGTCTGTAGGACGGGTTTTCTGTCGTCCGCAGGATGGGCTGCGGACGGGTACCCCACTACTTCTAAAAGTAAAGTTTTTGTATGATTTTCCTTTTCCAATTGGTTAAGTTTAAATGGAAGGATGTACAAAATGATTTAAATTAATTGGATAAGTAATTTGACTATTTTATATGGTGGAATTAATTTAAGGTAACGGGATTTCACAAACGGGTGTAGGATCGACTTTGCCGTGATAGGTGATCTATATCTTCACGAAAACATCAAGGATACAATACTTGGACGTGGGTAGGATTCCTACCTTGCCGAAACACTTGGATTATGTACATGCAATGGTTTTTCTTTCCATGATTGATGATCTACTTTTGGTATCAAAATGCTTATGTTTTAAGAATGAATTTCAAGGCTATTATGTAATTTAATGTGAAATAGCATGTGACATGGGAGGGAACATATGAGAGGACTCCACGCTCCATTCGGGGTATCCGATAAACAAACGTGGGGAGGGATCCGCACCGATTCCGATTGAGAAATGGTATATGATGTTTTGGAATGAAAGAGGAGTCCACGCTCCATTCGGTGGACGATAAGGCATACGTGGGGAGTCAAGACAATGAATACCTTGATATGGCTTGTTCATCAAGAGGTTTACCCATGTATTTTTGAGATATGGTTGATGGGTGGGAAATCATGGCATATGACACCCATGGCATGGTATTGATTTAGCATGATTTGATATTATGTATCTATTATGATTTTTATATTAATCCCATGTGTTTGACCCTACTTGGAGTACCTACTGGGTGCGTTGACTAAAGCCCTACTTCTACCTTAGATGATGGTACAGGGAACGAAACAGACGATGGACGTGAAAGGAGCCAAGCTTAGGAGCTTGGGCATCTTATTGCTTACTTTTAAGTTTTAGTTTTGGATAGTGTATTTGAGTTAATTGCATTTTGGGATTGTAATAACTAGATATTATTTTGCTATGGTTTGACGTTACCTTCAGATATTTAGTTCAGTTAAGTTTTGGGTGATTGACTTCATTGCTAAGTAAAGGTTATGGTTGGTTTATGTAATCAAATATCAATTCCGCAATATGTTTATTTCCACAAGTATAACCTTAAGCGCGTGAACTGTTTTAGTGGACTCAGTCCACGCACACGTATGGTTGGCCAGTTAAGGGCCGGGTTTTGGAAGCTCAGACTTAGCTCGCGTCGTGGCATCCCGTTCTCTCTCACTCTTTATTTATTTCAAGAAAAAAATAGACTCTGATTTTCGTCGAGTGAAAAAGGGCATGGCGTTTACACAAGCTACCTTACCTAGCGTCCTCGATTTATCCCCCCAATGGTGTAAGCTTTATTTTCTAGCTTCTCCATATTATTTCCCCCATAAACTTAGCAGCATCTAAGTTTTTTTCTCCAAGCTTCCTTTCAAGCTTGCAGGAACCTTCCTCCTTCCACTATCATGACCAGTGATAGGTGCTAATTAACACATGTTCTGTGCTCCCCCGAACTCCAAGGGTGTGTGCACTATCTTAGCCCAATCCCTATCTCCTTTAACATGCCAATACAAGGTCAACTCATCACAAGCTGCATGTTAGTCTATTTAACGAAATCCATGTTAACAATAGACATGAGATAAAAGACATTCCATCAATTTAGCACACACACTAAATCAAACCATATCATTTCATTGATAAACAAAATATTCATTATGTACATATGGTTTCAGAGGGGGCATCATGGATGCTTAGTTCAATATAAAAACTATAGTTTTTCCAAAATACAAAACATAAAGCATGAAAAGCTATCCTAACCAGAGCCATCCAAAGGAGGTGATGCTAGAGGGGAAGGGGATTTTCATCGGGGACTCTCTTTGACTTTTTCCAAGAAAGTGGTGAAGCTTTGGATTGATTCATTCATGAAGGTTGCAAAGACACCAATCTTTCTTTCCAACTTCTGACCTTTTTCAAGGAAGAAATAGAGTTGTCTTATAAGAGCTCTATCAGACTCTACTTTTGTATCTTCCTTCTGTTATGTTCCTTTTTCCTCATGTACCTTCATCTTTTCAGCATGCCTTTCTTTTTCTTCACTACTCGCGACTCCTAGAGAGGTTGTGACCTGAACTCGTTTCCCTTCTCTTCCACTTTATTTGGTTGGCACCCGAGAAGGAGAGATAGGTTCTCTAATGGTAATACCAATTTGCCTTCGAGGTATGGGTGGTGGTGAGTTCTTTCTGTGGGATCTCCTCGAGAGGGTCTTGAGTCGACGACCTATAGTATTCAGGAGAGATGAAGATTCTCCTTGATACCACTGAGATTTGGATTTCTTAGGCAAGAGGGCATGATCATTCTCAAAATCGGAGGACACAATGATGATTAGAGACTTGTTTCTTGTCATTTTTCACTATGCTTTTCTTTAATCCAGAAACAGCAAAACTACTGGAGAAGAGAAGAATGCACAAAACTCACCCAACCAATGGGAATAAAAAAAATTGTGATTTTCAAGCTACTGGAGGTGGGAGAACCAGAAACACTCTGATTCTCCTACGAGAAATCACTTCGATCTGTCCCATCGACTGGTCTAGGGCTCGGGAGGCAAAAAGGGGAATCGCCAGGGCTCAATGGGAGAAGGAATTGCGATTTTGAAATGATCTGTCGTTTTCATAGAAAGAGACCTTTTAACTTAATCTCTCTGACTCACCGACGGGTCGTGACCAACAACCAGTCTGTGTCAGTATGTTGATAAGTATCGACCTGTCCCTCCTTTCGATTCTTCCCCCTTTTTCAGACAATGTTCTGATTTCCAATAGTACCGACATGTTTGTTCCTTCGACTAGTCTATTCTTCTACATGGGTTTTAAAATTGAAGGATGACTGGGTGTGTGTGTGTGTGGGCTTTCGATGTTCATTGTTCATCATGCTTTGCTTATACACCTTTCAATGCCAGTGTAGATACATACATTCACACAAGTACTGTGCCATTAGAAGATTCAACTCATGCTTCTGAAAGTATGTATAAAACATGGATTACGGATCTCTCCTAGATCCAAACCAATCCAAGTACCTTGGACACATTTAATTTACTAATTCAAACATATTGTCCAAGTGTGTGATGTCATGAGATGTGGCATCTCCAGGTTTTAACAAAGACAATGTGTCATGATCTTTCATTTTTACCCATATTTACATTCTTTGCCATTGTTTCCATCACCTTATGTTTAGGTCCACAACATAGGTCCATGACTAACTTTTCATGCACAAAACCTTCTTCATGGGGTTCGGCCATACACCTTGGCCGGACCCATGATCCTTTATTTTCATGATTCAATCATGCATTTTGGTTCATCCTTTTGGATCATCATTTACCATACTTAAAATCAATTACAATTACCATCATTCCGCCCATTACTTCCATAATCTAAATACATGTTCATACTTCAACAATTCTTCATGGGATTCGGCCATACACCTTGGCCGAACCCAAGGTCCATGGTTCTCCATCCTTTACATCATTTTGACCCATTTAAAATCCTTAATTCCTTTCCATGGGTTCGGCCATACACCATGGCCGAACCCTATGGTTCCTTATTTTCCTTAAAAATATATCAAACATATATGGTTTGATCCTTTTATGGTTCTCATACCTACATCCATTTAAACCCTTTAAAACCTTTTAAATCATACACCTATATCTATGATTTTCATCCTTCCAAATTCATTAAAAATAACCAATATCCTTCCATGGGGTTTGGCCATACAACATGGCCGAACCCTATGGTTCCTCATCTTCTCTTAAAAATCATCTTTGACCCATATACATTCCTTAATACCTTTCCATGGGGTTCGGCCATACAACATGGCCGAACCCTATGGTTCATCAGTGGGTCTTTAACCATAATAAAATTAGGGCTCGGCCATTGTCCTTGACCCTTGACCCTCTTTTCTTATTTATGAAATTTATCGAACACTTACTGATTCCGTGACTCCTTCGGTTTCTTTCTTCGCTCCGACTTGTTCCTTGGATCTTTTCCTTCCTTGGCCTCTTCTTCCTTCCTTCTTGATCCTTGTGAGAGGGTCGGCCTTAGGTTCTTTTGAGAGGGAGAGGATCTTGAGATGAAGCCTTAAGTCCTTCCTCCTTTGTCTTTGGGATAGGTCGGCCTTGTGTGAGAGGGAGAGAGTGAGATAAAGAAATTCTAAGTGCCCCTTGTCTTGAGGTGTGGTTTGGCCAAGAGAGAGCTTGAGAGAGAGAGAGTCTAAAATGCAACCCTTAGTCTTTTATTGTTTAATGAAATTCAGCCAAGGGTGGTGTCCTTTGGTGACACCCCTTGTAACTCCCAAGCTCCTTAACCTCCCTCCTTAATGGTCCATTTGGGGGTTCATCCATGAGATGAAACACCCATGTCCCAACGGTGTAGCCTTGAGTTGGTTTGTGTAACCTCCACAAAACCGCCACCTCTCCATTAATGGCCCATTTGGGGGTTTCATCCATAAGATGAAACTCCCATGTCCATCGTGTAGCCTTGTGTAAGCTTGTGTAACAACACAAAAACGGTCCACCTCCCATTGATGCTCCATTTGGGGGTTTCATCCATGAGATGAAACTCCCATTCCAACGTGTATGCCTTGGTTTGGTTTTTGAAACAACAAAAACACCTTCATCTTCACACTTCACTCACTCTTTAATTTAACTCATTTGAAATCAACTCAATCCCTTGATTCCATTTCCAATTTAATTCAGCCCCACTTAATTTAAACTTGAACTCACTTGGTGGTCAACCAAGTCAACCACGACCCATTAGGTCCCAATTAGGCATTTTGACCCAATTAACAAATTTTGACCCAATTAACAATCTTGACCCAATTGAATATACCTTACCCATTTATTTCAATTGAAACCATATCCATAATCCGTTGGGTCTTAATTGGGCAATTGACCCAACACCTTACCCATCTAAGGTCCATATCATTTAATTCACAAATTAAGTTGGCAAACTTCATATATATTGATAACTTGAAAATCCGGGTGTTACAGTTATCATGTCATTACCCAAAACATGATAAAATCTTTTATCATTCTTTCAAGCATACTCCAATGAGGTCCATTTCTTGGAAAGAGCTAGTATATGAATGTAACGCCCCGCCCTTTTTCACTCGCTTAGCTTTCCGAAAATCAGAGTCTATTTTTTGTTTATAAACAAAGAGTGATAGAAAGAGGGGCGTCACAACGCGAGCTAAGTCCGAACTTCTAAAGTCCGACCCTTAACTGGCCAACCCTATGTGTGCGTGGACTAGGTCCATGAGAACGGTTCACACATAACAATATAAACATGCAGAATTAAAATCATAACTGCAGAATTATAATAGAACCTCGTTGTATTCCATTTTAGATAGCAAAGTACTCCAAGTCTCATCCATAATTAATATAATATAATTATCCAAATTAACATCCAACCATAGCAAATATTATCTAAGTTATTACATTCCAAATTCTAGATATTCAAAATACAAGTCCATGAGAATCTTAATGAAAATATAATCTAAAAACATCCAAGCTCTTATGCTTAGACCTCCTCGCTCTCATCGTTCCCCATGTTTCCTGTATCATCCACTAGGGTAGAAGTAGGGCGTTAGAATAACGCGCCCAGTAGGTAGTCCAATTAGGGCTAACACATGGTTAGTACAAAACATATATAATAATATCATAAGGTCAAAAACTACATAAACCATGCCATGTCATGACGTCAAATGCAATGAGTCCCACCCATCACAAGTACATATAAGTACCCCCACATAGGTCTTTCGGACGTCCCAACAGAGTGTGGCCCCTCTGGTTTCTTCCTGATGGAAAAGCACATCAAGGTATCCCACATAAGTTTTTCGGACGCCCCGATGGAGTGTGGCCCCTCCGGTTACATATCCTTCACCCCATGCCATGCATGAGATGCCAATGAAACACATGCTATTTTATATAATAACATAGCATTAAAACTCACAATTGAAACATATCTTTTTCAACATAAATTCATCAAATAAGATAAAAACATTGTACATAAACCCATGGTTTCAAAGAGGTGGAATCCTACCAAAGACCACTAACGTGTGTCCTTGCGCTTTTGTCCAGTAACCGCTTACTATCGTACACACCTTGTGAGGTCCCGTTACCTTATAATATATCAATCAATTAACACCATGTCCCATTTGATTTACAATATTGTTTTAAGTCCATAAACCTAACCTTGTTAACAACAAAGTCCACAAAACGATCCCCATGGGGTTCGGTCATACACCATGGCCGAACCCATGGTCCATTATTTCTACTTAATTACCGAATTGCCATCCATGGCTATCATTCCATTAACCTAACCCTTCATACATTAAAACCATAAATCATTCCCCATGGGGTTCGGCCATACACCATGGCCGAACCCATGGTTTATCATTTTCACACTTATTTACATCATTGCCATTGTTCAAATCCATAACCAAAACATTCCTCATGGGGTTCGGCCATACACCATGGCCGAACCCATGATCTTTGATTTTTAGCCTATATTACAATATTACCATTATCTCCAACAACTTATGTTTAGGTTCAAAACATAGGTCCATAAACATCTAAGTCCACCAATAATCCATAAATCATTCCCCATGGGGTTCGGCCAAACACCATGGCCGAACCCATGGTCTTTCATTTTTGACCATATTTACATTTTTACCATTATTCCTTCCATGGTTAATCACCTTCATTTATTCACTCATGTTTAGGTCCAAAATTGATCATTCATAAAATAAACCCTAGTGGGGTTCGGCCATACACCATGTCCGAACCTCACTCATAGAGACAATCCAACTGTTCCCATCACTTTCTAAATTAATATCATCTTCCATGGGGTTCGGCCATACACCATGGCCTAACACTATGCTTCCTAATCTTCTCTTAAAAATCATTCATCCTTGATCTTCCATGATCTAAATACATGTAACCAATTCTATATTTCTCCATGTAAAACCTTTTAAAAATATGAATAATTTTCCATGGAGTTCATCCTTCCAAAACCCATAATCATTACCAACACACCTCCATGGGGTTCGGCCATGAAACATGGCCGAACCCTATGGTTCTTTAATTTCTTACATTCATCCAAACCTTGTAAAACCTTTTAAAACCATAAGCATAAGTCTATGATTTTTATCCTCCAAACTTCCATTAAAAATCACCAAAGTCTTTCCATGGGGTTCGGCCATGTGCCCTATGGTTCATTCCTTTTTATTAAACCTCAACATTCATCCTTTAATTTTCTTCCATGGGGTTCGGCCATACACCATGGCCGAACCCTATGGTTCCGCCATACACCATGGCCGAACCCTATGGTTCCTTTCTTTTATAAAACTATCAAACTGCTTACCGGTTCCGCGACTCCTCCGACTTTCCTTCGCTCCGACGTGTTCGTCCGATCCTTTTCTTCCTTAGTCTTTTGCTCCTTCTTCTTGATCTTTCACACTTGCTGGCTGCCTTCTCCTTCTATTGATAATGCCGAGACTGATCTTGATGTTGTGTATTGTCGTGCGCCCTTGTTATGGTTCCTTTCTTTTATAAAACCTCCCACTCGGTCATATATTTAGACAATGCCGTGCGATCCTTGTGTTGCCTTTGTTTTATAAAAAACTCCACTCGGTTCTATATTGCTAAAATGGCAATTGTCGTGCACCCTTGCTTCTTTTTAGCACCTTCCCTATTATTACTCCTAATAAGGAAATGACTCCTTTTAAAAAAATACTCTTAACATATCTTATCTTGTATGCGCATATCTCATGGATATGCATATCTTCATACTCGGCCATGAAATCTATCTCTAATTCTCTCCACGCGCATAATCATGGATTAGATATCTCATACACGGCTAAGACATCTTCTATATTTAGCAATTCCCCTAGTATCACTCTTAATCAAGGGAAAGGACCCCTTTTTTTTTTAAAAGGATCCTTGCGCATAATCATGGATATGGATATCTAATATTCGGCCATGCACAATTATCCCAAGTTCCCTCTATGCTCATATCCTTAACCCATATCCCTTATTTATAATTATGTTTCATTACCATTTTAATTCAGCCCCATTTAATTTTTCATTGAATCTTATACCGAAACCGTTGGGTCTTAATAGGACAATGACCCAACACTTTACCCATCTGAGGTCCATATCTAATAATTCTCAAATTAAATGGGTAATTTTCATACATATTAACAACTTGAAAATTAGGGGTGTTACAATACAACCCTCTTTTTAAAACTTTCGTCCCGAAAATCGAGTGAAGTAGGGTTTCAAACATTTACATAAATAGTTCCGGATGAACTGTTCTCATTTTCGACTCGAGTTCCCATGTGGTTTCCTCAATGCCATATCGATCCCATACCACCTTGACAAACTGGATCGCTCGGTTCCGTAATACCCTTTGTTCTATGTCCACCACTCGGAAGGCTTTTCGACGCATGTCACGTCTCTTTGGATCTCTATGTCTTGCATGTTCAGTACATGAGAAGGATCAGGATTGTACTTCCTCAACATCGATATATGGAACACATCGTGCAAAGATGCCAACTGTGATGGGAGTGCCAATTGATAAGCCACATCCCCCATCCTTCTTATGATTGAAAACGGTCCCACATATCTTGGCGACAATTTCCCCTTCTTTCCAAATCTCATGTGTCCCTTTCGTGGCGAGACTTTTAAGAACACCATGTCCCCCACTTCAAATTCAAGGAACCTCCTCATCTTGTCAGCATAGCTCTTCTAACGACTTTACGCAGTCAATAGGTCCTGCCGTATCAATTGTATCTGCACTGTAGTCTCTGCAACCGACTCAGGTCCAATTAGTGCAGGCTCACCGACCTCTGTCCAGCACACTGGTGACCTACAAGGTCTACCATATAAAGCCTCAGATGGAGCCATCTGGAGGCTTGCCTGGTAACCGTTGTTGTATGAGAATTCTACCAACGGCAAGTGATCCTCCCATCCATCCTTGAAATCTAATATGCATGCTCTCATCATATCCTCCAATGTCTGCATTGTCCTCACAGACTGCCCATCAGTCTGTGGATGGAATGTTGTGCTAGTCAGTAGATCTGTTCCCATGGCCGACCGCATGCTCTACCATACTCTGCCGGTGAATCGACTATCTCTGTCGGCACAATAGTCCGAGGAATACCATGCAATCTGATGATATCCCTGATATACCGCCGACCTAAAGTCTCAGATGAGTCTGTCATCCTGATGGGAATGAAATGTGCAGACTTGGTCAGTCGGTCTACCATGACCCATATCGCATCGTTGCCCTTTGAAGACCTTGGCAACCTTGTCACAAAATCCATGGAGATGTGCTCCCATTTCCATTCCAGCACTGGTAAGGGTTTGAGTAACCCTGGTGGCTTCTGATGTTCCGTCTTAACCTACTAACACGTTAAGTAATGAGCCACAAATTCTGCCACATCCTTCTTGAGTCCGCGCCACCAGTAATGTGTCTTCAGGTCATGATACATCTTGTTGCTGCCCGATGAATAAAGAGTTTGGTCTGATGTGCCTCAATCAGTAACTCTTTTCTACAGCTCTTAGGCACATATATCCTTCCTCGGAATACAAGACCCTGTCCTGGTCGTAACTCCCATTCCGGTATGACTTCACCTGTAGACATCTTGGCCCATATGTCCTCCACTTCCGGGTCTATCCGTTGTTCCTGTTCAATCTTGGTAACCATGTTGGACCATATAAGTAAATTGTACATACTCCCATGGTTATTGATATATAAATTGAACTCTCTTATGGTATTCAGCATGTCCCATTCTGTCCTGATCAAACATAACACTAATGCATGTGATATGCAGCTGAGGGCATCCGCCACCTTGTTCGCCTTGCCGGGGTGATAACGAAGTGCAAACTCATAATCTGCCAGATATTCTATCCATCTACGCTGCCTCAGGTTGCGCTCTTTCTGATCAAACAAGTACTTCAAGCTCTTATGATCTGAAAACACTTCAAATTTCTCGCCATATAGATAATGTCTCTAGCTTTTGAGAGCGAAGACCACTGCGACTAGTTCAAGATCGTGCGTAGGATAGAGGCATTCATGTATTTTCAATTGTCTTGAACCATAAGCCACCACACGATGAGTTTAATTGAGGACACACCCAAGTCCCTCTCCTGAAGCGTCGCATTGCACCTCATAACCCTTGCCTCTTTCTGGCAAAATTAAAATAGGAGTCATTGTAAGTCTATCTTTCAGGTCCTCAAATCTCTGGCTGCATAGATCTGACCACTCAAATTTGACTCTTTTCTGAGTGAGCCGAGTCAGTGGAGATGCTATTTTGGAGATATCCATGATAAACTTCCTGTAGTAACCAGCCAATCCCAAGAAGCTACGGATCTCGGTTACATTCTTTGGGGCTTTCCATTCTCCCACTGCCGCCACTTTAGCCGGGTCCAAGGCTATACCTTCTTTTGATATGACATGTCCCAAGAAATTAACCTTGGGTAGCCAGAATTCACACTTGCTGGCTTTGGCATATAACTTGTTCTTCCTCAAAGTGTCCAGAACTATCCTCAGGTGCTCAGCATGTTCTTCCTGAGTTTTGGAATAAATCAAATGTCATCAATAAATACAATGACGAATTGGTCCAAGTAAGGACGGAAGATCCTGTTCATTAGATCCATGAACACAGCCGGTGCATTGGTGAGTCCAAACGGCATGACTACAAACTCATATAGTCCATACTGCCTTCTGAAGGCTGTCTTTTCTATGTCCTCCTCCCTAACCCGGATTTGATGGTATCCGGACATCAGGTCAATCTTAGAGAAATGACTGGAACCTCTAAGTTGATCAAATAAATTATCGATCCTGGGTAGAGGGTACTTGTTTCCGACCGTCAGCTAGTTCAGTTTTCGGTAATCCATACACATACGGAGTGAACCATCCTTTTTCTTCACAAATAAAATCGGAGCTCCCCAAGCCGTTGTACTGTTTCGGATGCAACCCAGTCTGAGCAGTTTATCAATTTGCTTCTTTAGCTCGGACATCTCTGCTGATGCCATCTGGTAGTGTGGTAATGACACTGGTGCAGTACCAGGGTACAACTTGATTTCAAAATTAATCTCCCTCATGGGAGGCAAGCTAGGGAGTTCTAGTGGGAATACATCCGTATAGTCCTTTACTATTGCCGGAAGTTCAGCCACCGGTGCCTTGTTGATTCTGATACTGTTCAATACCAGATGACTCAACCCTTCATGCAGTCTGTTTTGTTTGTCAGTACGCACCACATGTTGTTTTCCCTCGGGTGACCAAAATGTCACCCTGCGGCAATAGCAATCAATGTTGGCCTGAAAGCTAGCCAACCAGTCCATGCCGAAGATAATATCGTACTCTGTCATATCGAGTACCAAATAGTTGAACTCAAATCTAAGTCTAGCGAGTTCAGTATTCACTGCTGTGCACATAAGCCCCAATGATGTGTCTCCGACGTGGGATACAATGGTGAGTGATGTGGACAGTTTTTGTACTAAAGTTCCAGTTGTAGATATGAATGCAGCAGATATGAAATAGTGGGATTTTCCAGAATCAAATAAAGCAAAGGCGTAGGAACTACTGACTACGGCCATACCTTGAATCACAAAGTGATCCTCTGCTGCTGGTGTAACACCTCGGATTTTCAGATTATTATTTTATATGACACTTATTCTTTTAAATGGTGGATTTTAGAATTGGACCTTATATGGATAAGGAATCGGGCCATGACCCAATTAAGACCCAATAAAATTGTGACATTAGTTTTATTGAAAATTAAATAGGATAGTGCATAGCCGAATTTTTTATATGAAATCTATAAGATTATGCGCATGAGAGATATGTGGAATTTAATCCACAAATGATATGCTAGAATATTTGAAGAGGGACTTTCTTAATTAAATTGGATTTGCATATCTTAAGAAAATGTTCAAAAAAATCAAATAAAGGTTATACTTGGCCGAATTTTAGATAATGATATTCATATTATGCGCATGGGATATTTTAAAAGGGAATGTACATTGTCTTAAATTAAATTAAAAGATTACCTAGATTATGAATAAGGTTATGCACATAGTACCTGCTAATTGGAATAAAGGGAAGGTTTTAAATTAAGAAGGAGAAGTTGGCCATGGCTAAGTAAAGCAAGGGAGGTCGGCATTCCATCTATGGCAAGGGGGTACACGGCTAAAGGAGGAGGTTGCCTATCTTAAACACCATCTAAGTATGGACTAAGGAGAGCTTAATAAAAGGAGAGACCCAAGGGGGTGCACGGCTTTTACAACCCCATCTCTCTCTCAATCTCTCAAGGCTCATACACAGTAATACACAAGGAAAAGGGCAGCAACAAGAAGGAGTTCTTGTTTGGAGAAAAACAAAGGGAAAGGAAAAGAAAATTGGAAGAGCAAGAAACCAAAGGGGAAAAGGTTAGTATCTTGATTAATAATTTTATGTTTTGAAACAAAAAAGAACCATAGGGTTCGGCCATAGTGCATGGCCGAACCCCATGGAGGAAAATTGGAGATGATTTTGTAACGCCCCGCCTTTTTTCACTTTTTCTTCCCATAAATTCAGAGTCTATTTTTTTCTTTTATAACAGAGTAGAGTGATAGAGCGCGGGACGTCACGACACGAGCTAAGTCCAAACTTCTAAAGTTCAACCCTTAGCTGGCCAACCCTATGTGTGCATGGACTCAGTCCACTAAAATGGTTCACACATAGCAATATCAACATGCGAAATAAAAATCACAACTTGCGGAATCATAACATCAATTGGCGGAATCATAATAGAACCTAGTTCCATTCCATTGATAGCAAAGTACTTAGTCAATAAAATCACAATCATCATTATCCAAATAAAACATCCAACCATAGCATTTCATCTAAGTTATTACATTCTGAAATCTGGATACTCTCAATATAAATCCTTGAGTATCTTAAACAAAATATAAAACTAAAAGCGTTCCAAGCTCCTATGATTGTCGCTTTTCGCGTTTAGCATTTTCCTCGTTTCCTGCATCATCCACTAAAGGGTAGAAGTAGGGCGTTAGTACAACGCGCCCAGTAGGTATTCCAGTTACGGTTAACACATGGGTTAGTACCAAAAATCCAGATATAATAAATATATCAAATCAGTTATAATAAATCATGCCATACTTATAAAGCATCGTATCCAAAACAATGTATGATAATAGAGATCCAATCATACCGATAAAAACCAAAACCTTGCATGATAATAAAAGTCATAATCATGCCGATTCAATGCCATGCCATGCTATCATATGCAATGAGTCCCACCCATCACATGTACATAAAATGTACCCCTCCACATAGGTCTTTCGGACGCCCCGACGGAGTGTGGACCCTCCGGCTACATTTTCACACATAATATACTCTTGATGGAAAGCTCCTCATCAAGGTATCCCCCGCGATTCTTTTACGGACGCCCCGACGGAGTGGTGGATCTCCGGCTACATAATATCCTCTTGATGGAATTCTCCTCATCAAGGTATCCCCCACTAGTGTTTTACGGATACCCCGACGGAGTGTGGGTCCCCGGTTACCGTTCATCCCTCCCATGCCATGTATGAGATGAAAATGTCCACATGCTATGCAATTATACAAAATCATAGCATTTAAAAGCTCATATTTGAAACACATGCTATTTTATCAAATAAACATAGCATATAAAATCACCATTTGAAACATATCCTTTGCAATATAAAATCATCAAAATAAGATAAAGACAATGTACATAAACCCATGGTTTCAAAGAGGTGGAATCCTACCAAAAATCGTTAACGCGTGCTTGCGTCTTTCGTCCAAGAATCGATCACCGATCGTGCACCGCTTGTGAGATCCCGTTACCTTATAATATAATAATAAGTTAACACCAAGTCCCACTTGATTTGCAGTATTTAAATCCATAAACCATACTTGTGGGGTTAGGCCATACCTATGGCCGAGCCTCACCCTTTTTATTCATTTATTCCATTAATTCCCAAAATGCCACTGGTCAAACCTTAGTTAATATTCTATTTATTTTAATCCAAAGTACTTAACCCTAGGTCCGCCAATCAATTCCCATGTTTAGATCCAAATACATAGATCCTAAACATCTAAGTTCTCCAAATAATTTCTCATAATTACCTTATTGCCATACAAGGCTAAACTTCCATCTTTAACAAGTATTTACAATTTTGCCACTCATGGGTTACATAACCCATAGTTTCTTTTAAAATCATTCACCCGTCACATGGTCCATAATAATTTCTCAACAACTTAAGTTTATACTTAGAAAGTCCACATTTAGAAACTTTCTAATTTCATTATCCAACTTCCATACTTAGAAAGTCCCTAAAATGGGAAACTTTCTAAATTTATCATTTTCTAATCTTGGATCCATAATTCCGAGTTCTTTCCATAAATAGATCCTTTCTAAATTAAAGACTTTCCAATTTAATCCTACCTTCCAAAAACAATTAACATACTTTAAAAATGCAATTACAACTCCATGGGGTTCGGCCATACACCATGGCCGAACCTTATGGTTCATAAGGTTCTCTTTTAAAATCTATACATAGTATTCAATGGCTTTCATCATTCACACTTCCATAAATAAATAGTTTCCAAAATTAGTATGCATCTTTCCATAAATACTACTTCTTAATTTGGCAACCTCCTTCCTTAATTAAAAGCTTTCTAATTTAGCCAACTCCTTCCATAATTGGAGGTTTTCCAAACTTAATCTCCACCTTTCCATAATTGGAAGGTTTCCTTACTTAAACTCTAACTTTCCCTAATTGGAAGGTTTCCATAATTAATTCCTACCTTCCATTTTAATCCAAGATCCATAATTAGAATAGCTTCTTAGATTAGCAACCTCCTCCATAAATGGAAGCTTTCTAAATTTAGCAACCTTCTTTCCATACTTGGATAGTTTCCAAATTTAGAAACCATCTTTTCATATTTGGATGCTTTCCAAGTTTAGCAAACCAAATCCATCTACCTTAATTAAATAGTTTCTAAATTTAAATTCCACGTTCCAAAATAATTATCATACATCAAAATACCAAATCAACTCCATGGGGTTCGGCCATACACCATGGCCGAACCCTATGGTTTTCATCATTCTAAACTCCATTACAATTATTAAAGTTCTTCCATTGTTTTCTTCCATGGTTTTTAACCATAAAAGTATAATCAACCTTCCATACCAATTTATTAACCATAATCCTTCCCAATTTTCTTCCATAAAAATAACCAATAACCTTTCATGGGGTTCGGCCCTTCACCATGGCCGAACCCTATGATTTATCAACCTCTTTTTAAATCACTTTAAATGCCTTTTTAAAATATACATAACCAGTCCATGGTTTTTAACCCAAAAACCATAATTTAAACATGTCTTTCCATGGTTTTTGTCATTGAAATTCATTAACCAAATCCCATATTAAAACTCCATAATTTATAAGCAACAACCTTCCATGGGGTTTGGCCCTTCATCATGGCCGAACCCTATGGTTTACCCAATTCTCTTAAACCATCTAAACCATAAATTAAATCAAAACATAGAATCACTTACCGGTTCAACGACTCCTTCGGCTTGTTCTTGCTCTTTCAATCCTTTTTCTTTCCTTAGTCTTTTCTTCTCCTAGATCTTTTCCTCTTTCTGGATGCCCTCTCTTCCTCTTGTTGTAGCCGAGAATAACAATTGAGAGAGAGAGAGAGAGAGATCGGCCTATGTAAATAAGTGCAAAGCCGTGTGCCCTTGTGTTCCCCTTTTTTACACATATAACATATTGTAGCTCAGTTTGGACCTTGTTAACTTCCGAATCAGGAAAAGTGGTAAACTACAAAGTTGTATCCCTTGAAGTCTTCTTTGTAATGCAAAAAGAATCAAAGAAATATCACATCGGAGTGGAATGTTATAACCAAAATACTAAACATATATCAAACCTTCCTTATTTTTCTCCCTTTCTTATTTTCTTTCTTTTTCCTTAATCCCTATTTAGAGTGTGCTATGCGCCCTTGCTCCCTTATTTAATTATCTCATGCCATATTCACTTGTTTGCCTCTTATAAAACTTTCCCTAAATCAAGAATAGAAAGTGCCATGCGCCCCATTCTTGTTGCCTCTTCCATTTTATTAAACCTTCCCTTTAAATACACTTCCCATTTTAATTTCCAACTTCTAAACTTAGAAACTTACTAACTTAATGACCATTCTCCATATTTAGACACTTTCCAGATTTAGGTTCAATGTTTCCATATTTAGGCACTTTCCAAATTTAGCAATTGCCTTAACTTAAATCCATCCACATCATGCGCATATAATTAATTATAGACATCTTATTGTTTGGCGATAAGATATCATTGTCTAAACCCAACATGTGACCTGTTTTAGGACCATCCTAAAATCTTTCCACTTAATCTTAAATATCTCATCTCATCCAAAATATTATGCGCATATAATCCCCTTGATTTTTGTGATATAAAATCTTATATTCGGCCATGCAATCTTTTATCTATTTAATTTTGTATTACGAAAATAATTCAAGCCATTTAAATTTATTTGAAACCATTTATCAAAATCGTTGGGTCTTAATTGGGCAAAGATCCAATCACTTTATCCATCTAAAATCCATATCTAAAATCTCCCAATTTAAATAGGTAATTTTCGTAAATATTTATAGCTTGAGAATTCGGGGTATTACAGATTTAATGGTTTAAATGGAGAGAAAGAATCATAGGGTTCGGCCATAGTGCATGGCCGAACCCCATGCAAAGATTTGATTTAATTCTTGGGTTTTAAGATTGAAAACCATGGAGAGATTGGATTTATTTCATTGGGGTTATGTTCTTAAATTTTGGAACATGGAAAGACATGGTGATTTCATGATGAAACCATGGGGATTTATGGTTTAGAATCACAAATTTCAATGATGAAAATCCATGGAAGAATTTGATAATTTAAAGGGAGATTTGGATAGGGATATGGGTCGGCCATGGCATGGCCGAACCATGATGTTTTTATGGTTAAGTTATTGGATCTAAAATAATAAAAATAAAGGGGTGAGGTTCGGCCATGGTGTATGGCCGAACCCCACCAAACATTTTATGGATGATAATCGGTTAATGTCATGAGTAAATGTTTATTGAATCTAAGCTAATGGCCAAGATCATGAACCATAGGGTTCGGCCATGGAGCTTGGCCGAACCCCATGGGTTAAGTTTGGAATAGTAGATGGAAATGATTGCTAAATTTGGAGAACAATCTAATTATGGAAAGGGTTGGTTAATTAAGGAAACAATCTATTTTTTGGAAGGTGTTTCTAATTATGGAAAGGGTTGGTTAATTAAACAAACAATCCATTTATGGAAAGGAGGTTGCTTATTAGGAAAGTTTCCATTCTTGGAATTGGATATTAAACTTAGAAAATATCTAATTAAGACCATGAAAATTTATTATGGAAACTATCCAAGAATGGAAGGTGGAGATTAATCAAATGAATGGATTGGTTATCATGAGTGAGGTTCAGCCATAGGTATGGCCGAACCCCACTAGGGTTTAATTTTGAGAAACCTTTTTAGTTATGGAATATGATATCTAAGTATGGAACCTATAGTTGGAAAGCATATAATTTTGGAAAGGTGGAGTTAATTTGGAAACTATACACCATAGGGTTCGGCCAAGGTGTATGACCGAACCCCATGGTCCAAATTAAGGGATTAATGGCATCTTTAATTCAAGGTTAAGAGCTGATTTATGAATCAGATTATGAACCTGTAACGCCCACCCATTTTCACCATATTTCAGAGTCTATTTTTTTTTTTTAAATCAAGGTGACAACGGTGCGGACGTCACGACGCGAGTTAAGTCCGGACTCATAAAGCCCGGCCCTTAACTGGCCAACCCTACGCGTGCGCGGAACGAAGTCCACGAGTACGGTTCACGCGTAGGAAGCAAGCTCGCGGAACATAATTACATGCGGAACATTATACTAGATACTATCCTACCGTTTTTAGATAGAAGGGAAGATACAATATTAAATTACCAAAATACCCCCATGTTCATGATTATATCTCAAAATGTTAACATACAGAGTTTAATCCAAACCATAGTAATAAATCCAAAATTATTACAATTCAACAAGCTATGCTACTTGAGTTACAACATTTCCAAAATAAAACTTGATAAACAAAGTAGCCGCTTCCCCACGCCCCTAAGCCTGACTCCCGTCACGTCCACTGTTTCGTCCGTCTCCTGTATCACCAGCTAGGGTGGAAGTAGGGCGTTAGTCAACGCGCCCAGTAGGACTCCGAGTAGGGCTAGCACATGGATTAGTAATAACAAGCATACCAATAGCAATATAATAAAACTATATGATGAATGCCATGCCATGGGTGTCTATGCCATGTGTCCCACCCATCGTCTACATCATCATGAAATATCATATCCCCCTTGATGGTAAATCCTCGTCAAGGTGTCCCCATGCTTGCTTCTCGGTCGCCCCGACGGAGCATGGACTCCGGTGATACCATATCAATGTCCCCATGTCTGTTCTCGGTCGCCCCGACGGAGCATGGACTCCGGTGATACCATATCAATGTCCCCATGTCTGTTCTTGGTCACCCCGACGGAGCATAGACTCTGGTGATACCATATTAATGTCCCCATGTCTGTTCTCAGTTGCCCCGACGGAGCATGGACTCCGGTTTGTTTATTTTTTTTCCGCCCATGCCATGCATGAGATGTAGTGCATTATGCTATGTAGTATATATAGATAAACCATAATTTTGATATACCATACATAGCCATATAATGTATAATGTTAAAATATAGTCCATGTAATTCACAACTTAAAACTCATCATAAGCTAAATCATAATCATAAATCCATTATAAGCCACACAAAAATAATTTAAAATACTATCATATATCCATCGCTTACAAAAAGGTAGGAATCCTACCAAATACTGATAACGTCCTTTTTCGTTCTCATCCGATAATTCGGGTCGCCGTTCGCGTACCGTTGTGATGTACCAATACCTTATTATATATTTCCCAAGTTAGTCTATATCTTATCCACGATTGAGTTTCTAACTGATCATAAACCTATGTTCATTAATGATCTTTAACCACATTATAAGATTACCATAATCAACCCTTATCTTGGCCTCTTTTTCCATTGATTTCAACACGTATATAATTCAATCCATAACTGATCTATACACCTAGATCCATTAATGACTTACCAATCATGTCATAGGATCATTAGAATCAGTCCCTTTAATTCAATATCATCTCCATTTATCCTACCGGATTAGTGGTGTTTCAAAAAATATTCAAAAAAAACTGTACATTTCAATTCAGTCGACTGAACTATGAGTTCAGTTGACTGAATCATGAGTTCACTCGACTGAATCACAGATTCAGTCGGCTGATTTTGAATCAGGTCGTCTGTTTGTCTTGACAGTTCAGTTTCAGTCGACTGAAATATACATTCAGTCGGCTGAAACATGGTTCATACCCTTTCAGTCGACTGAAACATAGGTTCAGTCGGCTGATTTTGAATCAGATCGTTTGTTTGTCTTGCCAGTTTATTTTCAGTCGACTGAATTACACATTCAGTCGGCTGAACTATTAACCATCCGTTTACGTGTTTAATAAGCATTCCTTCAGTCGACTGAATCATATATTCAGTCGGCTGAAACTTCCAGAACCTTTTTCTTGTCCGAGACGTTTGTGTTCAGTCGACTGAATCGTAAGATTCAGTCGGCTGAAACTCCCAGAAACTCCTTCTGTTTTCAGCCACCATTAGTTCAGTCGACTGAAAATCTAGTTCAGTCGGCTGAAAGTCCCAGAAGCTCGTTTCTGATTCGTCCATTGTCAGTTCAGTCGACTGAATCCCTGATTCAGTCGGCTGACTGTTTCGTCAGTCCTTTCCATTGCATGTTTTGTACTTCCTTCCTTCGTGATTTCTCTTAAAACATTCCATTTTTTTAACCATTATGAAACTTAGTATCTTGTTTAGAGATACTTACAACCCGTGGCTCTCCCGGTTGTCTCTTGATCCTCTTGTTCCTTAGTCTTTCCCTTTCTCCTTCTTCTTTCTTCTTGATACTTGGCCAGTGGTGAGTTTGATCAGGGTAAAATTACCAGGGTTTTGGTTCGGCTTATGGTAGGGTTAGATTTTGAGAGAGAGAGAGAGAGAGAGAGAGAGAGAGAGAGAGAGAGAAAGAGGAGATGAAGACAATATCTCAAGCTTGGGTCTTGGGTGATCGGCCAACTCTTAGCTTCTTCTTCCCTTCCTTCTAATTTCCTTTCTCTTATTTTCTCCTTAGTGTTTTCTTTGGAAGAGAGGGGAGGACGGTTTTGGTGTGTGAGGGAGAGAGTGAGAGGGAGATGATGTGATGATTTGTTTGACTCCCTCCACCAACCAAGTATGGAGGGAGGTATGGGCTTGCATGCCCCCAATTTTTGGGGCCTTTGTCCCCTTAGTGGGGGTGGTTGGGGGATGAGTTTGAGTCCCAACTCATTCCAATGAGTTTGGTGAGTCAAGTAAGATGGAAACCATCTTGACTCACCCCATTTCCTATGTGACTCACTTAATTATTTAATTTATTATTTAACTTACCCCTTTTATTTTATAATTTAATTACTATTTAATTCCCTTCAATTCCTTCATGAATCCACCCATGGTTGACCAAGTCAACCATGGTGGTCGGCCCCACCAATTTCTTGGTCCATTGGGTCCCACATAGTTATTGGGCCCACTTTGACCATCATTGATCCTTTTGATGGATCTCATCAAATCCATGGTCCATTGGACCACGCTTGGGCCTTTGTCCATATTTTGATCCATTTAACATCCATGACATCAAAATTTCCATTTTTCCATTATTAAAATAAATAATTGCGACATATATATTGATTAAAAAATTCGCGCTATTACAATAGAATCCTCCTTTAAAATTTTCGTCCTGAAAATTCGAGTGAAGTAGGGGTTCTGAACATCTCATGTAAAGAGTCCGGGTAAGCGACTTTCATTTCCGACTCAAGTTCCCAAGTGGTCTTTTCATTGCCATGCCGTTCCCATACCACTTTGACGAACTGAATGGCGCGGTTCCGCAGTACCCTCTGTTCACTCCCGATTACTCTGACCGGTTTCTCCACATATGTCACATCACTTTGTACATCGATGTCTTGAACATTTATCACATGAGAAGGATCAGGATTGTACTTTCTCAGCATGGACACATGAAACACATCATGTAGAGATGACAGCTGTGGAGGGAGCGCTAACTGATAAGCTACTCCTCCCACCCTTTTCAGTATCGGAAACGGCCCCACAAATCTAGGCGACAATTTTCCTTTCTTTCCGAACCTCATGTGCCCTTTCCGTGGCGAGACTTTTAAGAACACTAAGTCTCCCACCTCAAACTCGAGGAACCTTCTCCTCTTGTCGGCATAACTCTTCTGACGGCTCTGTACAGTGAGTAGATGTTGCCGTATCAACTTAATCTGTGTTGTAGTCTCCGCAACCAAATCCGGCCCAATCAGTGCAGGCTCACCGGCCTCTGTCCAACACACTAGCGATCTACACGGCCTACCATACAAGGCCTCAAATGGAGCCATCTGAAGGCTTGCCTGGTAACTGTTATTGTAAGAGAACTCCACTAGTGGCAAATGATCTTCCCATCTGCCCTTGAAGTCTAGCATGCATGCTCTCAGTATATCCTCCAGTGTCTGTATCGTCCTCTCTAACTGTCCATCAGTTTGTGGATGAAATGTGTGCTAGTTAATACGTCAATCCCCATAGCCGACTGCAGGCCCTGCCACACTCTGCCGGTGAATCGGCCATCCCTGTCGGACACAATAGACCGGGGAATACCATGTAACCTGATGATCTCTCGGATGTACCGTCGACCCAAGGTCTCTGATGAATCTGTCATCTTGATGGGAAGGAAATGTGCAGACTTGGTCAATCGGTCCACTATGACCCATATCGCATCGTTGCCCTTGGATGACCTTGGCAACCCTGTTACAAAGTCCATGGATATGTGTTCCCATTTCCATTCTGGTACCGGTAAGGGTGCGAGTAAGCCCGGTGGTTTCCGATGTTCTGCCTTGACCTGTTGACAAGTTAGGCAACGAGCAACAAACTCTGCCACATCTTTCTTAAGTCCATGCCACCAATAGTGCCTCTTAAGATCATGATACATCTTGGTGCTGCCCGGGTGGATGGAGAGTTTGGTTTGGTGTGCTTCAATCAGTAACTCTCTTCTGCAATTCTTAGGTACATATGTCCTGCCTCGGAACATAAGACCCTATCTTGGTCGTAGATCCCACTCCGGTACAACCTCACCGGTAGACATCTTAGCCCAAATCTCTTCCACTTCTGGATCTGTCTGTTGTTCCCGTTCAATCTCGGAGACCATGTTGGATCGTATGATCAGATTATATATGGTCCCATGATTATTGAGGTAGAGTTTAAATTCTCTGATGGTATTCAGTACCTCCCATTCCGTTCTGATCATGCTGGCTACTGTCCCATGTGACAAGCGGCTGAGGGCATCCGCCACTTTGTTCGCCTTACCAGGATGATACCGAAGTGCGAACTCATAATTCGCCAGATATTCCATCCATCTGCGTTGTCTCATGTTGAGTTCTTTCTGATCAAACAAGTATTTCAGACTCTTGTGATCCGAGAACACTTCAAACTTTTCACCATAGAGGTAGTGTCTCCAGCTTTTGAGAGCGAAGACCACCGCTGCTAGTTCCAGATCATGGGTGGGGTAGTGGCGTTCATGAATTTTCAACTGTCTTGATCCATACGCCACCGCACGATTACCTTGACTGAGTGTACACCCCAGTCCCTCACCGGAGGCATCATAGTACACTTCATAATTTCTGCCTCTTTCCGGCAAGATCAGAATAGGAGCGGTCATAAGCCTCTCCTTAAGCTCCTCAAATCTTTGATTGCACAGGTTGGACCACTCAAACTTGACTCCTTTCTGAGTGAGTCGGGTAAGTGGAGCTGCAATCTTTGAGAAGTCCATGATGAATTTCCGATAATAACCGGCCAATCCCAGAAAACTGCGGATCTCGGTCACATTTGTCGGCGCTTTCCATTCCTTGACTGCTGCTACCTTAGCCGGGTCCACGGCGATCCCTTCCTTTGATATGATACGGCCCAAAAAGTTGACTTCAGATAGCCAAAATTCACACTTGCTGGCTTTGGCATACAATTGGTTCTTTCTCAAGGTGTCTAGGACTATCCGCAGATGTTCGGCATGTTCCTTCTGACTTTTGGAGTAGACCAGAATATCGTCAATGAATACGATCACAAAATGATCTAAGTAAGGATGGAATATTCTATTCATCAGATCCATGAATACCACCGGTGCATTAGTAAGCCCAAACGGCATGACTACATATTCATATAAGTCATACCGAGTCCTAAAAGCTGTCTTCTCTATGTCCTCCTCTTTAACCCAAATTTGATGGTATCCGGACATTAGATCAATCTTGGAGAAGTGAGAGGAACCCCTAAGCTGATCAAATAGATCATCAATCCGAGGTAGGGGATACTTATTCCTGACAGTCAGTTGATTCAACTTTCTATAATCCACACACATTCGCAGAGTACCGTCTTTCTTCTTCACAAATAATACCGGGGCTCCCCATGCGGATGTGCTGTTCCGAATAAAACCCAGTCTGAGCAGTTCATCAATCTGCTTCTTCAACTTGGTCATCTCAGCTGGTGCCATTCTATAATGGGGTAATGATACTAGAGCGGCGCCGGGGTACAATTTGACTTCAAAGTCTATCTCCCTCTTGGGTGGTAAACCAGGGAGCTCTGTTGGAAATACCTCGGCATAATCTGTTACTACCGCCAGAAGTTCGGTTACTGGTGCCTTATCTAATCTGAGACTGTTCAAGGCAAGATGGTTCAATTCTTCCTGCAGCCTTCTAGGGATGCCCTGCCTGTCAGCGTGTACCACATACCGCTTTCCCTCGGGTGACCAAAATATCACCCTACGAAGGTGGCAATCAATGTGAGCCTGATATGTAGTCAACCAGTCCATGCCAAATATAACATCGTATTCCGCCATATCGATCACTAAGTAGTTGGACTCGAATCTGAACCCCGCGAGTTCAGTGTTCAATGCCGTACATATGAGCCCCAGTGATGTGTCTCCAACAGGGGATACAACGGTGAGTGATGTGGACAAGTTTTGTACTAACGTGCCCGTGGCAGATATGAATGCAGCAGATATAAATGAATGTGAAGCTCCAGTGTCAAATAATGTAACAGCATAGGAACTACCAATTACAGCCATACCTTGCATCACCGAGCGATCCACCGCTATTGGTGTCGGTATGGTAAAGAGTTGTCCAGATCCGGTAGGGGTTGGCACCCATCCTGCCTGGTTATATGTTCTGCCCCCCGCGATAGAGTCGATCTGGATGGAGGGCAGAAGGCACCCCTGGAGTTAGAGGGTCGCTTGATCTGTGGGCAATCCCTCTTGAAGTGGCCCTGTTGGCCACACTGGTAACATGTGTTCCAACCTCCGGGAACCTGTATGACTGATGTTGACGAGGAGGGCTGATTGGGGCGAAAGTCCCCCGTAGAGCCTGTGGAAGGTCGGCTAGAGTTCGGGCGGAATTTCTTATTGGGTTGGAATGTACCACGCCCACCTTGCCCTCAGCGGTTGTCAAACCGTATTATTTCATTCAACTCTCACTCTGCTATGGTGGCCCTGCTGACCACTCCCGCCAGTGTGGGCTCTTTGAAAATGGTCACTCTAGTCTTGATGCTTGGCCGAAGGCCACGTTCAAATTTGCGGGCCCTTCGATGTTCAGTATCCACCATGTAGAATGCATAGACGGACAGCTTAAGGAATTCTCCGTGGTACTGTGCCACCGTCATGCTGCCTTGTACCAATGAGATGAAGGCTTCAGTCTGGCTCTCTCTTTCTTCCTCCGGAAAGTATTGTTCTAGGAAGGTGGCTGAGAACCATTCCCATGTCATGATGGTCCTTTCCCCTTCTGGCACCAGGGCATGTTGCTTTTCTACCACTTCCCACCAACTACTGGCATCTTCAATTAGTTGAGAAGTGGCCAGTAAAATTTTATCAGTAGGACTGGAAATTTGGAGCAGATTAAAGATCTGAGTGATCCTTTTTAACCAGTGTTCCGCTCCAACAGCTCCTTCTGTTCCCCTGAAGTAGGGAGGGTGCTGTTGTTGAAAATCCTTGACCATTTTCCTTTTACTGGGGTCGTTGGCGGTCGCATGTCCGCTTGAGTGTTGTTGGAGAGCAGAAGCGACTGCCGCTTAAACCACATCCCTTAACTCCGGAGGTACACCTTGTATGTTTATACTGTTTTGTCCCTCGGCTGGATGAGGTGGTGGCACCTCCTCTTGATGCGGTGGGTGCACTTCTTCTTGATGAGGTGGTGGTACCTCCTCTTCTACCCGGGGATTTCTGCGAGTTCTTCTTCTTGGTGGCATTTCCTAAGTCATTAAAAAAAATATCAACTTAGTTCTTTCATAACATTGGTGCGTTCATATTTAGCTTTGAAAACATTGCCAATATACCCATACTTAGTCTTTGAGGGGATAATTCCTAAGAATTACGTATTGTCTCTCATATTTGGGGAAAATTGCCAAATCTGCATACTTGGTTTGGGGAAAACTTCCCAAATAACTATGTTTGTCCATTTTTGTGAAGTTGGGGAAAATTTTCCTATGTCTGATAAATCCATCAACGTTATAATGATTGTACTTCCCTTACTATCATTTTCTTACGTCACATGTGACGCTCAGATTGAATGTTTCAGTCTGAGTCAGTCGAAGTAGATTAACCCGGCCCCCGTGGAGCGGACTCCGAAGAGTCGGTCAGTTGGGATTCTTATCCGTCAGTGAGACGTGAAACCGTCTTAATCATACTTCGAGAGATTCATTCTTCCGATTTCGCTCTGATACCAACTGTAACGCCCGCCCATTTTCATCATATTTCAGAGTCTATTTTTTTTTTTTTTTAAAACAAGGTGACAACGGCGTGGACGTCACGACGCGAGTTAAGTCCGGACTCATAAAGCCCGGCCCTTAACTGGCCAACCCTACGCGTGCGCGGAACGAAGTCCACGAGTACGATTCACGCGTAGGAAGCAAGCTCGCGGAACATAATTACATGCGGAACATTATACTAGATACTATCCTACCGTTTTTAGATAGAAGGGAAGATACAATATTAAATTACCAAAATACCCCCATGTTCATGATTATATCTCAACATGTTAACATACAGAGTTTAATCCAAACCATAGTAATAAATCCAAAATTATTACAATTCAACAAGCTATGCTACTTGAGTTACAACATTTCCAAAATAAAACTTGATAAACAAAGTAGCCGCTTCCCCACGCCCCTAAGCCTGACTCCCGTCACGTCCATTGTTTCCTCCGTCTCTTGTATCACCAGCTAGGGTGGAAGTAGGGCGTTAGTCAACACGCCCAGTAGGACTCCGAGTAGGGCTAGCACATGGATTAGTAATAACAAGCATACTAATAGCAATATAATAAAACTATATGATGAATGCCATGCCATGGGTGTCTATGCCATGTGTCCCACCCATCGTCTACATCATCATGAAATATCATACCCCCCTTGACGGTAAATCCTCGTCAAGGTGTCCCCATGCTTGCTTCTCGGTCGCCCCGACGGAGCATGGACTCCGGTGATACCATATCAATGTCCCCATGTCTGTTCTCGGTCGTCCCGACGGAGCATGGACTCCGGTGATACCATATCAATGTCCCCATGTCTTTTCTCGGTCGCCCCGACGGAGCATGGACTCCGGTGATACCATATTAATGTCCCCATGTCTGTTCTCGGTCGCCCCGACGGAGCATGGACTCCGGTTTGTTTATTTTTTTTCCGCCCATGCCACGCATGAGATGTAGTGCATTATGCTATGTAGTATATATAGATAAACCATAATTTTGATAAACCATACATAGCCATATAATGCACAATGTTAAAATATAGTCCATGTAATTCATAACTTAAAACTCATCATAAGATAAATCATAATCATAAATCCATCATAAGCCACACCAAAATAATTTAAAATACTATCATATATCCATCGCTTACAAAAAGGTAGGAATCCTACCAAATACTGATAACGTCCTTTTTCGTTCTCGTCCGATAATTCGGGTCGCCGTTCGCGTACCGTTGCGATGTGCCAATACCTTATTATACATTTCCCAAGTTAGTGTATATCTTATCCATGATTGAGTTTCTAACTGATCATAAACCTATGTTCATTAATGATCTTTAACCACATTATAAGATTACCATAATCAGCCCTTATCTTGGCCTCTTTTTCCATTGATTTCAACACGTATATAATTCAATCCATAACTGATCTATACACCTAGATCCATTAATGACTTACCAATCATGTCATAGGATCATTAGAATCAGTCCCTTTAATTCAATATCATCTCCATTTATCCTACCGGATTAGTGGTGTTTCAGAAAATATTCAAAAAAAAACTGTACATTTCAATTCAGTCGACTGAACTATGAGTTCAGTCGACGGAATCATGAGTTCACTCGACTGAATCACAGATTCAGTCGGTTGATTTTGAATCAGGTTGTCTGTTTGTCTTGACAGTTCAGTTTCAGTCGACTGAAATATAATTCAGTCGGCTGAAACATGGTTCATACCCTTTCAGTCGACTGAAACATAGGTTCAGTCGGCTGATTTTGAATCAGATCGTCTGTTTGTCTTGCCAGTTTATTTTCAGTCGACTGAATTACGTATTCAGTCGGCTTAACTATTAACCATCCGTTTACGTGTTTAATAAGCATTCCTTCAGTCGACTGAATCATATATTCAGTCGGCTGAAACTTCCAGAACCCTTTTCTTGTCCGAGACGTTTGTGTTCAGTCGACTGAATCATAAGATTCAGTCGACTGAAACTCCCAGAAACTCCTTCTGTTTTCAGCCACCATTAGTTCAGTCGACTGAAAATCTAGTTCAGTCGGCTGAAACTCCCAGAAGCTCGTTTCTGATTCGTCCATTGTCAGTTCAGTCGACTGAATCCCTGATTCAGTCGGCTGACTGTTTCGTCAGTCCTTTCCATTGCATGTTTTGTACTTCCTTCCTTCGCGATTTCTCTTAAAACATTCCATTTTTTTAACCATTACGAAACTTAGTATCTTGTTTAGAGATACTTACAACCCGTGGCTCTCCCGGTTGTCTCTTGCTCCTCTTGTTCCTTAGTCTTTCCCTTTCTCCTTCTTCTTTCTTCTTGATACTCGGCCAGTGGTGAGTTTGATCGGGGTAAGATTACCAGGGTTTTGGTTCGGCTAATGGTAGGGTTAGATTTTGAGAGAGAGAGAGAGAGAGAGAGAGAGAGAAAGAGTAGATGAAGACAATATCTCAAGCTTGGGTCTTGGGTGATCGGCCAACTCTTAGCTTCTTCTTCCCTTCCTTCTAATTTCCTTTCTCTTCTTTTCTCCTTAGTGTTTTCTTTGGAAGAGAGGGGAGGACGGTTTTGGTGTGTGAGGGAGAGAGGGAGAGAGTGAGAGGGAGATGATGGGATGATTTGTTTGACTCCCTCCACCAACCAAGTATGGAGGGAGGTATGGGCTTGCATGCCCCCAATTTTTGGGGCCTTTGTCCCCTTAGTGGGGGTGGTTGGGGGATGAGTTTGAGTCCCAACTCATTCCAATGAGTTTGGTGAGTCAAGTAAGATGGAAACCATCTTGACTCACCCCATTTCCTATGTGACTCACTTAATTATTTAATTTATTATTTAACTTACCCCTTTTATTTTATAATTTAATTACTATTTAATTCCCTTCAATTCCTTCATGAATCCACCCATGGTTGACCAAGTCAACCATGGTGGTCGACCCCACCAATTTCTTTGTCCATTGGATCCCACATGGTTATCGGGCCCACTTTGACCATCATTGATCCTTTTGATGGATCTCATCAAATCCATGGTCCATTGGACCACGCTTGGGCCTTTGTCCATATTTTGATCCATTTAACATCCATGACATCAAAATTTCCATTTTTCCATTATTAAAATAAATGATTGCCACATATATATTGATTAAAAAATTCGTGCTATTACAGAACCTATGTTATGAGTGATGTTTTGTGTAGTTTTAAAATAAAAGAAAAGGATACAATGTAGGTTATAGATTGATGGTGAAAGGAATGGCAAAAACGTAATTTCACATCAAATAGAAAACCATTGGTTCGACCATGATGTATGGCCGAACCCCATGAGGTATATTTATGGATTGAAATTGGTTAAAGATTCATAAAAGGGCTAGTAATTGAAGATTTAAAGGAATGAGGAAACCAATGGCATTTTTGTAAATATGAGAGAATATTGGACATTGGGTTCGGCCATGGTGTATGGCCGAACCCCATGAACTATTTCATGGGATTATGTGCTTTGGAAGTATGGATGATTATTTGGGATCTAAGCAATAAAGAAGTCTATGGTTAGGCTCAATGGCATTATCGTAATTATGGACAAAAATGGTAGACCATGGGTTTCGGCCATGGTGTATGGCCGAACCCCATGGGGTTTTGTTTATAGACTTAAAACTTTGTAATTAGGTGAGACTTGGTGTTGATTTATCCTTATATTATAAGGTAACGGGCTCTCGCAAGAGGTGCGTGATCGGTGATCAAATCTTGGACGGAAACGCAAGGACTCGTTAACGGTCTTTGGTAGGATTCCACCTCTTTGAAACCATGGATTATGTATTTTGTTTTATCTTATGTTTGATGAAAATATGTTTCAAAGGATATGTTTTATTATGGATTTTAAATGCTATGTTCATGTTGTAAATAGCATGTATTGATTATATTTCAAAGGTTAATTTTATATGCTTTGTTTATATGAGGAAAGAGCATGTGATTTAAAGTATGATTTTTAAATGCTATGTTTATGTTATAAAATAACATGTGTTTTCATTGGCATCTCATGCATGGCATGGGGTGGAGGATTTATAACCGGAGGGGTCACACTCCGTCGGGGCGTCCGAAGAACCTATGTGCAATACCTTGATGTGATTTCCATCAAGAAGATTCCGGAGGGTCCACACTCCGCCGGGGCGTCCGGAAGACCTATGTGGTGGGTACTTTATGTACATGTGATGGGTGGGACTCATTGTATATTTGTCATCATTGCATGGCATGGATTTTACCTGGTTTTATATATTATGTTATAATATATGTTTTGTACTAACCATGTGTTAGCCGTAACTGGAATACCTACTGGGCGCGTTGTTCTAACGCCCTACTTCTACCCTAGTTGATGATGCAGGTAATCAGGCGAATGATGAGCGTAAGACGGACCAGGCATAGGAGCTTGGAAGATCTAGTTTATATGTTTTGAATAAAATTACTCATGAACTTGTATTTGAGGATTTGGATTTCGGAATGTAATAACTTAGATGGTTGAATGATTTGGTTTGATGATTATGACGTACTTTGCTATCTGAATGGATTAGAACGTGGTTCTAATATAATTCCGCATTTTGATGATTATGATTCCGCAGTTGTATGATCTTATTCAGCAAGTCGGTATTGCTATGTGTGAACCATTTTAGTGGACTGAGTCCATACACACATAGGGTTGGCCAGTTAAGGGTCGGACTTTGGAAGTTCGGACGTAGCTCGCGTTGTGACATCCCGCGCTCTATCACTCTACTCTGTTACAAAAAAAATATACACTGAATTTACGGGAAAAAAACGAGTGAAAAAGGGCGGGGCGTTACAGCTGGAGGTGCTAAGGCAAATAATCGTCCCAATCCTGTAGGCGTCCGTCCCGTCTGATTAAATGTCCTACCTCCTCGTGAATTAGCTGGCCTAGCTGGTGGAGGAGATGAACCTCTGGAATAAGAGGGTTTGTTCCGTTGTGGGAATTCCCTCTTAAAATGGCCCTGCTGATCACAATGAAAGCAGTTGTTCACACCTCTGGGAGCCTGAGTGACTGATACAGATGGGGAGGGATGATTGGGACGAAAGCCCCCTGTTGACCTAGTGGATGGTGAGGGTCTACTAAAGCTTGGTTGAACCTTCTTGTTGGGCTGAAATGTACCCCTCCCTCTGAGCTCGGCGGTTGTTAAAACGCACTAACTTAGCCATCTCTTGCTCTGCTATAGTGGCCCTGCTGACCACCTCTGCCAATGTAGCTGCCTTAAATATGGTTACCTTGGCCCTTATGCTTGGCCGTAGGCCCCGCTCAAATTTGCGTGCCCTACGATACTCTGTATCCACCATATAGAATGCATAACAAGACAAACTGAGAAACTCCTGGTGGTGCTCTGCCACCGTCATGGTACCTTGTACCAAAGATAGAAAAGCCTGAGTTTGGCGCTCCTTCTCCTCCTCAGGGAAATAATGATCCAGGAAGGTAGCAGAAAACTGCTCCCAAGTCATTGCAGTCCTCTCTCCTTCCGGAAGAAGTGCTCGCTGCTTCTCTATCACCTCCCACCATTTACCGGCATCATCGATTAGTTGTGACGTGGCCAGTAAAATCTTGTCAGCATGATTCGTGATCTTGAGTAGGGTCAGGATCTGAGTGATCTTCAACCAATTTTCCTCTCCGATAGCCCATTCTCTCCTTTTGAAGTAAGGAGGGGGCTGTTGTCGGAAGTCCCTGACCATGCTTCTGTCATTGGTCTCATTGGTGGTTCTTGTAACACCCCGATTTTTCAAAGATATAAATATTTTCAAAAATGGCATTGGAATGGTAAATTAGAAGGTTATGATTGTAGATGAGAAAATTGTGGGGCCCATGGTTCAATTAAGTCCTAATGTACATATTTTAAGGTTCAAATTAAAATAAATGGGTAATGTACATCTAATTGGGTCAAGATGGGTTTTTGGGTCAAAGGACCCAATTGGGACCCAATGGGTCATGGTAGACTTATTTGACCATTGGGTGAGCTCAATTTTAATTGGGTTAGGCTGAATTGATTTGGAATTAAATGGAGGATAAATAGGCAGGCTGGATGCAAATATGTAAACCACATTTAAATGGGTAAACCACCTATAAATGGGTCATGGCGCCTAATTGGGTCAACAGGTTCAAATGGGACCCAATGGGTTGAGTTGACCATGTGGACTAGGTTGACTGAGTGGACCATCAAGTGAACTAAAAGAGTTGAGTTAAATCATGTTGAGTTTGGGCTGAAGTGAGTTGGATTTGAATCAAACAATGGAGTTGACTCAAGTGCATTAAATGAGTGGTATTAAATGGGGTGAGTTGAGCTAATGAGTTGGGTGAGTTAAATTGGAAACCAAAGAGACCATTAATTCAAGTGAGTCAAGTGGGAGGTGAGGAGTTGCCTTGATCTCAAACACCACAAAGACAAGTCCCACACATTGGGTACTTGGGGAGTAGTTTTCCATGCATGGAATTCAATGGATTAAGATAAGAATCACCTTGGGAGCTTGGAGGGTTTCCATCTCATGATGGAAACCCAAGGCCCAACATGGGGAGATGAAAGGATTGCTTGAACTTAGACCAAGTGTCCCATAGTTAAGCCATGGGACTCCTTGGTTAAACCAATAATTAAGAGGGTAAATGAGTGGTTTAAGGGGCTGATATACAAAAGAGGCAAACCACACTCTTTGGCCTAATTTTACATTGCAAAAGCTTGGAGCTTTCATCTCTCTCCCTCTCTCAAAAATCTACCCCCTTGGCCGAACCAGCCCTTGGTGTTTTCACCATTGATCGAGCACATAATTGGCTAAAGGATTAAGGGAGCAAGAAGGAAGGAAGCAAGGATCAAAAGACAAGAAGAGAGGCTAAGAGGATTGGTAAGTGTTTCATAAAAACTTAGTTAAATAAAATGGTAAAAGGGAGCATGATTTGGCCATGATATGGCCGAATCCATCAAGGGTTTAAACCTTGGATAGTGCTGTTTAAAAAGGATAAAAAATGGGTCATAGGGTTCGGCCACTTTGGATGGCTGAACCCCATGAAGTGTTTGGGTTATTGTGATGGTTTTTGAAAGTTAAAAACCATGCAATATTATGGAGATTTTTAGATATCTTAATTAGAAATAAGATGTATGTTTGGGGTTGGCCAATGGATGGCCGAACCCCATCAAAGGATTTGATAAGTATATGGTTATTTTGATGGTTTTGAGAGATAAAAACCATACAAGGTATGGAAGTGTTAAGGTGTTAAAAATGGAGATAAGGTATATGTCTTGGGTCGGCCAATGTATGGCTGAACCATATTTTTCTTATGGCTGAACTACTATGTCAAAACCATGAATAATTATGGGAAAGATTGAGTCAAGAGAACCATAGGGTTCGGCCATGTGTATGGCCGAACCCCATGGAGATAAAAGGAGAATGAGTATGGTAAGAGTTATGATTAAATCTTTAATGTTTAAAAAGGGTTTAACATAGCTGAAAGAATGACGGATTTGGATATTTATGTTCATCATAAAGGATGACAAAGGGGAGCACCAAAACAAAAGGGGTGAGGTTCGGCCATGGTGTATGGCCGAACCTGTAACACCCCGCCCTTTTCACTCTAAATTTTCAGAGTTTATTTAACACCCTGGAATTTCAAAGTTATCAGTTTATATGAAAATATTCATATTTACGGAATTGCCATTGTGATAAAAATTGATTTGAATTTAAATGGGTCAATGGCTCAATCAAGACCCAAAGGATGATAGTTGGTCTACAAAACAAATAAATGGGTAAGATAAATTTAAACGGGTCAAGAATCATATTTGGGTCAAATTTGGATAAATGGGTCAAAATGGCTAGATGGGACCCAATGGGTCGTGTGAATGGCATGATTAACCATGGATTGAGTTCAAGCTTAGTTAATTTAAGTTTATTAATTACTTGAGTTTGGTTTGAGTTGAAATGAATGGTTGGTTAAGTTGAGTTGAATTTATTAGTTAAGTTAAATTAAATGAATGGCTTAGGTTGGGTGAGTTGAATAAATGAGTTGGATGAATATGTATTTTTTATTGTGAAGTGTGTGAATGAGAAGGGAAGTGTTTTAAATTCCAAGTTTGAGCAAGGAAAAACGTTGGTGCATGGGGAAACATTACCATGCATGTAACCCCCATTTAGGTGATGAATAAAATGGGAGTTACATTTTGAATGGAGTTACTTCTTGAAGTCACAAGGGTTACTAGGGACGTTGGCTGCATGCATGAGCAATTTCATGCATGTAACGGCTACCATGGAGATATGAGAATGATGGCTTTGAGAGTTACAAATGTATGAATGAAGGAGGATGAAGCACATGGGAGTTTCATTTGGTTGCATGGAAATTATGGCCTATGCATGAAACTCCAAAGATGGAGACAATTGGAGTTGCCGTTTCATGGAGTTACAAAAGGGGTCCTTGACTTTTCAAATTCAAAAAGGTTAGATTACACGTTGGAAAGGGCATGAAGGTTTATTCCATGCTTAAGTATTCAAAGAGACAACCAATGGAGGGAGGATGAAGCACATGGGAGTTTCATTTACATGTGAAACTCCCACATGCAAAATTAATGCAAAATGGATAGTGTGAGGAATGCACACAGCAAAACCGTTGGGAACCCTTGGTGTTTCATTTCATAGATGAAACCCCAAGGAACTTAAAGGATTCTAATTATAGAGAGATGAGTTACACAAGGGCTGAATTAACCTTGGGCTGTTTTTGGTCAAGCAAAGGATTTTCACTCTCTCTATCTCTCTATCTCTCTTGGACGTCCTCTATCTTTCTAAACCAAGAGCAGTAGCTGGTTGTTAATCAGTCCTTGGTTTGATTCCTTTTCATCAAGACAAGATCAGCAAAAAGGGAAGGAACAATCGGGAGTAAAGATCAAGTGGAGGAGTCGCGGAAACGGTAGGTGTTCGATAAACTATGTTGTTTATTTAAGAAATATGATCCGGCTATTGGATGGCTGAATCTAACAAGGGTTAAATGTTGTTTAGAAATACATAAATGAGATCAAAAGATGGACCATAGGGTTCGGCCCATTGGATGGCCAAACCCCATGGAAATGTTGGATTTATTTAGATGGTTTTGGAAATTAAAACCATACAAATTTGGGACTGTTTTTAGATGATTTTAAGTATGTGTTTTAAAAAGGTTAAAACATAAATAAGGAAGTTTGTTTTGGACAAGATGAATGATTAATAAGTTCAAAACCAAAGGTCATAGGGTTCGGCCACCATGGAGGGCCGAACCCCATGCAAATAATGGTTTGTTTTGATGTGTTTGGAACAAATAAATCATGAAGTTGATGGACTGTTTTGGGTTATTATTTTAAGATGTAAGTACATGTTTTACAATGGTTTAAAAACATGGATTTGGGTGCTGGTTTCAGACCTAAGATGAAGGACTAAATGTTCAAAATTAATCTCATGGTGTTCGGCCAATATACATGGCCGAACCCTATGAAATTGGGCAAATTTTGGAGGATTGTTTTGAAGGTTAAAAACCTGATTTAGATATACAGTTATTACCTGGTTAATTAAGGTTTAAAAACAGTAAATGTAATCATTGGGTCCAGCCATGATAGAGGGCCGAACCCCATGTAAAACGGTGTGGGTTTTCATGTTGAGAACCCCATGGAAACCATGGAAACCATGAAAATCCATGGACTGTTTTGTGGAATAATTGGGTTAAGTTTATGATGAACATTAGGTATTATTTATATGCTTTGATTTAAGAATAATATATGTTGTTTATGGAGTTAGTATGGGTAAGTATTTGGCCAATATGAATGATGGAAATTGAGTATAAAATCACATTGGTGAGGTTCGGCCATGTGTATGGCCGAACCCCACTAATGATGATTGTGGGACATAATTGTTGGTTTTTATGAGGATATGGAGGGTTAAAGAAGGATCAAATTAGGTGATGAGGTTCAGCCATGTGTATGGCTGAACCCCACTAAAGATGGTTTTATGTATGGTGATGAAAGTTAGTTAATTTAAAGCAAAGGTTGGTCTCAATGGCACAATTGTAATTATGGCTGAAATGATCAAAAATAAAATGATCATATGATGGGATAAATGGGCTAAAACCAAAGTGGTAAGGTTCAGCCATAATGTATGGCCGAACCCTACTAAGGTTCGTTTAGAAGTTTGGGTAATTAGATAGGTTTTAATTAAATAAATGAATGACCAATGTGTTAATGGATGAGGTTCGGCTATGGCTTTGGCCGAACCCCACTAGGTGATTCTTGGAACATAAAGCTTTGCTGGAAATTGGGTGGATAAATGATTAAGTTGCTGCCATGTGCATAGGGTATTCGGATTTTTAGAACGGTGAGCGAGACGTGATCGGAAGACGGTCCAAAGGAAGGATCGAACAAAGTAAACTACTGTAGGTTTCCTACCTTGTTGTAACCACACCACTTATTCGCTGTTTTATGTTTTATTTGAATAAGTTATTTGAATCAAATGTTATATTTACAAATGACATGTTTGCATAGACATCTCATGCATAGCATGGGATGATGGGGAAGTAACCGGAGGCCACACTCCGTCGGGGCGTCCGAAAGACCATTGTGGGGTACCCTGATGATGAGAATCCCATCAGGAGGAATCCGGAGGCCACACTCCGTCGGGGCGTCCGAAAGACCACTGTGGGTTACCTTGACGATGAGAATCCCGTCAAGTGATGGCTATGTAGAATGGTGATGGGTGGGACTCATTACATGTTCATTTCATACATAGCATATTTTTACAGAATTTTGTCACACATGTATAACTATTATCCTATTTGCATGTTTTTGACTAACCATGTGGTAGCCCTATTCGGAAACACTACTGGGCGCGTTGATCTAACGCCCTATCTATACCTTTAGTGGATGATGCAGGGAAAGGAAAGAACGTGATTGGAGAAAAGGACCAAGTACGAAAACTTGGGCGATTTGAATGATTGCAATGGACTATGAATGGATTATTTATGGACTTATTAGTTGATTTATTTGGAACAATGTAATTTGTTAAATTAGATGTTGGCATGTAATAAGTAGTTAAGTAGATGCTATGGTTGGACTTATTTGAATGGTTTGGAATGAATAGTAGACTAAGGTTATATAATAATTTTGGAGAATAAATATGGTACTTTGCTATCTAAAAATGGAAATTGGTTTAATCATAGGTTCTATTATAATCTCAGTTAGATCTAGACTAAGTTAATTCCGCTAGATATATATGTACCATGTGCGGATCAGTTTTATGGACTTAGTTCATACGCACATGGGCTTGGCCAGTTAAGGGTCGGATTTAGAGATCCGAACTTCACTCGCGTCGTGACATTCCGCCCCGATCACTTATTGATTATTATTATTTAAAAAAAAAAATAAACTCTGAAAATTTAGAGTGAAAAGGGCGGGGTGTTACAGAACCCCACCAAGTGCTAAGTATGGTGTGTGTGGTTCGAAAAGTCTAGAAATATTCCAATGGATGGAATTATAAGATCCATCCTTTGATGGATGAGGGTATGAGATTCATTCTTTGATGAATAAAAAGGAACCCCATAGAATGACAATGATGAACAGTTAAAGGCTACGTAATTGGATGATTTGAATAGCATTTAAATTTAACTAGAAAGAATTAAAGGACCAAGTTTGAGATAGTGAGGTTCGGCCATGTTGTATGGCCGAACCCCACTAAGGTGGATTTTATGGATCTTCGTTATTAAGCAAGATTAAATATGGGTTAGTCTAAGTGGCAAAACTATAAATACAAGTAATAATGTAAATATGGATGAAAAAGAGTAAAGGACTTGAAAAGGGGGGGCTCAAACCAAAATTGTGAGGTTCGGCCATGTTGTATGGCCGAACCCCACCAAGTGATGATTGGTAGAATAAGGTCTTTAATAAATTAATTGGATGGTGTTAATCCAAAACAAAGTAAGATCAAATCCAAAGTGGGTGAGGTTCGGCCATGGGGTATGGCCGAACCCCACAAAGTGGTGTTTTGTCTTAGACTAGTTGTGAAACCTTATGAGACATGTAATTGACTTGAACGGCGCACGAGTCGTGAATGGGTGACGGTTAAGAAGAACGGACACTTAAGTGAACTTTCTGTAGGTTTCCTACCTCTTTGTGACCACATATTATATTGATGTTTTATCTTGATTTATATGAGATATTTGTTAAAGTATTATGTTTCAATTGAGATTTGAATGTTAAGATTTATTTACAAATGGCATGTATCATGTATTCATTGACATCTCATGCATGGCATGGGGTGATGGATATGGAAACCGGAGCCCACACTCCATCGGAATGTCCGTGATGCAACTGTGGGGCCTCCTTAGGTGATGAGAGTCCCACCAGGAGGAATACCTTGATGATAAGAGTCCCATCAAGAGTAAACGAAAGAACACGGTGGATTACCTTGACGATGAGAGTCCCGTCAAGTGATGGCTATGTATACTTGTGATGGGTGGGACTCATTACATGTGCATAGATACATGGCATTGTTTTATAAGATTTTGATAATCATGTATCATTATGTTATATGCATGTTTTTATACTAACCATGTGGTAACCCTAATCGGAAGACCTACTGGGCGCATTGATCTAACGCCCTATTTCTATCCTTAGTGGATGACGCAGGAAAGGGAAAGGCAAAGGCTGAGGATCTCGAGGAAAGCTAGGCATAGAAGATTGGGTGTTGGAATGGAGTTTATTTATTGACGTTTTGAATACATTATTATGGACATGTAATAGTGGTGATAACTGTTATGGTTTGATTTGAGCTTGAATGAATGTTTAGTTTAAAGTAATCATGACTTGTATTTGCTATCTAAACAGTTTGGTTCCGCATATTTGACTTATTCCGCAATCAGTTATGTATATTCCGCAAGTTTATTTAGTTCTATGTGTGCTTTGGTTTTCATGGACTTGGTCCATGCACACATAGGTTTGGCCAGTTAAGGGTCGGACTTTGGAAGTCTGGACTTAACTCGCGTCGTGACGTCTCCCCGCTCTCTTCCACTTTACTTTTTTTTTTTTTTAAAAAAAGTAGACTCTGATTTTCGGAAGGGTGGAAAAGGGCGGGGCGTTACAGTTCCATTCCCGTTCAAGTGTTGTTGGAGCACTGAAGTGACCACCGCTTGAACCAAGTTTTCCAGTTTAGGAGGCACCCTCATGCTGCTTTGTTCTTCCTCCTCTTGGTGGGATGGTTGTTCCTCCTCATGTTGAGATTGTCGTTCCTCCTCTTCATGTTGAGATTTTTCTACCTCTTTTTCTTTCTCCTTCTAGTTTTGTCTGGTATTTCTCTTTGGAGGCATTTTTTCCTAAGCCATTGAAAAATATCATGACTTAGTTTTCATCGTAAAGTTTGTATTTTCCTATTTTTGGGGAAATTTCCAAATAAGCACTCTTGATTTTTCTTTGTTCTTGGGGAAATATATCCTATTTTGCTATGTTTGATAAATCCAATTATTTTGACTGTACTTCCTTTGCTATCATTCATTGTTGTTCTGTAACGCCCCGCCCTTTTCCACCCTTCCGAAAATCAGAGTCTAAAAATTTCTTGTTATAATAAGTAAAGTGGAAGAGAGCAGGGAGCGTCACGACGCGAGCTAAGTCCGGACTTCCAATGTCCGACCCTTAACTGGCCACCCATGTGTGCATGGACTAAGACCATGAAAATCGATCCACACATGGAACTAAATAAAACTTGCGGAATATACATAACTGATTGCGGAATAAATCAAATATGCGGAATTATAATCAATCCTCAGACTACTTCATTCTCAGATAGCAAAGTACAAGTCATATTTACTTAAAACTAAACCTTCATTCAAACTTAAATCAAACCATAGCAGTTATCTACATTAATACATATCCATGAAGTTTGTCCCAATAACAATAAATAATAATAATCCATTCCAACACCCAAACTCATATGCTTGGCTTCCTTCGCGATCCTCAACCTTTCCTTTTCCCTTTCCTTTTCCTGCATCATCCTCTAAGGATAGAATTAGGGCGTTAGATCAACGCGCCCAGTAGGTTTTCCGATCAAGGCTACCACATGGTTAGTATATAAAAACATACATATATCATAATATTTGATCATCAAAAACATATAAAATCAATGCTATGCATGTATGTGCAAATGTAATGAGTCCCACCAAGTATACATAGCTATCACTTGACGGAACTCTCACGTCAAGGTAATCCACAGTACTCCATTTCCTATGGATAGGACTCTCATCATTAAGTTATTCCTCCTGGCGGGACTCTCATCGCCTAAGGAGGCCCCATAGATGCATCACGGGCATACCGACGGAGTGTGGGCTCCGGTTTCCATAATCATCACCCCATGCCATGCATGAGATGTCAATGAATATATGTCATTTATAACAGTGGTTACAAGTAGGTAGGAAACCTACAGAAAGTTCTCTTAAATGTCCATTCTTTCTTAAGCGTCACCTGTTCACGACTCGCGCGCCGTTCAAGTCCCGTTACCTTGTTTATACAACAGCAAGTTAATAACATATCTTTTTTTTTTTTGATTTCTCATTAAGTATGGATACCATAAACCATCTTGTGGGGTTCGTTCATATCCCATGGCCGAACCTCACCCACTTTGGATTGGATCCTCCTTTTCATTTGAACAATACCATCCATATAAACACCTTATATTACATAATATAACTTGGTAGGGTTCGGCCATACAGCATGGCCGAACCATACCACTTTGGGTTTGACCCTTCTGTTAAGTCCTTTAATCCTTCATTCCATTATCACTTATATTTACCGTTTTTGCCACTAGGCTAACCAATAATTAATCTTGCTAACCACTAGTATCCACAACAAATCCACCTTAGTGGGGTTCGGCCATACAACTTGGCCGAACCTCACAATCTCCAACTTGGTCCTTTAATCCATTCTAATTACATTCAAATGCCATTCAAATCATCCATTTACCTAGCCTTTAACCGTTCATCATTGTCACTTTATCGGGTTCGGCCACACACATGGCCGAACCCTATAGTTCCTTTTTATTCACCAAAGAATGGATCTTATAACCTCATCCATTGGAACATCTTTAGACCTATTTAAAGTCAAACACCATTCATATCACTTGGTGGGGTTCGGCCATACCCCATGGCCGAACCTCACCCCTTTTTGGTTTTGGGTTCTACTCTTTGCTATCCTTGTTGATAAACAATGAGCATCTAAGTCCATTATTCTTTCATCTATGTTAACCTTTAAAACATCACAACAACCATTAACAATTACTAATCATAAACTTAAATCCAAATACCCATACAAGGGTCCATTTATCCCATAAAATGGTCCATGGGGTTCGGCCTTACACATGGCTGAACCCTATGGTTCTCTTGGTTCAATACTTCCCATAATTATTCATTGTTTTGACATACTAATTTAACCATAAGAAAGATATGGTTCAGCCATACATTGGCTGACCCAAGACATACACCTTATCTCCATTTTTTTTTTAAATCCTTAACCCTTCCATACCTTGTATGGTTTTTATCTCTCAAAACCATCAAAAATCACCATAAGCTTGTCAAATCCTTTCATGGGGTTCGGCCATCTCAAGTGGCTGAACCCTATGGCCTATGATTTAAACCTCTTTAACATATACTTTGTGTCTCATGAAAACATGTAAAAATCTCCATGGTTTTGCATGGTTTTTAGCTTTCAAAAACCATCAAAATACCCAAATAATTTCATGGGGTTCGGCCATCCTAAGTGGCCGAACCCAATGATCCATTTCTTATCCTTTTTATATAGCACCATCCAAGGTTTAAGCCCTTGATGGATTCGGCCATTCCATGGCCAAATCATGCTCCCTTTTACCAATTTATTTAACTAAATTCTTATGTAAACACTTACCAATTTCCTTTGCTTCTCCTCTCTCCTTTTGATCCTTGCTTTCTTCCTTCTTGCTCCCTTAGTCCTTAGCTGATTGAAAGCTTGAACAATGGTGAAAACACCAAAGGATAATTCGGCCAAGAGGATGGGTTTTGAGAGAGCGAGAGAAATGAAAGTTCCAAGCTTATTGAGATGTAAAATTCGGCCATATGGTGTAATGCAACCCTTTTGTAAATCAGCCCCTTAAACCTCTCATTTTCCCTCATAAATATTGGTCTAACCAAGGAGTCATTTGATACCAACCAAGGCACCCCTTGGCACTCCCAATGTTGGGTTTTGGGTTTCCACCATGAGATGGAAACCCTCCAAATTCCCCATGTGATTCTCATCCCATATACATTAAAGTCTATGCATGAATCATAACTCCCAAGCCACCAACGTGTGGGACTTGTTTTTGGTGGTGTTTGAGATCAAGGCAACTCCTCAATTCCCCATTTGACTCACTTGAATTCAAGGTCCCTTTGGTTTCCATTTTAACTCACCCAACTCATTAGCTCAACTCACCATATTTAGTACCATTCATTTAATGCACTTGAGTCAACTCCATTATTTAATTCAAATCCAACTCACTTCAGCCCCAACTCAACCTGATTTGACTCACCCTTTGAGCTCACTTGAGGGTCCACATGGTCAACGTGGTCAACATGGTCAACTCGACCCATTGGGTCCCAACTTAGCTTATTGATCCGATTTGACGCCATGACCCATTTATGGGTGGTTTACCCATTTAAATGTGGTTTACACATTTCCATCAAGCCTACCCATTTATCCTCCATTTAACTCCAAATCAATTCAGCGTAACCCAATTAAAATTGGGCTCACCCAATGGTCAAATAAGTCCATCATGACCCATTGGGTCCCAATTGGGTCCTTTGACCCAAATAACTGACTTGACCCAATTAGATGTACATTACCCATCTAATCTAATTTGATCCTTATAATATGCACATTGGGTCTTAATTTGAAAATTAGGCCCCACCATTTTCTCATCTACGATCATATCTTTTTAATTTACCATTCCAATGGCATTTTTGTTAATATTGATATCTTTGAAAAATAGGGGTGTTACAATATAACCTTCTTTTTAAAATTTTCGTCCCGAAAATCGAGCGAAGTAGGGTTCCAAAATAAATTACATAAACAACTCAGAATGAGCTGTTCTCATCTCCGATTCGAGTTCCCAAGTGGTTTCTTCATTACCATGTTGGTCCACACCACTTTGACCAATTGAATCGCTCGGTTCCATAACACCTTTTGTTTTGTCTCACATTATATCTTTTTCTCGTGAGCCATTTGTGATCTTACGTAGATCAATTTACTCAGTTTCACTTTACCTGCTCTCATAATATTTTCCATACGTACCTGCTCAATACATTCTTTCATCTACTCTCTGTGTGAGGTAGCCAACCAATGCGAGCTTATGCTCAAAGCTTTTTCTGATTCCATTTTAACTAGGTTTCTAGTTGCACTATCCTGGAACTCAATCGGCTAACTACAGAGTCAGGTGATCAGTCTAACTCGACAGTCGCCCATAGCTTCCCATTCAAGTTTCACTAGACTCTTATCTTTTCTGTTAAATACATCTCCAAAATTTTGTACATCTTCAATTGCACATATGTCACTATGTGACTAACACCTTTGTTCCAACTTCCACGATACCGATACCCGGCATCAATCCAAACCACCATGGAATAATCACCCATGGTTAAATACATCCATCCCTGGTATCACTCTTTCAGTAAATATCATCTATCCTTGTTTAATAATCATCCATGAATATAACCCTCCCATGGGTATAATCCATTCATGGAAATAATTCATCCTTGAGCATCTCATCTGCCAGTGAGTATCATCTATCCATAGTTAATAACCATCCATGAATATAACCCACCTATGGGTATAATCCAGTCATGGAAACCATCCATCCTTGGTATCACTTTGTCCATGAGTATCATTTATGCACGATTAATAACCATCCATGAAATAACCCACCTATGGGTATAATCCATTCATGGAAATAATTCATCCTTGAGCATTTCATCTACGAGTGAGTATCATCTATCCATAGTTAATAACCATCCACGAATATAACCCACCTATGGGTATAATCCATTCATGGAAACCATCCATCCTTGGTATCACTCTGTCCATGAGTATCATTTATGCATGATTAATAACCATCCATGAAATAACCCACTTATGGGTATAATCCATTCATGGAAACAATCCATCCTTGGTATCACTCTATCCATGAGTATCATCTATCCATGATTAATATCCGTAGGAGCAACACTCGAATGAATCACTATATGACTGTGGCAACCATATCAAATCACAAATATATCCCGACCCCTTGCAAGACTTAGGGCTCATGACTTACTAAACGGAAGACCACGTCCAACATGATCCGGTCTACCTCGTCCTGCATCCCTTCACCTCATAGGTGATTCAGTCAAGCTCTGAGGCGGTCGATCCGCGTCTGACGAGACTAGTACCACCCCCACGAGGTAAAATAATACCTAGCTCTGCACATTCCCACACATCTAGTGTGCAAAATAGACGTGAGAGCGCCCTCCAGCGCGTAGCATGCAAGGGACCCACTCCTCAACGGTAACACTATGAAACCAAGTCTCCGTATTTCATATCAGAATTCCCACAGTCTTACGGCTACTCTAGGCCATACTTATGGAATCTATATTCTTATCTCATCAATATCCTGTGAGGGACGCACCCATACCACATCTCAATCATTAATATCACGTGAGAGACGCACCCATACCACGTCTCAACATATTCAAGTGACCTCGTCACCTTTATCATGGAACTACTGTATCTATCGTGGGGTCGATATACCCACCAATTGTCGTCATCGACCCATTGATTGTAACACCCCAATTTCTCAATAAGATGAATATTTACGAAAATGCCACTGGATTGGTGAATTTAATAAATGTGATTGTAAATGAGAAAATGGTGGGGCCCATTATTCAAATTATGACCTTATGAACATAGTATAAGGGTCAATTTATCATGAATGGGTAATGAACATCGAATTGGGTCAATAGGGTTAATTGGGTCAAAGGATCCAATTGGGACCAATGGGTCATAATGGACTTATTTGACCATTGGTTGAGCCCAAATTAAATGGGGTTAAGCTGAATTGATTGGAAATTAAGTGGAGCATAAATGGGTAGGCTTGATGCAAATGGGTAAACCACATTCAAAGGAGCTAAGTCACTCAAAATTGGGTCTAGGCGTTAATTGGATCAATAAGTTAAATGGGGACCCAATGGGTCGAGTTGACTATGGTTGACCGTGTCGGAGCTAAAATATGAGTTAAATCAGTTTGGGTGAGACTGAAGTGAGTTGGATTAAATCAAGTAATGGGTTGACTCAAGTGCATTAAATGAAATGCATTAAGTATGGTGAGTTGGGTGAGTTGAGATGGAAATCAAAAGGACCTTGAGTTCAAGTGAGTCAAATGGAATTTGAGGGGGTGTCTTGATCTCATACATCATCAAGTAAACAAGTCCCACACATTGGTGGGTTGGAATTAACTTTTGGTGCATGGAAACCAATGGAATATGGAGGGGTTTCCATCTCATATGGAAACCCAAGGCTCCAACGTTGGGAGTACCAATGGATGCATTGGTTGGTGCCAAGGGGTGCCTTGGTTGGCACCAAATGCCTCCTTGGTTTGGTCAAGTATTAATGAGGATTTATGAGAAGAAGTGGGGCTGTTTAACAAAAGGATTAAACCACCATACTTGGCTGATTTTCATCCCAAAGAAACCATAGACTACATCTTTCTCTCCCTCTCTCAAGAACATACCCCTTGGCTGAATTATACCTTGGTGTTTTCACCATTGATTCTAGCTTCTAATCAGCTGAGACTAAGGAAGAAAGAAGGAAGGAAACAAGAGGGAAGGAAGCAAAGATCAAAGGCAAGAAGAAAGGCTTGGAAAATTGGTAAGTAATCCATAGAGTTTTTATTGTAAAATGGGTTAAATGGAATATGATTTGGCCATGAGATGGTCGAATCTACTATGGGTTTGGAGTATGTATTTTGATGTTTAAAAGATAGCAAACATGGACCATAGGGTTCGGCCACTTTGGTTGGCCAAACCCCATGAAATATTATGGTTATGAATGATGGTTTTTATAAGATAAAACCATGCAAATGATGGACTGTTTTGGATGTTTTAATTAGACCTAAGATGCAAGTTGAAAAGGTTTAAAACATGGATTTGAGTATCATGATTTGGGCATGTTATGGCCGAACCCCACTAATGGTCATTGGTGACCCTAGTGTGTAGTTACTAATGTTGATGGATGGACTCAGTGGTTAATTTATATGTATGTAAGAATGATTTAAAGACCAAATTAAGTGGTGAGGTTCGGCCATGTTGTATGGCCGAACCCCACCAAGTGAATTAGTTATGGTTATTGGTTTTAAGAAAAATAGACAAGGGCTAGTCTAGTGGCACAATTGTAATTATGGGTGAAATGATCAAATGACCAAAGGAATTGAAGTATGGGCCAAAACCAAAATGGTAAGGTTCGGCCAAGTTGTATGGCCAAACCCTACCAAGGTTCATTTGGAAGTTTGGGTTAATTAGATGGTTTCAGTTAAATAAAAGAGTGACCAAAGTTGGTCATGGGGTATGGCCGAACCCCACAAAGTGGATTTTTGGGACTTAGATTAAGTTGGAAACACATGGATGAATGTTTAACTTGCTGCTATGTAAATAAGGTATTGGGATTGCTAGAACGGTGTACAAGTCATGAACGGGAGACAGTTCAAAAGAAAGGTCAAACTGAGTAACATTGAGTAGGATTCCTACCTACTTGTAACCACATTTACACTTGTTTTCATGATGGTTTTTATGAGACATTGTTATACTATTATTTATCATATTTTAAATGATGAGATTTATTTACATGTTGCATCTATTCATTGGTATCTCATGCATGGACATGGGATGATGATTATGGAACCCGGAGCCCACACTCCGGTGATATGCTGTGATGCAACTGTGGGACCTCCTTAGGCGATGAGGGTCCCTTCAGGAGTAGTATCATGATGATAAGAATTACATATCAGCCTCCTTAGGCGATGAGGGTCCCGCCAGGAGGAATATCATCAACATGAAATGAAAGAGTATTGTGATTTACCTTGACGATGAAAGCCTCGTCAAGTGATGGCTATGTATATGAGTGATGGGAGAGACTCATTACATGTGCATACATACATAGCATTGATTTATCTATTTTTGATGACCATATATACAATGATATATGCATGTGTAACGCCCGTCCCTTTTCACCGAAATCAGAGTCTATTTTTTTTTTTTTTTTGAAGTAGAGAGTGACAAAGGGCGCGAAACGTCACGATGCGAGTTAAGTCCGAGCTTCTAAAGCCCGGCCCTTTACTGGCCAACCCTAATTGCACGTGGAACGAAGTCCACGAGAATGGTTCACACGTAGACGTAAGCTCGCGGAATATAACTTAATGCGGAACATTATAATAGAGACTATCTTACCAGTTTAGATAGCAAGGAAGTATGGCGCTTAAATTACTAAAATACCCATAAATTCATAATTATATCTCAAAGTGATAATGTACAAAATAAAGAACAAACCATAGTAAGAAATCTACATTATTACAATCCGACGAGCTACGCTACACAAATTACATTTCCAAAATAAATCTTAATAAACTAAGTAGCTCGCTTTCCCAAGCTCCTACGCTTGGCTCTCGTCTCGTCCTTCGTTTCTGCCATCTCTTGTGTCATCAGCTAGGGTAGAAGTAGGGCGTTAGACAATGCGCCCAGTAGGACTCCGAGTTGGGCTAACACATAGATTAGTGATAACAAGCACAAGGTATAATATAACGAAAACCATAAAATGAATGCCATGCCACGGGTGTTTTATGTCATGTGTCCCACCCATCATGCAGTCATATCCCCCTTGACGGAAAAACCTCATCAAGATATAAACAATCACAAATCATCCCCCTTGACGGTAAAACCTCGTCAAGATATAAACAATCACAAATCATCCCCCTGGACGGCAAAACCTCGTCCAGATATAAACAATCACAAATCATCCCCCTTGACGGCAAAACCTCGTCAAGATATAAACAATCACAAACCATCCCCCTGGACGGCAAAACCTCGTCCAGATATAAACAATCACAAATCATTCCCCTGGACGGCAAAACCTCGTCCAGATATAAACAATCACAAACCATCCCCCTTGACGGCAAAACCTCGTCAAGGTGTCCTCATGTTTGCTTCTCGGTTGGCCCGACGGAGCATGGACTCCGGTTTCTTTTTTTTCCTCCTTCCCATGCCATATCCCTCCCATGTCATGCATGAGATGTAGATGCCATATGCCATGTAATATATATGATAGCACGAACCATGGCATTTAAAATCCCATCAATGAAACATATAATTTGATTATCAAAAATAGATCAAGCAAAGCATCAATATACACATCATAGCCTTAAAACCCATCTTAAAACAATCATATGCTTACCAAAATAAATCAAGGAAAAAAAACCCATACATAACACACAATCCATGGCTTACAAAAAGGTAGGAATCCTACCGAATACCGACTAGCGTCCCTTTATGCTTCCATTCACGAATCCGGTCGCCAATCGCGCACCGATTGCGATGTCCCGATACCTTATCACATATTAATAATCAGTCCCTGTTTTATCATATCTAAGTGCATTATCCAAGCCTTAGTGGGTTCGACCATATACCATGGCCGAACCTCACTAGGTAGTTATGTGGGTCCCATTTAATCTATCAAACATTTAAATTCCACGAGTCTAAAAACCAGCCACCCTAGGCTTCATTTGACCATACATAAGGTCATCTTTAAAACACCTAAGTCCATGATTAATCTCCATGGGATTCTTGAATTTGGCCATTATTTACGATTTTGCCACTACTCCTCCGTGGTTAGGTTCTCATTTCATTTCTCCATTCTTAGGCCCATAATTGATCCATAATCTTGGATCCATTAATGACTCACCAATGATGAGATACAATCATTAAAAATCAGCCACTATCTTAACTTAATTCCCATTAATTAAAGCATATTCATAGACCTTAATCTTAGCCTATCCATTGGTTCACAAAATGGGTCCATTGATGTCTCATTAACCATGACATAACAACACTAGAAATCAGCCATTTAATTAACCTAATCTCCATTCATTTAAACACTTACATAACCCCATACTTAGCCCATTAAGTGGCTCATAAAAATGGGTCATGGGTTCGGCCATACACCATGGCCAATTCATCACTAACTTAGGTGATTTAATTTAATCCATTTTCAACTACTTGGATCACCATTGGGCCCATGGCCAATTACATTCACCTCCTACCCATTTACCTTAGAGCTTAAATCATTTTGACCCATTGGGTCCCGAATGTGTATTGGGCCCAATTTAACCATCCTTGGCCCAATTGACCACTTAAATGATTTTAAATCCAATCCATGGTCCATTGGGCCATACTTGGGCCTTTTTCCATATTTTGATCCATTCACCATTTATTCCATCAAATTTCCAAATTTTCACCATTAAAATAAACAATATCCACCTATATATTGATTTACAAATTCCGGGCCATTACAATACAATCCTCTTTTGAAATTTTCGTCCCGAAAATTCGAGCGAAGTAGAGGTTCAAAACAACTCATACAAAGAGCTCCGGGTGAGCTGCTCTCATCTCTGATTCAAGTTCCTAGGTGGCTTCCTCATTGCCATGCCGTTCCCATACCACCTTGACCAACTGAATAGCGCTGTTCCGCAGCACTCTTTGTTCTCTCCCGATCACTCTGACCGGCTTCTCCACATACGTCACGTCGCTTTGTATATCGACGTCTTGCACGTTCAACACATGTGAAGGATCAGGGGTTGTACTTCCTCAACATGGACACATGAAACACATCATGTAAAAATAATAACTGTGGAGGAAGTGCTAACTGATAGGCCACCTCCCCCACCCTCTTTAGGATTGGAAACGGCCCCACAACCTAGGTGACAGCTTCCCCTTCTTCTCGAATCTCATGTGTCCCTTCCATGGTGAGACTTTCAAAAACACCAAGTCTCCCACCTCAAACTCGAGGAACCTTCTCCTCTTGTCGGCGTAACTCTTCTGATGGCTTTGTGTAGTGAGTAGGTGTTACCGTATCACCTTGATCTGCGCTGTGGTCTCCGCAACCAACTCCGGTCCAATCAGCGCAGGCTCACCGACCTCTGTCCAACACACTGTCTATCTACATGGCCTACCATATAAGGCCTCAAATGGAGCCATCTGGAGGCTTACCTGGTAACTGTTATTGTAGGAGAACTCCACCAGTGGCAAATGATCCTCCCATCCCTCCTTGAAATCCAACATACATGCTCTCAGCATATCCTCCAATATCTGTATTGTCCTCTCCGACTGTCCATCAGTCTGTGGGTGGAATACTGTGCTGGTCAACACGTCGGTCCCCATAGCCGACTGCATGCTCTGCCATACTCTGCTAGTGAATGGGCCATCTCTGTCGGACACAATAGTCCGGGGTACACCATGTAGTCTGATAATATCTCAAATGTGTCGCCGACCCAAGGTCTCAGATTGAATCTATCTTCTTGACAGGAAGGAAATGCGCAGACTTGGTCAACCGATCCACCACGACCCATATTACATTGTTGCCCCTTGATGACCTTGGCAGCCCTGTTACAAAGTCCATGGCTATATGCTCTAATTTCCACTCCGGCACTGGTAAGGGTTTGAGTAAACCCAGTGGCTTCTGATGTTCCGCCTTAACCTGCTAACAAGTTAGGCAACGGGCAACAAACTCTGCCACATCTCTCTTGAGTCCATGCCTCCAATAGTGCCTCTTAAGATCATGGTACATCTTGGCGCTGTTCGGATGGGTAGAGAGCTTGGTTTGGTGTGCTTCAACCAACAACTCCCTTCCTCAACTCTTAGGCATATCCGTCCTGCGTCGGAATACATGACCCTGTCACGGTCGTAATTCCTATTCTGGTACCACCTCGCCTGTAGATATCTTGGTCCATATCTCCTCCATTTCTGGGTCTATTCGTTGTTCCCGTTCAATCGTGTCAAGTACCTCTTAATTACATCACATCACTCATATCCACCTATGAGTTTCATTTTTGCAGAATTTACTCTGTCTCATGTTATCTCTTTTTCTTATGAACCCATTTGCGATCTTATGTAGATTAACGTATTCTATTTCACTTTACCCGCTACCAAGACATTTCCCATACGTACTCATTCAACACGTTCTTTCGTCTACTCTCTGTGTGAGGTAGCCTGCTAGTACGAGCCTATGCTCAAGTCCTTTGCTGATTCCATTTCAACTAGGTTTCTAGCTGCACTTTTCTGGAACTCCATCGGCTAACTATAGAGTCAGCTAGCTAGACTAACTCAGCAGTCGCCCATAGCTTCCCATTCGAGTTTCACTAGATTTTTATTTTTCCCACTAATTACATCTCCAAAATTTTGTACCTCTTCATTTGCACAGAAGTCACGATGTGACTAACCCCTTTGTTTATAACTTCTACGATACCAATACCCGACATCAATCCAAAGCACCATGGGAACCCTCATCCATGGTTATACACCTTCATGGTTAATAACCATCCATGAATATAACCCTCCTATGGGTATAATCCATTCATGGGCATAACTAATACATTCGTAGGACTATTCTGTCTATCCTAGGGCTAACAGGTCTAACATACGACCCATGCGTCGACTTACGAAATCAAATGTCTATCATAAGACCCATGCGTCAACCTATGGAACCAAACTGTATCTATCGGAGAATCGATATACCCACTAATGGTCATCATCGTCTACCAATAGGGGATACTATAGTAAGTTCAGTGGACATTTATTGTGCTAAAGTGCTAGTAATAGATGTGAAGGCAGTAGATACAAGAGAGTAGAATGTTCCCAAATTAAATAATGCATAAGCATATGAACTACAAACTACTGCCATACCTTGAATCACCGAATGATCCATTGTCTCTGGAGGAGAAATCGTAGTATTCAGCTGTCCCAGATTCTGTCGGAGTAGGTGCCCTTCCTATCGGGTCATGTGCTCTAGGTCCTTGTGACTAAGCTGATCGAGTTGGACGACGGAAAGGAACCCCTGAAGTGCGAAGATTTATAGTTCCGAGGACACTCTCTTTTGAAATGCCCCTGCTGACCACACTGGAAATAGGAACTTCCAGTAGAGGCTGAAGGTCTCCAAAAGTTGGGTCTGAATCTCTTGTGAGGGCTGAAATGCATTTCCCCTACCCTGACCTCTTTGGTCCTGTGTTTCATTTTCGTTCAAGAGTTGTTGTAAAACCGCAGTGACTATAGCATGCACTAAGTTTTGTAGCTCGCGGGTTATCACTGGAATATTCACGCTATTCTGCGCTTCCTCCTGATGAGGTGACTGTACCTCTTCCTCCGGATGAGGCTGTTGTACTCCTTCTTCCACACATGGGTCTTGTCGGGTTCTTCTCTTCGGAGGCATTTTCCTAAGTCATAAAAAAAAACATTTATTGGCTTAGTTCCTTCATAAATTCGTAAGTTGCATACTTCCTTAAAAAGTCATTCAACCTTCTATCATAATACAAAGGTTGGTAGGGTTAAAATAAACCCTTCACATAACAAAATGTACCCACAACCCTTACAAAATAACCCTCTTTAAATGACCTTTCTTACTACTCCCCAGTCTAGTCTTCCGTAGAAGACCCTGCATCATCCTCAAACACAAAGGAACTGTTAGGGCACAACATCGACTTGTGACCCAGTACTCCACCTGTCAAACAAGGTATTATCCCTGGTCTTCCAATATAAGACTGTAACATCCCAATTTTTCAATGAAATGGAAAATTACGAAAATGCCCCTGAGTTATTAAATTAATTATTTTGTGATGTCAAAATAAGAAATTTTGGGGCCCATTGCTCAAATTAAGGTCATATGAGCACATTATAAATATCAAGTTTGAATGGATGGGTTATGTACATCAATTGGGCTGGAAATGGCTAAATGGGTCAAAGGGCCCAATTGGACCCAATGGGACAAAATGGATGATTTGACCATTGTGTACGCATAAATTAAATGCGGTTAAGCCTATTTGATTGGAAATCAAGTGGAGAAGAAATGGGTAGGCTTGATCCATATGTGAAACCATTTACAAATGACCAAAATACCATAATTGGGTAATGGAGTCAAAAAACGGGTCAAGGAGCTAAAGGGGGACCCAACAGGTTGGGTTGACTAGTTTGACCACGGATGACCGTGTGGGTCCTCAATTGAACTCAAGTGTGAGTTAATTCATCTTAAGTTAGGTTGATTTGAAATGAGTTAGATTTAAGAAATGAGTTGACTCAAACTTGGTGCATTAAAGATGATGAGTTGGATGAGTTGGTTTAGAATAAAAATGTCATGAGTTAAGTGAGTCAAGAGGAGGTAGAAACGAGTTGTAATCTCACTCAACACCTGATCAAACTCATCACAGCCGTTGAGTGTGAAGGGGTGCTTTGGCAAAGCCAAAAGACACCAAGGTTGGCGGCACCTTTTCATGAAGGGTTGCAATGGTTCATTCCCAAGTAATGCAATGTTTGGCACCAAGGGGTGCAACGTTTGGCACCAAGGGGTGTCTTGGCTGACACCCAACATCCACTCATTTTTGGCAAGAGTAAAGAGGGAAATAAATGGGAGTTGGGGGCTGAAACTACAAAAGGCAAAGGTTGCCTTCCTTGGCCGTTTTTGTCAAAGGAAACCCAAGTGTTCCCATCTCTTTCTCCCTCTCTTCAATCGGTGTTCGTGGATGGAACAGCAGAGGCTTTTGGTACCAAATACTCAAGCTTAAACAAGCAAGGAATTGAGGAAGAAAGGAAGAAATAAAAGATAGGAAACAAGGATCAAAAGTCAAGAAGAAAGGCTTGGGAAAATTGGTAAGTATTTCATTGAGTTTTGTTGAAAAACATGGAGCAAATAGGGTGTGGATTGGGCCATGATCATGGCCGATTACACCAATGATTAACCTTGATTAATGGAGGTGTATAAATGATTAAGATGACCATTGGGTTCGGCCACCATAGAGGGCCGAACCCCATGTAAAGAGATGGCTTGGTTTTCATGTTTTGAAACATGAAAACCATGGATTTTGTGGACTGTTTTGGGTTGTACTTAAAGATTCAAATGCATGTTTTAGAAAGGCTTAAAAACATAGATTTGAATGACATAAGGACTGAAGTTAATATGGGTTTAAACATTAGATTTAAATTGATATTTTGGACCATTTGGATCGACCATCTTGGATGGCCGAATCCCATGAAATGTTGTGGCCATTTGGACAAAGTGATTAACTTATTTCGATTGTTTTGAGAGGTAAAAATGCAGTAGTAATATACTGATTAATACTTGTCTAAATGAGGCTTAAAACATATACATAAGGACCAAGACATGGACCTAGGGTTCGGCCACTTTGGATGGCCGAACCCCATGTTAGTTTTGATGATGTTGGTGAGTTTAAAACCATATAAAATATGGTGTTTGATGTGATTTGTGGAAGTTTAACTTGTTGTTATTGGTTGGCCAACATAGGGCTGAACCATGTCATTTTTAGGGTTAAGTTATGGATTCAAATCAGGGGTAAATCATGGACTAGTTGAACCAAGTAAACCATTGGGTTCGGCCTTGTGTATGGCCAAACACCATGGACTGTTTTTGGATGCCATGTTTGGATTGAATCCTATTGGAAATTATGATTTGTTTCATGCTTTTGATCCAAGAATTACCTACGTTGAGTTATGGATTTAATACTAAGTTAACCAACCATGATATAAGATGGAAAGTGGAGGCAAAAAAATCAGATTGGTGAGGTTCGGCCATGTGTATGGCCGAACCCCACTAAGGGTCTTTGGTAACCCTATTGTGTAGCCGACTTTGTGATTGAAATTATGGGAAAAAGTGATTATTGATCAAAGGTGGAATAATCATGTGTATGGTTGTATGAACCTTAGCAAGACATGTTTAAAAGGGTTAAGTGTTTTAGAGTTGATCAAATAAAGTAGGAAGTTAAATCCTAAGTTGGTGATGTTCGGCCAAGGGCATGGTCGAACCTCACATGATGTGGTTGGGTCTTAGATATGAATGAACAAGTAAGTAATAGTATGATTTGCTGATTGTTATATGGACAAGGTACCAGAAGTTGACGACGTGAGAGTCGTGACCGGGTGACGCAAAAGAAAGATCAGTTACTGAAGTAAATCTTCAGTAGGTTTCCTACCTACTTGTAACCACAGTTTTACCCTAGTTTTTCTTATGATACTCTTGTTGATTTTATGTAGTTTCAAATGATATATTATGCATTAACAAATGGCATACAGGCATTGGCATCTCATGCATGGTCATGGGATGATGAATGAGGTTCTACAGTGTTACAATTATGGGTTACGTCCTCCTTAGGCGATGAGAGTCCCGCCAGGAAGAGTAACATGATGATCATAGTCACAATGGTCTCCTTAGGCGAAGAGAGTCCCGCCAGGAGGACTAATACGTGATATGAATCAGTCAGTGATGAAGAGATGGAAGTGGTATTGTGATTTACCTTGTCGGTGCATGGCACGACAAGTGATGGCTATGGATGTACATGATGGGGGAGGCTCATTGCATGTGCATACTTCATAGCATTGTTTTACCTGTTTTTATTGATCATGTACTATGATTTATATATGCATGTTTTATGTGCTAATCATGTGGTAGCCCTGATTCGGGAACCTACTGGGCACGTTGATCTAACGCCCTAATTCTATCCTCAGAGGAGATTGCAGGTACAAGTAAAGGGAAAAAGAAGGTCGATGACCGGGAGGGGAGCCAAGCCTAAACGCTTGATTGATGAATTGAATTACCTTATATTACTGTCATTTGAATACTTTTGTTGGACATGTAATAATTCATTACTTGCTATGGTTTGATTAGGTTAATAACCTTTGGATTGTTGATTAATCTTAATTAATGGTTGAGACTGTTACTTGCTATCTAGTCTATTATTCCGCATGTTAATCTAGGTTATTCCGCATGTTGATGTTAGTTCCATGTGTGATTCATAATCATGGTCTAGTCCATGTACACATGGGTGGCCAGTTAAGGTTCAGACTTGGGTAGTCTGAACTTAACTCACGTCGTGACGCCGCCCGCTCTCTTTCGATGTTTTATTATATCTTTTTTAAAAAAAAAATTAGACTCTGAAATTCTCAGGAGAGGGCGGGGTGTTACAAGGACAGTTAGTCCTTTCTTTCCCGTGTCCATGTAGTCCACAAACCGGGCATACCACTTCAAGAGGGTAGGGGCAGTATGTGTAGTTGTGCCCAACCTGATTGCACAACTCGCACATATAATCGGGTTCTATTTCCCCTACCGACTCTCTTATCATTAGAAAGTCTGCCATATTCTCTTCAGGAAGAGATGCTAAATCCTCTCCATCTTCCTTGGGAGGTCCCTCCTGAAAGTCCATGCTAACTTCTATGCTGGAAGCAGACACCAAATCTATGGGACAGCTAGGGGATCCCTTATTCCATAATTCCGTATATTCTACGTCACTTGACATATCTGTATTATAGAATACAAATAGAATACAAAAATCATCAACAACAATTTCCAATAAAACCAATCTAGGTTTTGAGGAATTTCTTATGTATAGCACAATGCATTTTGGGGGAAGTTGCCAAATAAGCACACTTGGTTTTCCTTTGTTTCTGAGGGGGAATCTCGAAATTCCTATTGTTTGTTGTTCAAATTGGGGATACCGAGGAAGTACATCCTACTTTGCTATGTTTGATAAATCTACCACTGTTTCATCAATTTGGAGGGAAAACCTAGATGTTTTCTCATTTCTGGGGAAGTAAACCCTATCTTGCTATGTTTGATAATTCCAACTTAGATTGATTGTTCTTCCCTTGCTATCATTCCTTTTTGTCAAATGTTGTTCTCAGATTGAACGCTTCAGTTTGAGTCAATCGAAGTAAATTAACCCGGCCCCCGTGCAGCAGGACTCCGAAGAGTAGGTCAGTTGCGATTCTTAGCTGTCAGTGAGACATGCAACCGTCTTAACATTACTTCGAGAGATTCATTCTTCCGATTTCGCTTAGAAACCAATTGTAACGCTCACCCCTTTTCACCGAAATTAGAGTCTATTTTTTGTTTTTGAAGTAAAGAGTGACAAAGGGCGCGAGACGTCACGACTCGAGTTAAGTCCGAGCTTCTAAAGCCCCGACCCTTACTGGCCAACCCTACGTGCGCGTGGAATGAAGTCCACGAGAACGGTTCACACGTAGACGTAAGCTCGCGGAATATAACTTAATGCGGAACATTATAATAGAGACTATCCTACCAGTTTAGATAGCAAGGAAGTACGGCGCTTAAATTACTAAAATACCCCTAAATTCATAATTATATCTCAAAGTGATAATGTACAAAATAAAGATCAAACCATAGTAAGAAATCTACATTATTACAATCCGACGAGCTACGCTACACAAATTACATTTCCAAAATAAATTTTAATAAACTAAGTAGCTCGCTTTCCCAAGCACCTACGCTTGGCTCCCGTCTCGTCCTTTGTTTCCGCCATCTTCTGTGTCATCAGCTAGGGTAGAAGTAGGGCATTAGACAACGCGCTCAGTAGGACTCTGAGTAGGCCTAACACATGGATTAGTGATAACAAGCACATAGGTATAATATAATGAAAACCATAAAATGAATGCCATGCCATGTGTGTTTTATGTCATGTGTCCCACCCATCATCCATACCATCATGCTGTCATATCCCCCTTGACGGTAAAATCTCATCAAGATATAAACAATCACAAATCATCCCCCTTGACGGTAAAACCTCGTCAAGCTATAAACAATCACAAATCATCTCCCTGGACGGCAAAACCTCGTCCAAATATAAACAATCACAAATCATCCCCCTTGACGGTAAAACCTCGTCAAGATATAAACAATCACAAACTATCCCCCTGGACGGCAAAACCTCGTCCAGATATAAACAATCAAAAATCATTCCCCTGGACGGCAAAACCTCGTCCAGATATAAAAAATCACAAGCCATCCCCTTTGACGGTAAAACCACGTCAAGGTGTCCCCATGTTTGCTTCTCGGTCGCCCCGACGGAGCATGGACTCCGGTTTCTTTATTTTCCTCCTTCCCATGCCATATCCCTCCCATGTCATGCATGAGATGTAGATGTCATATGCCATGTAATATATATGATAGCACGAACCATGGCATTTAAAATCCCATCAATAAAACATATAATTTGATTATCAAAAATAGATCAAGCAAAGCATCAATATACACATCATAGCCTTAAAACCCATCTTAAAACAATCATATACTTACCAAAATAAATCAAGGAAAAAAAACCCATACATAACACACAATCCATGGCTTACAAAAAGGTAGGAATCCTACCGAATACCGACTAGCGTCCCTTTATGCTTCCATTCACGAATCCGGTCGCCAATCGCGCACCGATTACGATGTCCCGATACCTTATCACATATTAATAATCAGTCCCTGTTTTATCATATCTAAGTGCATTATCCAAGCCTTAGTGGGTTCGACCATATACCATGGCCGAACCTCACTATGTAGTTATGTGGGTCCCATTTAATCTATCAAACATTTAAATTCCACGAGTTTAAAAACCAGCCACCCTAGGCTTCATTTGACCATACATAAGGTCATCTTTAAAACACCTAAGTCCATGATTAATCTCCATGGGATTCTTGAATTTGGCCATTATTTACGATTTTGCCACTACTCCTCCGTGGTTAGGTTCTCATTTCATTTCTCCATTCTTAGGCCCATAATTGATCCATAATCTTGGATCCATTAATGACTCACCAATGATGAGATACAATCATTAAAAATCAGCCACTATCTTAACTTAATTCCCATTAATTAAAGCATATTCATAGACCTTAATCTTAGCCTATCCATTGGTTCACAAAATGGGTCCATTGATGTCTCATTAACCATGACATAACAACACTAGAAATCAGCCATTTAATTAACCTAATCTCCATTCATTTAAACACATACATAACCCCGTACTTAGCCCATTAAGTGGCTCATAAAAATGGGTCATGGGTTCGGCCATACACCATGGCCAATTCATCACTAACTTAGGTGATTTAATTTAATCCATTTTCAACTACTTGGATCACCATTGGGCCCATGGCCCAATTACATTCACCTCCTACCCATTTACCTTAGAGCTTAAATCATTTTGACCCATTGGGTCCCGAATATGCATTGGGCCCAATTTAACCATCCTTGGCCCAATTGACCATTTAAATGATTTTAAATCGAATCCATGGTCCATTGGGCCATACTTGGGCCTTTGTCCATATTTTGATCCATTCACCATTTATTCCATCAAATTTCCAAATTTCCACCATTAAAATAAACAATATCCACCTATATATTGATTTACGAATTCCGGGCCATTACAGCATGTTTTATATACCAACCATGTGGTAGCCTTAATCGGAAATCCTATTGGGCGCGTTGATCTAGCGCCCTAATTCTATCCTTAGAGGATAATGCAGGAAAAGGAAAAGGGAAGGAGAAGGCCGAGGACCAGGAGGGGAGCCAAGCTTAAGAGCTTGATGTTGGAATGATTTTTATATTACTGTCTTATGAGTTACATTTTTATTGACATGCAATAAGTTGATACCTTGCTATGGTTTGTTTATGATATTGACAATGGATGGTTGGATTAAGCTGTTTTAAATAATTGAGACTGGTACTTGCTATCTATTCAGATTAATTCCGCATTTAGTTTAGTTTATTCTGCATAACTTGTTTAGTTCCATGTGTGGATTGTTATCATGGGTTTAGTCCATGCACACATGGGTGGCCAGTTAAGGGTCGGACTTTGGAAGTCTGAACTTAGCTCGAGTCGTGACGCCGCCCACTCTCTTCCGGTGTTGTTATATTATTATTATAAAAAAAAAAATTAGACTCTGATTCTCGGAAAGGGCGGGGCATTACATTGATCGAATTAGTTTCTCATCAGAACCTATGTTCACATACTTGGGGAAATTCCCTGATCATCATCTTGTATTTCTTGTTTTGGAGAGTTTTCCTACGTATCACGTAATATCTCCTGTTTGGGAAACTTTCCTATATATCACATAATGCTCCTGTTTGGGAAAATTGCCAAATAAGCACTCTTTGTATTTCTTTGTTTTTGGGGAAACTACCTAAATATCAAGTATCATTTCTCAATATGGGGAAATCCTGATGTTCTGCTGTTTTCGGGGAAAACCTCCCCAAGTATCATGTATCACTTCTCAGTTTGGGGATATTGGGGGAATATATCCTATTTTGCTATGTTTGATAGATCCAAATTTGATGATTGTACTTGCTTTGCTATCTTTAATCGTTGTTCTCAGATTGATTGTTCAGTCTGAGTCTATCAAAGTAAATTAATCCGACCCCCAGTCAGCGGACTCTGAAGACTCAATCAGTTGGGATTCTTATCTGTCAGTGAGACATGAAACCGTCTTAATCTTAGTTCGATGATTAAACTTCCCATTTCTCTTTGATACCAACTGTAACGCCCAGCCCTTTTCCACCCTTCCGAAAATCAGAGTCTAAAAATTTCTTTTTATAATAAGTAGAGTGGAAGAGAGCGGGGAACGTCACGACGCGAGCGAAGTCCGGACTTCCAAAGTCCGACCCTTAACTGGCCACCCATGTGTACATGGACTAAGACCATGAAAATAGATCCACACATGGAACTAAATAAAACTTGCGGAATATATATAACTGATTGCGGAATAAATCAAATATGCAAAATTATAATCAATCCTCCGACTGCTCCATTCTCAGATAGCAAAGTACAAGTCATATTTACTTAAAACTAAACCTTCATTCAAACTTAAATCAAACCGTAGCAGTTATCTACAATAATACATATCCATGAAGTTTGTCCAAATAACAATAAATAATAACAATCCATTCCAACGCCCAAGCTCCTATGCTTAGCTTCCTTCGCGGTCCTTAATCTTTCCTTTTCCCTTTCCTTTTTCTACATCATCCTCTAAGGATAGAATTAGGGTGTTAGATCAACGCGCCTAGTAGGTTTTCCGATCAGGGCTACCACATGATTAGTATATAAAAACATGCATATATCATAATATTTGATCATCAAAAACATATAAAATCAATGCTATGTATGTATGTGCAAATGTAATAAGTCCCACTCATCACAAGTATACATAGCTATCACTTGACGGAACTCTCATGTCAAGGTAATCCACAGTACTCCTCATTTCCTATGGATAGGACTCTCATCATTAAGTTATTCCTCCTGGCGGGACTCTCATCGCCTAAGGAGGCCCCACAGATGCATCACGGGCATACTGACGGAGTGTGGGCTCCGGTTTCCATAATCATCACCCCATGCCATGCATGAGATGTCAATGAATATATGTCATTTGTAAATATATCTCAACATTCAAAACCCATTTGAAACATAAAACAATAACAACATAACTCATAAAAACCATGATAAAACCCAATACAACAGCGGTTGCAAGTAGGTAGGAAACCTACAGAAAGTTCTCTTAAATGTCCGTTCTTTCTTAAGCGTCACCTGTTCACGACTCGCATGCTATTCAAGTCCCGTTACCTTCTTTATACAACAGCAAGTTAATAACATATCTTTTTTTTTTTTTTTTCTCATTAAGTATAGATCCCATAAACCATCTTGTGGAGTTGGGCCATACCCCATTGCCGAACCTCACCCACTTTGGATTTGATCCTCCTTTTCATTTGATCAATACCATCCATATAAACACCTTATATTACATAATATAACTTGGTAGGGTTCGGCCATGTTCGGCCATACAGCATGGCCGAACCATACCACTTTGGGTTTGACCCTTCTTTCAAGTCCTTTAATCCTTCATTCCATTATAACTTATATTTACGGTTTTTTCCACTAGGCTAACCAATAATTAATCTTGCTAACCACTAGTATCCAAAACAAATCCACCTTAGTGGGGTTCGGCCATACAACTTGGCCGAGCCTCACTATCTCCAACTTGGTCCTTTAATCCATTCTAATTACATTCAAATGCCATTCAAATCATCCATTTACCTAGCCTTTAACCTTTCATCATTTTCACTTTATGGGGTTCGGCCATACACATGGCCGAACCTTATAGTTCCTTTTTATTCACCAAAGAATGGATCTTATAACCTCATCCATTGGAACATCTTTAGAACTTTTTAAAGTCAAACATCATTCATATCACTTGGTGGGGTTCAGCCATACCCCATGGCCGAACCTCACCCCTTTTTGGTTTTGGGTGCTACTCTTTGCTATCCTTGTTGATAAACAATGAGCATCTAAGTCCATTATTCTTTCATCTATGTTAACCTTTAAAACATCACAACAACCATTAACAATTACTAATCATAAACTTAAATCCAAATACCCATACAAGGGTCCATTTATCCCATAAAATGGTCCATGGGGTTCGACCTTACACATGGCCGAACCCTATGGTTCTCTTGGTTCAATACTTCCCATAATTATTCATGGTTTTGACATACTAATTTAACCATAAGAAAGATATGGTTCAGCCATACATTGGCCGACCCAAGACATACACCTTATCTCCATTTTTTTTTAACACCTTAACCCTTCCATACCTTGTATGGTTTTTATCTCTCAAAACCATCAAAAATCACCATAAGCTTGTCAAATCCTTTCATGGGGTTCGGCCATCCCAAGTGGCCAAACCCTATGGCCTATGATTTGAACCTCTTTAACATATACTTTGTGTCTCATTAAAACATGTAAAAATCTCCATGGTTTTGCATGGTTTTTAGCCTTCAAAAACCATCAAAATACCCAAATAATTTCATGGGGTTCGGCCATCCAAAGTGGCCGAACCCAATGATCCATTTCTTATCCTTTTTATATAGCACCATCCAAGGTTTAAGCCCTTGATGGATTCGGCCATTCCATGGCCAAATCATGCTCCCTTTTACCAATTTATTTAACTAAATTCTTATGTAAACACTTACCAATTTCCTTTGCTTCTCCTCTCTCCTTTTGATCATTGCTTTCTTCCTTCTTGCTCCCTTAGTACTTAGCTGATTGAAAGCTTGAACAATGGTGAAAACACCAAAGGATAATTCGACCAAGAGGATGGGTTTTGAGAGGGGGAGAGAAATGAAAGTTCCAAGCTTATTGCGATGTAAAATTCGGCCATATGGTGTAATGCAACCCTTTTGTATATCAGCCCCTTAAACCTCTCATTTGCCCTCATAAATATTGGTCTAACCAAGGAGTCATTTGATACCAACCAAGGCACCCCTTGGCACTCCCAACGTTGGGCTTTGGGTTTCCACCATGAGATGGAAACCCTCCAAATTCCCCATGTGATTCTCATCCCATGTACATTAAAGTCTATGCATGAATCATAACTCCCAAGCCACCAACGTGTGGGACTTGTTTTTGGTGGTGTTTGAGATCAAGGCAACTCCTCACCTCCCCAGTTGACTCACTTGAATTCAAGGTTCCTTTGGTTTCCATTTTAACTCACCTAACTCATTAGCTCAACTCACCATATTTAATGCCATTCATTTAATGTACTTGAGTCAACTCCATTATTTAATTCAAATCCAACTCACTTCAGCCCCAACTCAACCTGATTTGACTCACCCTTTGAGCTCACTTGAGGGTCCACATGGTCAACATGGTCAACATGGTCAACTCGACCCATTGGGTCCCAACTTAGCTTATTGATCCAATTTGACGCCATGACCCATTTATGGGTGGTTTACCCATTTAGATGTGGTTTACACATTTGCATCAAGCCTACCCATTTATCCTCCATTTAACTCCAAATCAATTCAGCCAACCCAATTAAAATTGGGCACATCCAATGGTCAAATAACTCCATCATGACCCATTGGGTCCTTTGACCCAAATAACCAACTTGACCTAATTAGATGTACATTACCCATCTAATCTAATTTGATCCTTATAATATGCACATTGGGTCTTAATTTGAACAATAGGCCCCACCATTTTCTCATCTACAATCATATCTTTTTCATTTACCATTCCAATGGCATTTTTGTAAATATTGATATTTTTGAAAAATCAGGGTGTTACATGTTCCGTCTGAGTCTAACGAAGTAAATTAATGCACGGGGGCCGGATTAATTTACTTCGAAAGATTCAATCTTTCTGGTTCACTCTGATACCAACTGTAACGCCCCCACCTTTTGCACTCGCTTAGCTTTCTGAAAATCAGAGTTTATTTTTTTTAAAAAAAACAAAGAGTGATAGAGAGCGGGACGTCACGACGCGAGCTAAGTCCGAACTTCTAAAGTCCGACCCTTAACTGGCCAAGCCTATGTGTGCATGGACTAGGTCCATGAGAACGGTTCACACATAACAATATAAACATGTGGAATTAAAATCATAATTGCGGAATTATAATAGAACCTAGTTCTATTCCATTTTAGATAGCAAAGTACTCCAAGTCTCATCCATAATTAATATAACATAATTTTCCAAACTAACATCCAACCATAGCAAATATTATCTAAGTTATTACATTCTGAATTCCAGATACTCAAAATACAAGTCTATGAGAATCTTAATCAAAATATAAACTAAAAGCATCCAAGCTACTATGCTTGGCCTTCTTCACGCTCATCGTTCCCCTTGTTTCTTGTATCATCCACTAGGGTAGAAGTAGGGCGTTAGAACAACGCGTCCAGTAGGTATTTCAATTAGGGCTAACACATGGTTAGTACAAAACATATATAAAAATATCATAATGTCAAAAACCACATAAACCATGCCATATCATGATGTCAAATGCAATGAGTCCCACCCATCACAAGTACATATAAGTACCCCCACATAGGTCTCTCGGACGCCCCGACAGAGTGAGGCCCCTCCGGTTTCTTCCTGATGGAAAAGCACATCAAGGTATCCCACATAGGTTTTTCGGACGCCCCGACAGAGTGTGGCCCCTCCGGTTACATATCCTTCACCCCATGCCATGCATGAGATGCCAATGAAACACATGTTATTTTATATAATAAACATAGCATTAAAACTCACAATTGAAACATATCTTTTTCAACATAAATTCATCAAATAAGATAAAAACATTGTACATAAACCCATGGTTTCAAAGAGGTAGAATCCTACCAAAGACCACTAACGTTCCTTACGCTTTCGTCCGGTAATCGCTCACGATCATACACACCTTGTGAGGTCCCGTTATCTTATAATATATCAATCAATTAACACCATGTCCCATTTGATTTACAATAATGTTTAAGTCCATAAACCCAACCTTGTTAACAACAAAGTCCACAAAACGATCCCCATGGGGTTCGGCCATACACCATGGCCGAACCCATGGTCCATTATTTCTACTTAATTACCAAATTGCCATCCATGGCTATCATTCCATTAACCTAACCCTTCATACATTAAAACCATAAATCATTCCCCATGGGGTTCGGCCATACACCATGGCCGAACCCATGGTTTATCATTTTCATACTTATTTACAGCATTGCCATTGTTCAAATCCATAACCAAAACATTCCTCATGGGATTTGGCCATACACCATGGCCGAACCCATGATCTTTGATTTTTGGCCTATATTACAATATTGCCATTATCTCTAACAACTTATGTTTAGGTTCAAAACATAGGTCCATAAACATCTAAGCCCACCAATAATCCATAAATCATTCCCCATGGTGTTCGGCCATACACCATGGCCGAACCCATGGTCTTTCATTTTTGACCATTATTTACATTTTTGCCATTATTCCTTCCATGGTCAATCACCTTCATTTATTCACTCATGTTTAGGTCCAAAATTGATCATTCATAAAATAAACCCTAGTGGGGTTCGGCCATACACCATGGCCGAACCTCACTCATAGAGACAATCCAACCGTTCCCATCACTTTCTAAATTAATAACATCTTCCATGGGGTTCGTCCATACACCATGGCCGAACCCTATGGTTCCTAATCTTCTCTTAAAAATCATTCATCCTTGATCTTCCATGATCTAAATACATGTAACCAATCCTATATTTCTCCATGTAAAACCTTTTAAAAATATGAATAATTTTCCATGGAGTTCATCCTTCAAAAACCATAATCATTACCAACACACCTCCATGGGGTTCGGCCATGTTGGTTCTTTAATTTCTTACATTCATCCAAACCTTGTAAAACCTTTTAAAACCATAAGCATAAGTCTATGATTTTCATCCTCCAAACTTCCATTAAAAATCACCAAAGTCTTTCCATGGCCGAACCCTATGGTTCGGCCATACAACATGGCCGAACCCTATGGTTCGGCCATACAACATGGCCGAACCCTATGGTTCATCCCTTTTTATTAAACCTCAACATTCATTCCTTAATTTTCTTCCATGGTGTTCGGCCATACACCATGGCCGAACCCTATGGTTCCTTTCTTTTATAAAACTATCAAACTACTTACCGGTTCCGCGATTCCTCCGACTTTCCTTCTCTCCGACGTGTTCTTCCAATCCTTTTCTTCCTTAGTCTTTTGCTCCTTCTTCTTGATCTTTCACACTTGCTGGCTGTCTTCTCCTTCTATTGATAATGCCGAGACTGATCTTGATGTAGTGTATTGCCGTGCGCCCTTGTTATGCTTCCTTTCTTTTATAAAACCTCGTACTCGGTCATATATTTAGACAATGTCGTGCGCTCCTTGTGTTGGCTCTCTTTTATAAAAAACTCCACTCGGTTCTATATTGCTGAAATGGCAATTGCCGTGCGCCCTTGATTCTTTTTAGCACCTTCCCTATTATTACTCCTAATAAGGAAAGGACTCCTTTTAAAAAAATACTCTAACATATCTTATCTTGTATGCGCATATCTCATGGATATGCATATCGTCATACTCGGCCATGCAATCTATCTCTAATTCTCTCCGTACGCATAATCATGGATTAGATATCTCATACACGGCTAAGACATCTTCTATATTTAGCAATTCCCCTAGTATCACTCTTAATCAAGGGAAAGGACCCTTGCGCATAATCATGGATATGGATGTCTAATATTCAGCCATGCACAATTATCCCAAGTTCCCTCTATGCGCATATCCTTAATCCATATCCCTTATTTATAATTATGTTTCATTACCATTTTAATTCAGCCCCATTTAGTTTTACATTGAATCTTATACCAAAACCGTTGGGTCTTAATTGGGCAATGACCCAACACTTTACGCATCTGAGGTCCATATCTAATAATTCATAAATTAAATGGGCAATTTTCATATATATTAATAACTTGAAAATCCAGGGTGTTAAAATAAATGGCTTACAAATAAGCATATTTGATCATTTTGATCAACACCTTTGATAATACCAAACCAAAAATCCATTTAAGGGCATAGAGCATGTTTCATTCCACAAGAGATTCCCAAGTTTAAGAACTTGGAATGAAACGACACTGTGTATGTGTACCATGTCAGCTGTAATCACATATACACCCTATACATGAGGTGACGTACTACCTACATTTATTTCCTAAAGATGCACAAATCACATGGCATATGAAATGAGATGAGATAAGTATAATCCAATCACATGGCATATGAAATGAGATGAGATAAGTATAATCCAATACTGTAGTGCAAACCTACATGTACATACGAATATCTTACACTAGATCAATCCAACAATCAAACAATAACATGGATTGAAAGTAAGATACACATGTGATTCCAAAAGTATGTTTCAAATGTGATACTCTCAGTGATATCCCTTCACACATTTGAACATAACATTCCAGTGATGGCCTTGTATCAAATCTGGTTTTAGTCTTGGGTGCCTTCCCATTTGACATTGTGAACAAAACCATAAGATTTTGTACCATGAAGTTGACCTCTCCTAAGATGCAAACATTCTTGTTACATGGCGTTATAGGATACTTGGAGGTTGCCATCCTCTCAAAGTTCCTTTAATACATCCTCTTCTTCTCCAGAGGATTCAACTTGGACTTTTTCAATGGATGAACTTAGCCAGTCACCTATTCTCTTAGTACACAAATTGGTTGTAAAGCCCCGCCCTTTTCCACTCTTCCAAAAGTCAGAATCTAATTTTTTTTTTTTAAATAAGTAAAGTGGAAAAGAGCAGGGAGCGTCACGACGCGAGCTAAGTCCGGACTTCCAAAGTCCAACCCTTAAATGGCCACCCATGTGTGCATGGACTAAGCCCATGAAAACCGATCCACACATGGTACTAAATAAAACTTGCGAAATATACATAACTAAATTGCGGAATAAGTCAAATATGCGGAACTAAACTGTTTAGATAGCAAAGTACAAGTTATCTATCCAAAATTACTTAAATCAAATAACCATCATCAAAACCATTCACAACCATAGCAATATCTAGTTATTACATATCCATGAAAATTATCCAAATAACAATATATAAGAATCCATTCCAACACCCAAGCTCCTATGCGTGGCTTCCTTTGCGATCCTCAATCTTTCCCTTTCCTTTTCCTGCGTCATCCACTAAGGATAGAAATAGGGCGTTAGATCAACGCGCCCAGTAGGTCTTCTGATTAGGGCTACCACAAGGTTAGTGTAAAAACATGCATATAACATATAATACATGATCAACAAATACTTACAAAACAATGCTATGTATGTATGCAAATGTAATGAGTCCCACCCATCACAAATATACATAGCCATCACTTGATGGGATTCTCATCGTCAAGGTAACCCATAGTGTTCTTTCGTTTCCTCTTGATGGGATTCTCATCATCAAGGTATTCCTCCTGATGGGACTCTCATCACCTAAGGAGGCCCCACAGTTGCATCACGGACATTTCAGATGGAGTGTGGGCTCCGGTTTTCTTATTCATCACCCCATGTCATGCATGAGATGTCAATGAGTACATGCCATTTATAAATAAATCTTAACATTCAAATCCCATTTGAAACATAATACTTTAACAAATATCTCATAAAAAAAATTAAGATAAAACCAAATATAATATGTGGTTACAAAGATGTAGGAAACCTACCTAAAAAGTCACTTAAAATATCCTTTCTTCTCAAACCGTCACTTGTTCGCGATTGTGCACCGTTCAAGGAGTCCCGTTACCGTATTTATATACAGCAAGTTAAACACATAATCTTTTGATTTCCAATTAATTCTAAGTCCCAAAAACCAACTTGTGGGGTTCAGCTATACCCCATGGCCAAACCTCACCCACTTGTATTTGATCTCTCTTTTCATTTAATCAACACCATGCAAATGACTTATTAAAAACCTCAATCTACCAAACATCACTTGGTGGGCTTCGGTCATACAACATGGCCGAACCTCACCATTTTGGTTTGAGCCCCTTTTTTCAAGTCCTTTGATTAATTCATTCATATTTACCATATTGCCATTGACCTAACCCTTGCATAATATTGCCCATGACCAATGTCCATGTAACAATCCACCTTAGTGGGGTTCGGCCATATAACATGGCCGAACCTCACCATCTTTAAATTAGTCCTTTAATCCTTTATACATAGGACTAATTATCAATCCATCCATTTAACTATCTAGTCCTTAACCATCCACCATTGTCACTCTATGGGGTTCGGCCCTACACATGGCCGAACCCTATAATTCCTTTTATCTATTAAAATTTTTATCCATCTAAGAATGGTTCTCATAACTCCATTCATTGGAATATTTTTTAAACCTTTTAAATCAAAACCCCATATTTAGCACTTGGTGGCGTTCGGCCATACACCATGGCCGAACCTCACCCCTTTGGTTTTGGTTCTCCTTTTTGCCATTCTTTTTGATAAATCTTAACCATCCAAGTCTATCATTTTTCCATCTATGTTAATCCTTTAAAAAAAAATCATAAAACCATCAATGATTTCTAAACATATTCTTAAATCCAAATACCCATAAAATGGTCCATGGTGTTCGACCATACACATGGCCGAACCCTATGGTTCTCTTGATTCAAAACTTATACATGATTCATGCTTAGTAACTTAGCCATAAGAATAATATGGTTCAGCCATCCAATGGCCGACCCTTGTAATGGCCCGAAATTTTTAAATCAATAAATATGTGGTTATTATTTATTTTAATGGTGGAAATTGGAAATTTGATGGAACAAATGGTAAATGGACCAAAATTTGGACAAAGGCCCAACTAGGGCCCAATGGGTTATGGATTGGATTTAAGTTTACTTAAAGGGTCAATGGTGGTCAATTGGGCCAAGGATGGTCAAATTGGGCCCAATACCCATTTGGGACCCAATGGATTAAGATAATGTAAACTCTAAGATAAATGGGTAAGGATGAATGTAATTGGGCCATGGGCCCAATGGTGGCCCAACTAGTGGGAATGGACTTAATGAAATTTGAATCACCTAAGTTGGTGATGAGTTGACCAAGGTGACATGGTCCAATGGGACCCATCTCCACCTCACCAAGTGAGGTGGCGTGTGGACCAAGAATTGGTGGGGTCGGCCACCATGGTTGACTTGGTCAACCATGGGTGAATTTCTTAGAGGGAATTTAATGGAATTAAATTAAGTAGGAAATAAATAAACCTAAGTAATTATCTAGTTGATTAATTAAATAAAATAAACAAAAGGTGGTCAAATGGTCAAAGAAGACCAAAAGCCATCTTATTTCTTTTTACACCAACGTTGGCTAGTGGTGGGGTTCCAACCACCACCATAAAGCATGAGAAATATCTCATGTGGGGTGGTTGGGAAAGTTAATGATAAAGTGTGTTATAAAAAAAAAAGAAAAAAGGTTGTCTTTATCTCATTCTCTACACTTCACTCTCATTTCATTCTCTTTCTCTCTTGCTCTCCCACACCACCGTCCCTCATCTCCAAGAAATAGAGAAGAAGAAAACTAAGAAGAGAAAGAAGAAGGAAACTTAGAAGAGAAGAAAAGTGCAAACTTGGGGCCACCTCTTCAAGACCAAAGCTTGAGGTAATTTTTCCATCCCATTCTCTCTCTCTCTCAAGTACACCCCATGGTAGATGTTTGATTTATTTATTAGGGTTTATAAAAATGGAAGCATGGAGAATGATTTAGAGTTTTAAGTTTTTAAATGATTAAATGTGGGTAATTTTAAAGGGTTTTAAAATGGAAGCCATGGTAAGTGAGGTATGATTTTTAGGGTTTTAAAGAATGGAATACATGAAGGGTGGTTAATGATTTTAGGGTTTTAAATGAATGAATGTGAGAGAGTTTTAAAGGGATTTAAATGAGGAATGCTTTTGAACCCTATGGTGATGTATGTGTAATGATGATGGGTGTAAAATTATGGAAATTGATGGAGAGTGATTGGTGAACTTAGAGGTATTTGGATCATAATGATGATGAGGGAAACTCCACTTTAATTATTAGAATGATTAGTTTGCCTATTAGGTGTATGTGTAAATGCCTAAATGAATTATCATTATGATCATACATGATATGTGATCAATGAAATTGAATGAAATAGGTGTGGGGTGATGATGGATGAATAGTTTTTAATATGTGGTTAATGAGATTTAAAATTATTATATTGTGGATGAGATTATAGGGTAGAACTTGTGTTTGATGTATGGTTTGAATCTAAATGAACAGCTCATGTACTTTGTTGAGAAAATGGTGCTCATATTAGATGAACATGTATCAATGAGGAATAGAGGGTGTGTACCTACCATACCAAGGGTGGAAAGAATTGTTGGTGAGGACTTATCCCCTTTCTTTGGTTAAACTTGCTAACTTGGTTGAGTTTTCAAATGTTTGAAGCTTGAAATTAAAATGGATGATTGTTGTAGAAGGTAGAAAAATGTTTTATATGTTAGATATGGTGTAGTGATGATAGCCATGAAAATGGCATATGGTGCTCATAATAAATACCATCCTACAACTTTATCTCATAGGAAGATTATGTAATGAAAATGTGAAGAGACTTGAGGTGGAATTGCATTTCATGTTGAGACCTTGGAAATGTATGTATACTAAACATTGGAGTGTAATAGGGTGTTGTATAGCCCATGCAAATTGTGGTGAATTGAGAAATGCATGTAATATCAAGGTAATGCTTATATGAAGGGTGATATACACGTGAATGAGGTGTGGAGTATGTTATGTTATGGGAGTGTGAGGGCTCAACCCTTGTTGCTCTAAGATTGTGATTAGGGAATGGATGACTATTCTTTGTTGGAATGTTTTACCTTGTACTAAATTGCTAAGCCATTGTGTGAAAAGTGTGGGTATGATTGTATCTATGTTGAAATTGGTATGTTTGGAAAAGAGGTAGTGACAAAACCGTAAATATTGGCCAAAATGAAAAACCCATGGAAGATGATCATGGACTTAGGGGCACTAAATAATAAGTTTATGTATGGTTAAATAAAGCCTAGGAGGCTGATTTTTAGACCCATATAATTAAAATATGTAATGGATTACATGGGACCCACAAAACCTAAATAGTGACCGATTTTTCATGTGGACTTGGAAATGATTAATGGGCTTAGAAATAGTAAAATGTGGACTGATTATGTGTATGTAATAAGGTATTGGATATCGCAAGAGGTGCGTGATCGGCGACCGGATTATCGGACGGAAGCGAGAAAGGACGCTAGTCGGTATTCGGTAGGATTCCCACCTTTTTGTAAGCCATGGATTTGGGTGATGTTTTCTTTAATCTAGTTTGGAAATCATGTGGTTGTCTTTAAGATATGTTATGGATTATGTATCATGTGATGTTTTACTCTAAATTATTTTGGAAATTATGTGAATGCTTATGATGGGTTTGGGATTAAATATTGTGGGATGTTTTCCCTTGGATTTAGTTGGTAATCTTGTAATTGTTTTAAGATGGGTTTTTGTGTTACTATTGAACTACATATATTACATGGCACATGGCATCTACATCTCATGCATGGCATGGGAGGGATATGACAGGGGAAGGATGAAATGAAACCGGAGTCCATGCTCCGTCGGGGCGACCGATAAACGCATGGGGATCTTTCATTATGTATTATTATACCTTGATGATGGTTTTCCATCAAGGGGGATGTTGTATTTAATGTTATACCTTGATGATGGTTCTTCCATCAAGGGGGATGCCTAGTGTGGATCGCGTCTTGATGAGGCTTTTCCATCAAGAGGATCATGGCACGATGATAGTATGGATTTTATTTGGAACACTGTGTATGGTCGAAAAAGGGACATTATACGATGAGGATGAGATGGATGGGTGGGGTTCATGACATAGAACAACCATTGCATAACATTGCCCAAAGTGCATGGTTTTGCTATAATATTATCTGCATGCTGTTATTACTAATCCATGTGCTAGCCCTACTCGGAGTCCTACTGGGCGCGTGGTCTAACGCCCTACTTCTACCCTAGCTGATGACGCAGGAGGTGGCGAAACGGAAGGACGGGACGGGAGTCAAGCTTAGGAGCTTGGGAAGGCAGATTAATTATTTTGTTTAAGTTTATTTTGGGAAAATGTGTATTTGTATAATTTAGCTTGTCGGAAATGTAATAACTTAGATGTCTTGCTATGTTTTATAAATTATTTTGGATAGTACAGTATGAGGGCATTTTAGTAATTTAATGGATATCTCTTCCCTGCTATCTGAAAATTGGTAGAATAGTGTCTATTATCATCCGCATTGATTTTTGTGCGTTGCGACCTTTCTTTCTACGCGTGAACCATACTCGTGGATTTATGTTCCACGTACGCGTAGGGTTGGCCAGTTAGGGGCCGGGCTTTAGAAGCTCGGACTTAACTCGCGTCGTGACGTTCGCGCCCTTTGTCACTTTTCCTTTTAAAAAAAAAAAAAATAGATTCTGATTTTCGGTGAAAAGGGGCGGGCGTTACAACCCTAAACATCAATCTTATCTCCATTTCAAACACCTTAAAACCTTCAATCATTGTATGGTTTTTATCCCTCAAAAACCATACAACTAACCAAGTCATTTCATGGGGTTCGGCCATCCAAAGTGGCCGAACCCTATGATCCATGTTTCTACCCTTTTAAACATCATCATCCATAATTTAAACCCTTTATAGATTCGGCCATACAATGGCTGGATCATGCTCCCTTAACCAATTTATTTAACCAAATTTCATGGAGTACTTACCAATCTTTTTAGCTTCTCTTCTTGCCTTTGATCCTTCCTTCCTCCCTTCTTGCTCCTTTGGTCCTTTAGCCGATTATGAACTTTGATCAATGATGAAATCACCAAGGCTGGTTCGGCCAAGGAAGTGGGTTTTGAGAGAGGACAAGAGATGAAAATCTCTAAGCTTTCTTTGAGATGGAAAGTTCGGCCAAAGGGGTGAATGTGCCCCTTTGTAAATCAGCCACCAAACCTTCTCACTTACCCTCATGAATGTTGGTCTAACCAAGGAGTCCCATGACTTAACTATGGGCACTTGGCTTAAGCTCATGCAAACCTTCCATCTCCCCAACGTTGGGCCCATGATGGAAACCCTCCAAATTCCCAATGTAATCTTATCTCATTCCATTGAATTTTTATGCATGGGATACCACTCCCATGCCACCAACGTGTGGGTTTTTGCTTTGGGGTCTTTAAAATCAACATAACTCCTCATCTTCCCACTTGACTCACTTGAGTTAAAGGTTTCCATGACTTCCAATCCAACTCATTCAACTCATTAGCTCAACTCACTCATTTAATTCACTTGAGTCAACTCAAATGTTTGATTCCTTTCCAATACAATTCAGCCCCAACTCAACATAATTTAACTCAACCTTTTAGCTCCCTTGATGGTCCACATGGTCAACATGGTCAAGCTCGACCCATTGGGTCCCCATTTAACTTCTTGATCCAATTAGGCGTCGTGACCCATTTAAATGACAATTATCCATTTAAATATGGTTTACCCAATTGCACATAGCTTACCCATTTATCCTGTAACGCCCCGCCCCTTTTCACTATGCTTAATTGACCAAAAATCAGAGTATATTTTTTTTTTTTTGAATTAAAGAGTGACAAAGAGCGCGGGACGTCACGACGCGAGTTAAGTCCGAGCTTCCACAGCCCGGCCCTTAACTGGCCAACCCTACGTGTGCATGGAACTAAGTCCACGAAGAACGGTTCACACGTAGAAAGTAAGCTTTGCAGAATATTATAACTTAATGCAGAATTAAAATAAAGTCTATCCTACCAATTTTTAGATAGCAAGGAATTACATCACTTAAATTACTAAAATACCTCAAATCATAATGTCCAAAAGTAAAGTCCAAACCATAGCAAGAAATATAAATTATTACAGTCCGATGAGCTAAGTTACTCAAATTACATTTCCAAAATAAATCTAAGTAAATTAACTAGCCCGCTTCCCCAAGCTCCTACGCTTGGCTCCCGTCGCGTCCTTCCTTTCCGCCATCCCCTGCGTCATCAGTTAAGGTGGAAGTAGGGCGTTAGACAACGCGCCCAGTAGGTACTCCGAGTAGGGCTAACACATGGATTAGCGATACAATGCATATAGGGAATAATATAACAAAACCATGAAATCAATGCCATGCCATGGGTGTCTTATGTCATGAGTCCCACCCATCATCCTTACCATTGTACAATGTCCTTTTTCAATTATACATAATGTCCCCCTTGATGGAAAAACCTCATCTAGATAAATCAATACAAGTGTCCCCCTTGATGGCAAAGCCTCATCAAGGTATAATAACAAATACTAATATCCCCCTTGATGGAAAAACCTCATCAAGATAAATCAATACAAGTGTCCCCCTTGATGGAAATGCCTCATCAAGATAAATCAATACAAGTGTCCCCCTTGATGGCAAAGCCTCATCAAGGTATAATAACAAATACTAATACCCCCCTTGATGGAAAACCTCATCAAGATAAATCAATATAAGTGTCCCCCTTGATTGCAAAGCCTCATTAAGGTATAATAACAAATACTAATATCCCCCTTGATGGAAAAGCCTCATCAAGATAAATCAATACAAATGTCCCCCTTGATGGCAAAGCCTCATCAAGTTATAATAACAAATACTAATATCCCCCTTGATGGAAAAACATCATCAAGGTATCCCCATGTTTGCTTCTCGGTTGCCCCGACGGAGCATGGACTCCGGTTCCATTCTTATCCCTCCCATGCCATGCATGAGATGTAAATGCAATATGCCATATAATATATAAATCATAGCCATAAAAACCCATCTTAAACATATCATATGATTACCAAAATAGTTCAAGAAACATCCATACACATATAATCCATGGCTTACAATAAGGTTGGAATCCTACCAAATACCGACTAGTATTCCTTAGCGTTTCCGTCCAATAATCCGGTCACCAATCACACATCGCTTGCGATATCCGATACCTTATTACATATTAACAATTAAACCCATGTTTTAATCATGTCCATGTCCCTAACATATGCCTTAGTGGGGTTCGGCCATACACCATGGCCGAACCCTACTAATTAGGTTTGTGGGCCCTATCTTAATCCATTGATTTAAGATTATCTTAATTTTGTGAGTTTAAAAACCAGCACCCTAGGCGTCATTTAATCCATACTTAAGGTTATCATAAGGCACCTAGATCCATGACCAACCTCCATGGGGTTCGGCCATACACCATGGCCGAACCCATGGTTCCTTATTTTGGCCATATTTACGTCTTATGCCACTACCTCTTCCATGGTTAATCATTCACTTATTCATATACATTTTTGTCCATAAATGATCCATAACTTGGACCCATGAGTGCCTCATTTAATCATGCCATAAGATCATTAACAACAGCCCTTTACTTAACCTAATCCCCATTAATTTAATCACATACATAGACCTTAATCTTAGCCCATCAAATGGCTCACAAAATGGGTCATGGGTTCGGCCATACACCATGGCCGAACCCATGATGTCTTTTTTCTTATTTTTCCTTGGACCTATTTACATCATTTAGCTCTACCATAAGTCCTTTCTTGAGGGGGTTTCCATCATGCATTTAAATCACCCCTTTTTATCATCCTTAGTTACATTTTGGTCCATCAACTTAACCATATTCCCCATTTATTTTTCCATCATTTTACCCCCATCAAAGTCACCAATACACCACCATAGGGTTCGGCCATACACCATGGCCGAACCCATGGTTCAAAAATATTCCATCCATAAAAATCTCTCCATGGTTTTCCCCTTTTAAAATCACTAACATTCATTCATTTAAAACCTTAAAAAAAAATTCATTAACCACCTACCATAGCCTCCATTCTTTAAACCCATTAAAATTCTAATACATCACCATAGGGTTCGGCCATACACCATGGCCGAACCCATGGTTCAAGGTTCATCCTCTTTTATGCCTTTTAAGGCCATAAAACCCATTTAAATCTTCCATGAATTTCCCTCATTAAAATTCTTAACATTTAACCATTTTAACCTCAATATCATTAATCATCCTTCTATGGTTTTAATCCTTTAAAACTCCATTAACATTACTTAATTACCTACCATGGGGTTCGGCCATACAACATGGCCGAACCCTATGGTCCATGATTCCTTCAAAAATCATCACATCTCCATGTTTAATAAACCTTAATACATAATGTCCTTAATGCTCCTTTATTTTTCTTAACCCATTTTTACCCATTAGGGTTTGTCCATTTCTCACTTCATCTTTGGATGGATTTTAAATCCATAGCCCATAACATTTTTTGCCACAATTTAATCTAAGAAATGGACTCCATTTTTAAACCTTAAAAACCTAACATCTTGTTTAGAGATACTTACCAATCCGACGGCTCCTCCGACTTCCTTTTCTCCCTTTGGATTCCTTAGCCTTCTTTCTTCTTCTTCTCTTTGTTGTTCGGCCAAGATGTGCTTGATCAAATGATATCCCCAATGTTTGGGTTCGGCTAAGGTGAAGGTAGATTGAGGGAGGGAAGGGAGGAGAGGATGGGAAAAATATCCCAAGTCTTGATCTTGAAGTGGTGGTGGTCGGCCAAGCATGAACTTTCCTTCTTTTCTTCTAAGTCTCTTCTTCTTTGGTCATGTGAGAGTGAGGGACGGTTTTGGAGAGGGAGGGAGAGAGGGAGAGAGTGAGATGGAAATGGAATGGAGAAATGAGATGAAACCCATCTCATCTTGGTTGACTTGTGCCACACTCCTCCATCATTTTCCTCCACCCACCAAGCATGGGCTTACATTCCTTAGTGGAGGTGGTTGGGACAAAACCACCACCAAACCAACAGTTTTGGTGCCTTGAGATGGGGTGGTTTGGTCTTCCATCTTGACCATTTGACCATTATCATGGAGGGGTATGGGTCATCATGCTTTGGGTGGTGGTGGTTGAGATGAAACCACCACCCTAAGCCCATGGTTTGTTTGTGTTTCTTTAAATGGTTTGGGTGGTTTCAATGAGATGAAACCACCCATTGACTTATCCCTTTGACTTCCCAATTGACCCAATTTGACTAACCTAATCATTTAATTAATTGGATCATCAACTTAGGTTAATTAATTCTTATTTAATCCCCTTTAATCTCCTTGATTCTTCTCCATTAATCCACCCATGGTTGACCAAGTCAACCATGGTGGCCGGCCCCAATAACTTCTAGCCTACCCGCTACCTCACTTGATGAGGTGGAGGTGGGCCCCATTCGGCCATGTCACCTAGGTTTTATAAATTCTAATTTAGGTGATTCACATTAATTAAATCAACTTAATTTAATTTGTTCCTCCTCAATTCCCTTTGACTTATCCATGGTTGACCAAGTCAACCATGATGGTCGGCCCCACCTATGCCTTGGTCCACACGCCACCTCACTTGGTGAGGTGGAGGTGGGCCCCACCTGGTTATGCCATCTTGATCATTTCATCACTAACTTAGGTGATTTAAACCAACTCAATCCATTCCCACTTATTGGATCACCATTGGGCCCATGGCCCACTTAAATTTATTTCCTACCTATTTACCTTGGAGCTTAAATCATCTTGACCCATTGGGTCCTAAATGGGTATTGGGCCCAATTTGACCATCCTTGGCCCAATTAACCCACATTGACCCAATTAAGTGAACTCATTCCAATCCATGGTCCATTGGACCATACTTGGGCCTTTGTCCAAATTTTGATCCACTTAACATTTATTCCATCAAAATTCCCAATTTCCATCATTAAAATAAATAATAGCCACATATATATTGATTTAAAAATTTCGGGCTATTACATATCCTCCATTGAACTCCCATTTAATTCAGCCTAACCCAATTAAACTTGAGCTCACCCAATGGTCAAACAAGTCCACCACGACCCATTGGGTCCCAATTGGGTAGTTGACCCATTTAATCACACATACCCAATTACTTCCAACCGAATTCTATCCTTGATCCATTGGATCATAATTGGGCTATTGACCCAATTCTTAGCCATTTATCTCCATTGATCCACATCTACCATCCGTTGGGCAATTGACCCAACATTTATCCGACTAAGATTCATATCCTTTTTATTCACCATTCCAATGGCATTTTTGTAAATATGGATATATTGAAAAAAATCGGGGTGTTACATTGGTCACGATAGGTGATGTCATCCATTGGGCAGGAAGAGGCAATTTTTTCGTGGATTCTTTTTGTCTCTTTTGTTGTTTCATATCTTTTTGAATATCTTAAAAAAATATTACAAAACAACACTGATGAATGCTACTAATGGTTGACTAAAGTGCATAGTCATTTCATCACTAGTCCAAGCTATTTGGTCTTTGGGCTGAGTGGTCATGGAAGTTGAAGGTTTATCCAATACGTCTTCCATAGGCTTAGACCACTTTCTATTCACCTATTTCCAAACATATTTATTGATGAAAACATTTAAAGTTTTTCATTCCATATTTCATCACAAATCGAGGTTTGGAAATATCATGACTTTCTCTCATAGCCATTGTTCTAGCACAGATCAACTCAGATGGTTAGATCCTTTACAAAGAGCACGGGGCTCTCATACCAATTGAGAGTTCCTTCTTAGTGCTAGAACACGATTGACCCTAGAGGGGGGGTTGAATAGGTCAATCCTAGTTTCCATGGTGTTTACAAATTTCTCGGTAGTTTAAAGTTTAAGTGCAGTGGAATGACTATTTTAATCAAAAGAATTGTATAGTGTGATGAATTGTTCTTAATTACTTAAATGATCACATTAAGTTTATAACCCTTTAAATATTGCTTGATTATCAATGCTTGTGCACAATTTGTAAATAAAGATAATCAAATGAAAAGTGATGTGTAGTGAAAAGAGTACTTAAATACTAAATACAAACTCACAAAGATTAAACACCATAAAACCAAATTCACAGTGGTTTGGTTAGCCAGCCTACATCAACTATTAGGACTAGCTCAACCTTGAGCTATCCCAAATCCACTAAGTGGGGATTTACACACTCACAATTAGAGTAAGAATTCCACCTCACTCAATCGGTTGGGAATTTCACCACCACATGTAGAATAGGAATTCCACCCACCACATGTGCTGGAGACGACGATCCAGATGTTTTATAGTGGTTTCGGAGCCAAGCCTCCTTAATCCACTTTCAGGACAAAGATTTTAAAGAAAAGTAAAAAAAAAAAAAAACACTTGCCTTTCTAGCTCTATCTCGTTGTGTGGCGACGTTCCGCCTCGTAGTCGTCGTAAAGTAATTATAATCTCAGGGTAACTAGGAAATTGGCTCTACCAATAGCTATCTTAGTTGTTCATCATTTCCCCTCTCTCTTTCTGACAAACTCAATCCATATGACTTATTGTATTAGATTTCACAAGTGTAAGCACAAGAGAGAGAGTGATCCTTTTGTTGGCCCTTATTATGCTCACTGATAATGATGAGGGTCCAATGGATTTACCAAAGGATACCAACTGGTTGCACAAAGATTGGTATTTATAGAGAAGGCAACCAGTTGCAGAAACAGTCATGTATCGACAGGTCGGGCGCACCGAGGGGTCGGTGACTAGAAATATTATCATTAAACAACCTGACCGTTGAGCATTAAATGCACTCCCAATGGTATAATTCTTTCCAGGTCGACATGTCGGTGTCACCGATGGGTCGAAAGTCATGGCACCGAGAGGTCGGTCCATAAAAGAGACTCGGTTTGGGGCAACACCATGCTAACAGAGTTTCAATTCCAGAAACCAATCTTACCCAGACCGACCTGTTGCCCTTTACCGAGGGGTCGGCCCTGGTACTCTCGATCGGTCTTGAACTGCCAATATGTCTGGTTTCTAGAGAGCCCACTTGAGTTCAAAGTCCAGAACTCACAAGTCTTTATAGAAGAGTCGTTGACCACGAGGGGTCCTTTCACCCTTTCACCGAGGGGTCGGTGCATACGAGAATCTCGATCAGAGGCACAGCCAAAATGACAGTTCTCTGTTCCAGAACCTTTGTCAATCTGGTCGACCAGTCTTTGACCACGATGGATTGATCGTGTCTCCACCGATTTACCATTTGTTCAGCTAAGCCTAGGAATGGCCCTCCTATGATGTGGGTACCACCTAAAGTCATCTATGGCCAAATACCTATTTTCTGTGATTGCCATAACGATGAGTTTAAATCCGGTGGAGCATGAAGTTTCTTCTTTGATCACTTTGAGTCTTCAAGCTTCTAGCAAGTGCTTCTTCCCGAGTCATGGAATTGACAAACTTAGGGACTCGGTGAAGCCGGGGCACTAACAATCTCCTCCTTTGTAAATTCCATGACAAAACCTAGAAGCTAACCCAATTACAAACCCACCCTTATTACATCACATTTGAATACAAAAAATATTACATTGATTACATGTACATAGGCAAATGGAAAACAATATTATGATCTTCACATATTCTTGTTCAGTTTGCTTCATTTTATGCTTTCGCGTTCAAACACATAAGCAAGCAACACTAGAAAATCATTAGAGAGGTTAGTCCAAAACATAAATATGCAACCATGGACTAAACAAGATTGGTATTCATACTTCCCTCTAATAATTCCTTATCTCTTCTTGAATTCCTCTTCTACAATTCCTCTCCAAGCACTCCTTAAAATCACCAAAGTCAAGTACCTAATGTTATAACTAGTAGAGAAATTAAAAAAATTTAAACCTAATTAAGAATTTGAAATTAAATTAAGGTCATAAATAAATTTCTAAAATTAAATTCCATTAAATTAATGAAAAGTTGAAGTTCAAGCCCAAAATTAATCCATTCGAATACAATTTTTTTCCAGCGATCTTTATTTGCTTTATTTATTTGTTTAGAATTAGACACCACAATTAGAAACCTTATAAGTTTTGATAAACTTCTAAAATTAGGAACTTTCTAAGATTAGAAATTTTCCAGAATTAGTCACCTTCAAAATTAGACAACTTTCTAAAAATTATTTTTTATCTAAAATTACATAATTGTAAGACTTTCCATAGACAGAAGTTTTAAAACTTTCCAAATTTAGTTCATTGTCCAAAACTATAATATTCTAAAAAGAACTATCTTTCCAACATTAGAAAAATCCTAAAATAAGAAATTGTCTGAGTTTAGAAAATTTCTAAAATTAGAAATTTCTAAATTCAACAAGTTTTTAAATTTAGAAAGACTTCCAAATCTACGTAAATTCTAGAATTTCTACTATTTAAAAAAAAATTGAACTAAGGTAACCTTCTAAAATTATAATTTCTAAAAAGAGAAACTGCTAATTTTAAATAGTTGTTTAAAATAGAAATTTCAAAATGTAGTAGTATTTCAAAAAACGCAAAATTTAAAAACATATATTTGCTTTTTCTTTGACAACGGTGCCAAAAACTTGTTGTGCGACAATAGATATGGTGTTTTAAATTTTTATTTTCAATCGAACGAACCATTAATAGTATAGCTTCAGGAGTGCGAGTATGAACCAACAGGGAACATGCAAAATATGCAATTGAGATATTATGTTACAAGTCACTACAAGATCATGGAAATAAATCTAAATATAGAAATCAAAACTCTAATCTTAGAAATATAACTTCATGTAGAAACTTCCTAAAAATGGAAAACAAATTCTAAAAGTAAAAATAACATATAAAATTAGAAATGACAACTTTGGAATCCAATTTTCATGAAAATTCAATTAATCAAAATTTTATCATTAAGTTCTCAAATTTCATGGAATTATCTTATTCGTACTAAATTCAATTGAGATGGTGTGGAATTAATTTAGAAATTATAAATAACCTTAATTTGATTTAAAACTACAAAATTAAGATGTAAAGAAAATATTTCCAACCTACTTCCACAATTTCTTAAATTTTGAATTTATATACAAAAAAATTAAATATAATAAAAAATAACATATTTATATATTTACAGTAGAATGGTTCTGTGAATTAAGGAGGCATTATTTTCCATATTTTGAAAATAAAATAAAGGCCTAGACTATAGAGCTCATGTAAATTATAAACCACACATTCGAATCTTTCATTAACTAAAATTCTAGATATAAAATCCATAAATACAATAATCAAGAATTTCTCAAATAAATCTTAGACTAAATAGAATTGAATTTTTTTCTCCAAATCTAAATATTTTCGTACACTCTTGAAAACAAGAGCCTTAGAATGAAGAACGAATTCTAATTAGTGTACATATTTCAGTGCATGTAATTTGAAAAACCTTGAATTAAAGCCAACATTTTCTTTATAAAAAGAATTAAAACAAAATCAAATCGTCATAAAACATGAATTAAATAATTGGAAGAACATAAACTGTAACACCTCGCATTTTCAATTTATTAATATATATGAATATTACCCATTTAATTTGTGAATTTTAGATATAGATATTAGATGGGTAAAGTGTTGTGTCTTTGCCCAATTAAGACCCAACGGATTGTGAAATTGGTTTCAATAAAAAATTAATTTGGCCGATTTAAATTAATAATGCATTATGTTAGAAATTAAATAAGAGATTGTGCATGGCCGAATATTGGATTGGCATATCCAAGAAGATGTTTAAAAATTAAATGAAAATTACAATGGCCGTGTGTAGGGATTTCTAAATCCATGATTATGCGCATAAAGGAATCATGGAAAGATTTTAGGAATGAGATAGATTATTTATGGCCGTGTGTGACATTGCATTTCTAGGATATGCGCGTGTGCTAGAATATCTTAAACAAGGGAAATTGCTAATTAAAGGACCCTCCCAAAGTGGGAAGTAAGGGGACGCACGGCACTAAGGAATTGTTATCTTAAGCACTTTCTAAATTGGGATCAAGTGAGATTAATTAAGGCTCAAGGCAAGGGCTCACGACATTGCTATTGTTATCTTAGCATTGGCCAATTGGAAGTTATTAAAGAAAGAGGGAAAGGAGGTGCATAAGATTGGAAGGTCGGCAATTGCTATCTCAAGAACCTTCTAAGATAAGATTTAATTGGAGGTAAAAAAATGAGTGACATAGAGGGGCGCACGGTTTATGCACATAGCTAAATTTTCTCTCTCTCTCTCAAGATCATTCACGGCATTACACAAAGAGAAGGAGAAGGCAGCCAGCAAGAGGTGTTCACAGTTTTAGGAAAAATCAAGAAGAAAGGAGAAGGATTGGAAGATCAAGAATCAATCGGAACCGGTTAGTATTTTATAAATTTTGTTTAAAAGAAAAGAACCATAGGATTCGGCCATGGTGTATGGCCGAACCCCAAGGAAGAAGAATGGGAGATGAATTTGATAATTTTAATGGAATCATGAACCATAGAGTTCAGCCACAGTGCATGGCCGAACCCCATGAAAGAATACTGATTTAATTTATGAATTTTTAATGATGGAAACCTTGGACGGTTAGATGTTTTTAATTGGATTTAAAAGAGGGAATATGGAACCATAGGGTTCGGCCATATATATGGAAAGACATAGATTATTTAATGGAGGTTTGAATGATAAAAACCATGGAAGGAATACCAATGTTTTGAAGGGATTAAATGGAGACCGTGGAATGAGATTAAGGGATGAATGTTAATGTTTAATAATTTTTAGAAACAGGATTATGAACCATAGGGTTCAGCCATGGTGTATGGTTGAACCTCATGGAGTTGTATTGGTATTATTATTGGATTTATTTTGGTGATTGATTAAATGAAGATTATGGAAGGATGGATGATAAATTTGGAAACTTTCTAATTATGGAAGCTAAATTTGGAAACTTTCTAATTATGGAAGGATGGATGATAAATTTGGAAACTTTCTAATTATGGAAGGATGGATGATAAATTTGGAAACTTTCTAATTATGGATTATTGATGAACATGGAAACTTCGACATCATAGGGTTCGGCCATGGTGCTTGGCCGAACCCCATGAACCAATTATGGATCTATTAAGTCTATGTGTTAATATTATGGATGGGTTTTGGACATAAACCTAAGGTAATGACAAAGTTGTAAATACATGCTAAATGGGAGGTTAGCCATGAATGGCAATATTGTAATTTAAATGGAATTAAGATATCATAGGGTTCGGCCATGGTGTGTGGCCGAACCCCATGAATCAAGTTGAATGGATTTTATGAACTTAAGTTAGTGATTGGATTATTGGAGAGACAATGATAGAGGTAATGGCATTTTAGTAATTAAGTGAAAATAAGGGACCATGGGTTTGGCCATGGTGTATGGCCGAACCCCATGGGGAATGTTTGCTGAACTTAATGTTTGATGTATCTTAGATGATTAATTGGGTTATCCTCAGATTAATGCATAAAAATGGTAAGAATGGCATTATTGTAAATATGGTAAAAAATGAAAGACCATGGGTTCGGCCATGGTGTATGGCCGAACCCCATGGGGATTGGTTTTTGGACTTAAAATATTGTAAAATCAAGTGGGACTTGGTTTTGATTGATTGTTATATTATAAGGTAACGGGACCACAGAAGGTGTTTACGATCGTGAGCGGTTACCGGACGAAAGACGCAAGGACACGTTAGCGATCTTTGGTAGGATTCCACCTCTTTGAAACCATGGGTTTAATGTACAATGTTTTATCTTATTTTGATGAATTTATATTGCAAAGGATAGGTTTCAAAATGTGAGTTTTAAATGCTATGTTTATATGATAAAATAGCATGTGTTGAATATGTTTCAAAATGTGAGTTTTAAATGCTATGTTTATATGATAAAATAACATGTGTTGGATATGTTTCAAAATGTGATTTTAATGCTATGTTTATATGATAAAATGGCATGTGTTTCATTGGCATCTCATGCATGGCATGGGGTGAAGGATTTGTAACCGGAGGGTCCACACTCCGTCGAGGCGTCCGAAAAACCTATGTAGGGTACCTTGATGTGCTTTTCCATCAGGAAGAAATCGGTGGGTCCACACTCCGTCAGGGCGTCCGAAAGACCTATGTCGTGGGTACTTTTATGTACATGTGATGGGTGGGACTCATTGCATTTGTCATCATTGCATGGCATCATTTTATATGGTTTTGGACATTATGATATTATATATGTTTTGTACTAACCATGTGTTAGCCCTAATTGGAATACCTACTGGGTGTGTTGTTCTAAAGCCCTACTTCTACCTTAGTGGATGACACAGGAAACCAGGAGAACGATGAGTAACGCCCCGCCCTTTTTCACTCGCTTCTTCTCGTAAATTCAGAGTCTATTTTTTTTTTTTTTAACAGAGTAGAGTGATAGAGCGCAGGACGTCACGACGCGAGCTAAGTCCGAACTTCCAAAGTCCGACCCTTAACTGGCCAACCCTATGTGTGCATGGACCAAGTCCACGAAAATGGTTTACACATAGCAATATCAACTTGCGGAATAAAAATCATAACCTGCGGAATCATCACATCAAATTGCGGAACATAATAGAACCAAGTTCTATTCCATTCAGATAGCAAAGTACATCAAGTCTGTAATCATCATTCAAATACCATAATTATCAAAAATTAACATCCATCCATCTAAGTTATTACATTCCGAAATCTAGATACTCAAATACAAGTCCATGAGTAATTTTATTCAACATATAAAATAAATCTTCAAGCTCCTATGCTTGGCCCGTCTTGCGTTCATCATTCCCCTGATTTCCTGTATCATCAACTAGGGTAGAAGTATGGCGTTAAAACAACGCGCCCAGTAGGTATTCCAGTTACGGCTAACACATGGTTAGTACAAAACATATATAATATCGTAATGTCAAAAACCATATAAATCCATGCCATGCAATGATGACAAATGCAATGAGTCCCACCATCACATGTACATAAAAGTACCCACCACATAGGTCTTCCGGACGCCCCGGCGGAGTGTGGACCCTCCGGATTCTTCTTGATGGAAATCACATCAAGGTACCGCACATAGGTTTTTCGGACGCCCTGACGGAGTGTGACCCCTCCGGTTGCAAATCCTCCACCCCATGACATGCATGAGATGCCAATGAAACACATGCGATTTTATAACATAACATAGCATTAAAATCACCTTTTAAAACATATCCAACACATGCTATTTAAACAAATAAACATAGCATTTAAAATTCATATAAAGCATATCCTTTGAAACAAAAATTTCATCAAACATAAGATAAAACAAGTGTACATAAGCCCATGGTTTCAAAGAGGTGGAATCCTACCAAAGACCGCTCACGAATCGTTGCGCTTTCGTCCAAGAATCGATCACCGATCGCGCACTGCTTGCGAGATCCCGTTACCTTATAATATAATAACCAATCAAAACAAAGTCCCACTTGATTTACAACATTTAAAGTCCATTAACCAAACTTGTGGGGTTCAGCCATACCCATGGCCGAGCCGCACCCTTTTTGTTCATTTATTCCATTAATTACCAAAATGCCATTGGTCTAAACCTTAGTTAATATTCTATTTATTTTAATCCAAAATACATAACCCTAGGTCCGCCAAACAATTCCCATGTTTAGGTCCAAAAACATAGATCATAAACATCTAGGTTCTCCAAATAATTCCTCATGGGGTTCGGCCATACACCATGGCCGAACCCATGATCCAACACTTTCACTTATATTTACAACAATGCCATCCATGGCTAACATAGCCCTAGTCCAATAATATAATTGATAAACATAAATTGGTATGCTCCAATTAATATTTAATCAATCACTTATGTTAAATCCATGACCAATCCATGTTAGAGCTCCATTAATGATCCATTAACCTATGCATATCAAGTCCATAAAATCCATAATCATTTATTTGCATTCTCCAATTGGTCCACCATTCATTTAAATATTAAGCCCATAAAGAACCTCATGGGGTTCGGCCATGGTGTATGGCCGAACCCATGACCTTTCATTTTTAACCTTTAATTACCACTTTACCATTATAAGAAAATCCATAAATAGCAAGTCCATAACAAGAAGCTTTTCTAATTTAATCCCCATCTTTTCAAAAACAATCCATTCTTTCCATTCTTAGATCCTTTCTAAATTAAACTCCACCTTCCATTTAAAAATATTTATAGACATACATTTATAGAAATTGATTCATGGAGTTCGGCCATGCACATGGCCGAACCCATGATGTCCAACTTTCTAATCATATTACTTCCCATAATTAGATGTTTTCCAATTTGGCAACCTCCTTCCAAAATTAGATAATTTCCTAAATTAGAAACCATCTTTCCATAATTGGATGCTTTCCAAATTTAGCAACCTCCTTCCAAAATTAGATAGTTTCCTAAATTAGAAACCATCTTTCCATAATTGGATACTTTCCAAATTTAGCAACCTCCTTCCAAAATTAGATAGTTTCCTAAATTAGAAACCATGTTTCCATAATTGGATGCTTTCCAATTTTAGCAACCAAAATCCATCTACCATTCCAAAATATTTCCATGGGGTTCGGCCATACACCATGGCCGAACCCTATGGTTCTTTGATTTCTTTCCTTGAACATAACTCCATAATTTTCTTCCATTAATTCCATAATCTAAATGCATTAACATTATCAACAACTCCCATAAAAATTCATGAACATATTTGGTGGGGTTCGGCCATACACCATGGCCGAGCCTCACCCCTTTTCTTCCATTCCTTTGATCTTATATCTTAGCCATAATCAAATCATGGTTCGGCCATGCAATGGCCGACCCACATCCCTAACCATATCTCCATTAAAATCCACTTAAAACATAAGTATAAATCCATTATCTTCATACTTGAAACCCCATAAATTTATTAACAACTTCCATGGTTTTTTTTTCATTCAAACATCATTAAATAAACCATGTGCTTCCATTAATTAATCATGGGGTTCGGCCATACACCATGGCCGAACCCTATGGTTCTTTTTTTTCCCTTTTGTAAAAAATCAATCAACACCCAATCTTATTCCATGGGGTTTGGCCAAGCATCATGGCCGAACCCTATGGTTCTTTATATTTAAAACAAATTTATAAATAAGATACTAACCTTTTACGCAACTCCTTCGGTTTTTCTCGGTTGTTCTTTGCTCCTCCAATCCTTTTCCTTCTTCTTGATTTTTCCCTCTTGCTGGTTGCCCTCTTTCCTTCTTGTTGTATTGCCGAGAATGAGAGATAGAGAGAAAGAAATTCGGCTATGGTGTGTAAACCATGCGCCCTTTGCTACCTCTCCTTTTTATAATCTTCCTTTGGTCCCATAATTAGAAGTTGCTTAAGATAGGCAACCCCCTTTAGGGCCGTGCGCCCCTTGTACTAGTTTAGTAATTGCCGACCTCCCTTTCTTATTTTAAAACCTTCCCTTAATCCTATCTTTAAATTTCGGCCATGCACACTTATCTAATGTTCTCAAAATATTTTATCATATCTATGTGGATATGAAAATCCCACATAAACCTATGCAACTCCTAAAATCTTTCATCAATTTCTTCCATGCGCATATCTTTAGATTTATTATCTAAAATTCGGCCAAAGCAATCTATATTAATCCTCTCCATGCGCATAATCATGGATTGCATTACTGAATTAATTCAACCCCATTTAATTTTAATGAAAACTATTCCACAATCAATTGGGTCTTAATTGGGTCAATGACCCAACTTTTTCTCCAATTAAAATCCATATCTAAAATTCACAAATTAATGGATAATTTTCATATAAAATCATAAATTTAAAATCTGAGGTGTTACACGATGAACGCAAGGAGGGCCAGGCATAGGAGCTTGGATGATTTAGTTTATATTGTTGAATAAAGTTACTTATGGACATGTATTTGCGTAACTAGTTTCCGGGCATGTAATAACTTAGATGGTTGGATGTTTATTTGGATAATTATGATTAAGGACTTGACATACTTTGCTATTTGAATGGAATAGAACTTGGTTCTACTATTATTCCGCAGTTATGATGTTATTCCTCATGTTTATATTGTTATGTGTGAACCACTTTCATGGACTTAGTCCATGCACACATAGGGCTGGCCAGTTAAGGATTGGACTTTAGAAGTTCGGCCTTAGCTCGCGTCGTGACGTCTCGCTCTCTATCACTACTTTGTTATAAAAAAAAAAAAATAAACTCTGATTTTCGGAGAAGAAAGAGAGTGAAAAAGGGCGGGGCGTTACATAAACTATTCAGCACACCTGTATTTTATTCAAAACATGAAATTAAAATTATAATTGAATGGAAGTTTGAATAAAAAAAATTACAAGAAAATCAAAGTCAAAATTGAAATCCACCAACCTTTGGACCCTTTGTGGACATCAAAATTCCTTTTCTATTATGGAATTCCTCTTTTACAATTTCTCTCCAAGCACTCCTTAAAATCACCAAAGTCAAGTTCCTAATGTTGTAACTATTAGATAAAATAAAATATTTAAAACCTAATTAAGAATTTGAAATTAATTCAAGGTCATACATAAATTTTTAAAATTAAATTCCACTAATTTAATAAAAAGTAGAAGTTCAAGCCCAAAATGAATCCATTCGAATACAATTTTTCATTTCAATGATCTTTCATTGGTTTATTTATTTATTTAGAATCAGACACCACAATTAGAAATCTTCCAAGCTTAGATAAATTTATAAAATTAAGAACTTTCTAATATTAGAAATTATCCAGAATTAGACACCTCCAAAATTAGACAACTTTCTAAAAGTAGAAATTTTCTAAAATTACATAATTGTAAGACTTCCAATAGACAGAAGTTTTAAAACTTTCCAAATTTAGTTCATTTTCCAAAGCTAGAATATTTCTAAAATGAAGTATCTTTCCAACAATAGAAAAATCCTAAAATAAGAAATTGTCAGAGTTTAGAAAATTTCTAAAAATAGATATTTCTGTATTCAACAAGTTTCTAAATTTATCAAGACTCCCAATCTATATAAATTCTAGAATTTCTACTACTTTAAAAAGAAATTTTTAAACTTAGGTAAACTTCTAAAATTATAGTTTCAAAAAATAGAAATTGCCAATTTTAAATAGTTGCTTAAAATATAAATTTTCGAAAGTACCAATATTTCTAAAGACACAAAATTTAAAAACATATATTTACTTTTTCTCTGATAACGGTGTCAAAAAATTCTTGTGCGACAAAAGATATGGTGTTTTAAATTTGTATTTGTAATCAGACGAACCATTAATAGTATAGCTTCAGGAGTACGAGTTTGAAACCATAGAGAACAAACAAAATATATGCAATTGAGATATTATGGTGAAATTGACAATTTTGGAATCCAATTTTCATGAAAATCCAATTAATCAAAATTTTATCATTAAGTTCTACAAAATTCATGGAATTATCTTATTCATACTAAATTCAATTAAGATGTGAAAATAATCTAGAAATTGTAATAACTTTAGTTCGATTTTAAACTACAAAATTAAGATGCTAAGAAAATATTTCCAACCTACTTCCACTGAGAGTCCTTTTCTTGGGAGCTAAAACACGATTGACCCTAGAGGGGGTGTGAATAGGTCAATCTAAAATCATTGGTCCTTTTTGAGATTATTTGATTTATTAGTTTAAGCACAGCGGATATAACAATCAAGTGAGTATGTGTTAGCAAAAGTGTTTAACTAATCAACACAAGAAAATAGCTCTAACACCACAAGCACAAGGACATAAGATATAGTGGTTCGGTTCGCCAACCTACATCCACTGTTAGGACTCGCTCAATCTTGAGCTATCTCCAAATTTACTTAGTGAGGACTTGCACCCTCACAATTAGAGTAGGAGTTCCACCTCACTCAATCGGCTAGGAATTCCACCCACCACTGTGTGAGAGACGACGCTCTAGAGTTTTTTATAGTGGTTAAGGAGCCAATCCTCCTTAATCCACTTCGGGACAAACATCCTTTGGACAATAGATCCATTGGCTTCAAATGAGCAATCAAGACCTAATCTATCACCAAACTTTTTACTCGATTTTAACAATCTTTCCTCTCCTTGGGTAAGTTTATCTTGGAATTTTTCTTCGTGCTTTTTTAAGTTCCATTAATTCTTGAGTGAGCTTCCTTACTTCCACTTCAAAATTACCTTTGATTTCCCAATGGTTTTCCACATCCTTGCAATGGATTTCCATTTCATATTGAAGGCCTTTCTCACTCTCCTTCAACTTAATGATTTCATCATTAGAGGTTTTTAGTTGAGATGTGAGGAGTGTTTTTCAACTTTAACATCCTTTAATTGGCTTGATAATTTTTCATATTCAAGGCATTGAAAGAGGATTGAAGATCATCAACCTGTACAAGGCATTGAAAGAGGATTGAAGCTAATTGTTCACTCTCCAAGTACAAGGCAATGAAAGATTATTGAAAATCATCATCTTCATCACTATCACTTTCAATATCCGCCATTGTCTCAACTATGGGAGCTTCCTCATTTTGAACAATTGAGGCGATGAAGTTCTTATGGGTTTCATCCTTGGTTGAGGTTCCTCATCTGAATAACTCTCAAATTCTGAGGTGTTCTCATATGTGGCATTCATAGACTTCTTCAATTTTTTCGATCGACATACATTTGAGTAATGTCCTCTCCCACCACAATTGAAGCATTCTTGTTCATTGGACTTCTTTTTCTTCTCTCTCTCACCATGAGGTTCATGTCTTTAGGGATTTTTTTCACTTGATTCTCCTTTTTTGAATTTGCTCATTTTATTGAACCTTTTAAAATTCTTTAAACATCTTTTGGTAATTAAAGCCATTTCTTCACTAAGATGCCCTTCTTCCAATATCAGTTCCTTTGGTTTAACCATTGGAAGATCTACAGAAGATTTCAAGGCAATTAGATTTTCTAGTGTTGAAGGTTCAAGGTTGATTTCAAAGGTTTGAAGAGAGGCAAGCAAATCCTCAATTTCATTTCTCCCACATTGCGGTACTCTACAATTGCCATATTTTTAGAGTCAAACCTCTTGGCAAGATTTCTAAGAATTTTAGTGCACACTTTGGCATCGGGAATCTTCTCACCAAGAGACCACATAGAGTTGACAATGTCATTAACTCTAGAGTAGAAGTCCATGAAGGATTCTTCTTTCTTCATTTTCACGGTATCAAATTGAGCTTCCAATAATTGGAGCTTTGATCTTTTCACAATGGATGTGCCTTCGTGGGTTCTCTCAGTAATTTTCCATACCCCTTGTGCGGTTTCACACATCATTATCCTTTTGTGTTCATTTGGTGAAAGTGCACAATTCAAGGCATTAAGAGATCTACCATTAGTAGTGCATGCAGCTCTTTCCTCTTTGGCCCAATGAGACAAAGCTTTTAGCTCTGCGGATGTGGAAGATGTAGTTGTATCCACTTTCTCGACCACGGGATGTGACCAACAGATACACACACCGAATCCCATACGGATGAATCGATGGAGATGAAAGAGATTTTCATATTTGCTTTCCAAGAATCTTAGTTTGATCCATAGAACAAATGTGGTTTAGAGATGACAGAGCTATCTCCCATGATTCTAGCACTTTGATCACTCAGACGGTTAAGTCAAGGAAATGAGCATTAGGCTTTGATACCAATTGAAAGTTCGTTTGAGTGCTTTGAACTGAATTAACCCTAGAGGAGGGTGAATTGGTTAATCCCAACTTTTAATGCCTTTTCAATTTTTACTTGATTAATCTGAAATCATGCGGAATTAATGACAATTAATCAAGTGTGCGTGATATGTAATGTGTATAAGAAAATCAAACAATCACACACAAATCATCAACACACAATGTTTATAGTGGTTCGGTTAGCCAACCTACATCTACTGTAGAGACTCGCTCAACCTTGACCTATCCCCAATTCACTAAGAGTTGGAATTACGCCAACACAATAGAATATGACTTCCACCTATCCAATTGATTTGGACTTTCACCCAATTCCTATCCCACTATTTTTTTATAGTGGATCAGAATAAAAACTATCTCTTTAATCCACTTCACAATATAATGATTTTTAAAGAAAAATCAAACTAAGTAAACACTTGCCTTTGAAGCTCTTTGCAAATGTAGATGTATGCTTCCAAACGATCCACCCAATGTGTGCTCGACAATCCCGACGTTGAAGAAGACCCGCCATGTAAAGTAATCACAATCCTTGGGTATACACTCTAGAAGATTAGGTTCTCAATCTCTATCCTAGAGCTTTGGCTTAATCCTTCTCTCTTAATCTCAGTCACTAGGGATTGGATACTTGAATATTTACTTTATTTTCCAAAAGAGAATAAGCCTAGAGGTTTTGACTTTGATCCTTGGAAGATTTCCTCACTGGTAGATGGCTCAATGAATTTGCATTCATTCCTCTCACCAACTCCAAAAATGAAGTTTGTATTTATAGGCAACACAAAAATTTTCAATACCCTGATACACACGATCGATCATGAACTGGCCATCGATCGTTCGTGTTTGAAATCCAGTATACAAACCCAATCGTTGCTCATTAAATGCACAGTAACGGTAATAAAATGGTAACCACGCGATGGGTCATGCACATGACTGATCGTCCATGTTATGGATAACATATCGTGGGTTGACAATCGTATCGGCCTGAAGCTATTCTGTCATGACAGTGCCTTGTCAAAACAAACTTCACCCGAGCCCAGGGTAACGGGTCGTGAACTCGATGAGTTACTGCCCAGTACTGGCTATGGGTCGTGCGATCGACTAATCGTGCTATATTTTTTAACCCCAGGAATACACGTCGACCACAATTGATGTATATCACTAGGTTTAGTCCGAATATCCCAAGTCTTTCTTTCCTTGCCCTCATTTCTATTCCAGAGATACACATCGACCAACATCAATTTATATCCCTGGGTACACATCGACACTGGTCGACGTATACACCAGGGTTTTCTACAACTTCTTCTTCCCGAGTTGCATGTCTTCATTTCTTGTTTTCTCTTCCGATTTGTTACCTAAGTTACCTTCTAAGTGTTCTAAGCTAATTTCTTTGTTCTAATCACAAGATTTACAACACGCCTTGGCGGATCTTGGAGGTTTTGAGTGTGGAGAGTCATTGAGCTCGGATTTCAAACTTCCCTTTTTCTTCATTGTTTCTCCTCCTTTATTCCTTGCTCCATTCTTCCCTTGTCTCACAGATTCCCTCTCTCTTCATTTCTAGATGTGGAGTGAGAAGAGGGGAGATTGAGATTGAGAGAAATGTTGGGGAGATGCACCACTGATTTTTTAGAGTGAAGAGGGGAAAAGGCTTTTCTCTCCTCTTATTGTTTATTTATTCCTTTCTCTTCTTTCTCTCATTCGGTTCTTCTTTCCTTTGCTCAGTTGCCCTAGGTTTGGAGAGGAAAAATGAATGGGTAGGTGGAGTTAACGTGTAGAATATCCTCATGCATTGAATGCATGAGGTGACAAGACAAAGATGGTGGTTGTGCGGATTTGACTTAACAGATTTGGGCGCGAACGACACATCGACACAGTCGATGGGTGTATTTTCTGAATAATGATATGTATCGAGTGAATATGATACGTGTCATCTAAAAATTCAAGCTTTGGTTTTCTATCACAAATATCGACCGAAGTCGATATGTACACTTCTGGATACATCGAGTTTGGTCGATGTATCCCTCTGGGTAGCTCTAAACTTCTCGTTTCCCTTCTTCATTTTGTGTTCTGGAAATTCCAGGATACATCTATAGAACTCGATGTTTCCTACTGGGAGTTCAACTTTGGGTTGCACAGCACTGTCAAACACATGTGCTCCCAATCAAACTATATCGACTTTAGTCGATACATACTAAAGTGTCTGGACACTTGGAGTATAAATCGCCCTCAGGTGATGTATCCTGTGGGACAGAATCTGTACACATCGACCAAAGTCGATGGGTACACCTGGAATTTCTAATTTTTTTAAATATTTGTTTTCCACTATATTTCCCATTCATTTTTATAATTCCCCTTTAACTTTCTACACCATGCAACTTCCATTCCTTCTCAGGTACCCTGATTCAAAGACATACATCATTCTCCACATTTAAATGTGGTCACACGGCACTTCATATATGATTTACACTTCAAGTGAAATACTCTACATTTCAACGTATTCTAAGTTAACATAAATAAAACATTCTGCCACTCCATTTCATTCATTAAGAGATAATCACACTGTTTTATAAGGCTAAAAATCCGAGATGTTACAATATGTGGCATTCATAGTCTTCTTGGGCTTTTCGGAAGGACATACATTAGAGTAGTATCCTCTCCCTCCATAATTGAAACATTATTGTTCCTTGTTTTTCTTTTTCTTCTGTCTCACCATGAGGTTCATGTCTTTTTGGGGCTTTATCAATAGATTCTCCCTTTCTAAATTTTCTCATTTTATTTAACGCTTTAGTTTTTTAAATATTTTTTAGCAATCATGGCCATTTCTTCACTTGGGTCTTCTTCCATTATCGATTCATTTTCTTTAGTTGATGAGGGTTTAATGGATGACTTCAAGGCAATTGGTTTTTCCATTTGAGGTTCAAGGTTGTAACGCCCCGCCCTTTTCCAACCTTCCAAAAATCAGAGTCTATTTTTTTTTTTTTTTATAAATAAACAAGTGGAAGAGAGCGGGGAGACGTCACGACGAGAGCTAAGTTCGGACTTCCAAAGTCCAACCCTTAACTGGCCAACCATATGTGCATGGACTAAACCATGATAAACAATACACACACGAAACTAAATAAGTCATGCGGAATAATACTAAACTAATTGCGGAACTAACTGATTGCGGAATTATACTGAGTAGATAGCAAGTACAAGTCATCCCTTATAAACTACTTAAACCAAATATCCATCATCAAACTATTCACAAACCATAGCAAAGTTACTAAACTATTACATGTCCATAAAAATGTATCCAAACAAAATGTCAATAAATAAACTTCATTCCAACACCCAAGCATCTATGCTTAACTTTCCTCGTGATCCTCAGCCTTTGCCTTTCCCTTTCCTGCGTCATCCACTAAGGATAGAAATAGGGCGTTAGATCAACGCGCCCAGTAGGTCTTCCGATTAGGGTTACCACAAGGTTAGTATAAAAACATGCATATAACATATAATACATGATCATCAAATACTTCCAAAACAATGCTATGTATGTATGCCATGTAATGAGTCCCACCCATCACAAATATACATAGCCATCACTTGACGGGACTCTCATCGTCAAGGTAATCCACAGTGTTCGTTCGTTTCCTCTTAATGGGACTCTCATCATGAATGTATTCCTCCTGGTGGAACTCTCATCACCTAAGGAGGCCCCACAATTGCATCACGGACATATCGACGGAGTGTGGGCTCTGGTTTCCATAACCATCACCCCATGCCATGCATGAGATGTCAATGAATACATGTCATTTGTAAATAAATCTTAACATTCAAATCCCATTTGAAACATAATACTTTAACATAAATAACTCATCAAAATCAAGATAAAACATTAATATAATATGGGTCACAAAGAGGTAGGAAACCTACTGAAAGTTCACTTAACAGTCCGCTCTTCTTAGACCGTCACCCGTTCACGGCTCGTGCACCGTTCAAGGAGTCCCGATACCTTATTTATATAACAGCAAGTCAATCACGTACCCTTGTGATTTCTAATTAAGTTTAAATCCCAAAAATCATCTTGTGGGGTTCGGCCATACCCCATGGCCGAACCTCACCCACTTTGGATTTGATCTTCCTTTTCATTTGATCAATACCATCCATATAACTTACATAAACACCTTATATTAAATAATATACCTTGGTAGGGTTCAGCTATATAGCATGGCCGAACCATACCACTTTGGTTTGACCCCTCTTTCAAGTCCTTTAATCCTTCTTCATCAATATTTACATTATTACTTGTATTTACAGTTTTGCCACTAGACTTAACCCATATTTAATCTTGCTTAATAACCAAGATCCATAAAATCCACCTTAGTGGGGTCCGGCCATACAACATGGCCGAACCTCACCATCTCAAATTTGGTCTTTTAATTAAATCCAAATGCCACAATCATCCCCCATGGGATTCTTCATTTTTGGCCATATTTACATCCTTGCCATTCATTCTTCCCATGGTTAATCACCTTTCATATATTTATGTTCATAACCCTAACTGATCCATAAACATGGATCCATCCATGCCTCATCAATCATGACATGGAAACACTATACATCATTCATTTCCTTAATTTATTTCTCAGTCATTTTAGTGCATACATAGACCTAAACTTAGCCCATAACATGACTCATAAAATGGTCATGGGGTTTGGCCATATACCATGGCCGAACCCATGATGTTATTTTCCTCATTTTCCTTGAATATTTTTCAACCATTTTGATCCACAGCAAGGTCCCTTCTTAAAGGGGATTTCATCATACATTTTGGTCATCATCTTTAACCACTTTTAAACCTTTTTAACTTAACCTTATTCTCCATCACCTTCAAGGTTCCAAAAATACTTAAATCCATCAAAATCTCTCCATGGGGTTCGGCCATACATATGGCCGAACCCTATGGTTCTTTATTTCCATCTATTTACATAATAAAATTCATTTATAACTTCCAAATATGTTATTAACTCTAAACACCCCTAAAATGACCCATGGGGTTCGGCCATGTTCTCTTGATGCAAATCTCCCAATATTTATACATAGTTCATTCATTGTAATTTTGCCTTAAAAACAATAGGGTTCAGCCATCCCATAGCCGACCCAAGACATACACCTTATCTCCATATTTAACACCTTAACACTTCCATACCTTGTATGGTTTTTATCTCTCAAAACCATCAAAATAACCAATTTATTTCATGGGGTTCGGCCATCCAAAGTGGTCGAACCCTATGATCCATGTTTTCTACTCTTTTTAAACATCATCTTCCATGTTTAAACCCTTGATAGATTCGGCCATATCATGGCCAAATCATGCTCCCTTTTACCAATTTATTTAACTAAAATCCTCTTAGCCTCTCTTCTTGTTTTTTGATCCTTGCTTCCTTCCTTCTTTCTCCCTTAATCCTTTTGTTGATTATGTGCTTGATCAATGGTGAAAACACCAAGGGTTGGTTCGGCCAAGGGGGTAGATTTTTGAGAGAGGAAAAGAGATGAAAGCTCCAAGCTTTTTGCAATGCATAATTCGGCCAAAGGGGTATGGTTTAACTCTTTTGTATAACAACCCCTTAAACCATTCATTTACCCTCATGAATGTTGGTCCAACCAAGGGGTCCTTTGGCATATATCTAAGGGACACTTGGCTTAAGCTCAAACAGCCCCTCCATCATCCCAACGTTGGGTCTTGGTTTTTCCATCATGAGGTGGAAACCCTCCATATTCTCAATGCAAAACTTATCCCATTACATTAAAGTCTATGCATGGAATATAACTCCCAAGCCACCAACGTGTGGGACTTGTCTTTGTGGTGTTTGAGATCAAGGCAACTCCTCACCTCCCACTTGACTCACTTGGATTAATGGTCTCTTTGACTTCCAATCTAACTCACCCAACTCATTAGCTCAACTCACCCCATTTAATACCACTCATTTAATGCACTTGAGTTAACTCCATTGTTTGATTCAAATCCAACTCACTTCAGCCCCAACTCAACATGATTTGACTCACCTTTTGAGTTCACTTGGTGGTCCATACGGTCAACCATGGTCGGCTCGACCCATTGGGTCTCAATTTAGCTCATTGATCCAATTTGACGCCATGACCCATTTATGGGTGGTTTACCCATTTAAATGTGGTTTACACATTTGCATCAAGCCTACCCATTTGTCCTCCATTTAAATCCCCAATCAATTCAGTCCAACCCAATTAAAATTGAGCTCATCCAAGGGTCAAATAAGTCTACCATGACCCATTGGGTCCCTATTGGGTCCTTTGACCCAAATAACAACCTTGACCCAATCAGATGTACAATACCCATTTAATTTAATTTGATCCTTATAATATGCACATTGAGTCTTAATTTGAACAATGGGCCCCACCATTTTCTCATCCACGATCATATCTTTTTAATTTACCATTCCAATGGCATTTTTGTAAATATTTATATCTTTGAAAAATCGGGGTGTTACAATATAACCCTCTTTTTAAAATTTTCGTCCTGAAATTCGATCGAAGTAGGGTTCCAAAATAAATTACATAAACAACTCGGGGTGACTGTTCTCATCTTCGATTCGAGTTCCCAAGTGGCCTCTTCAATACCATGTCGATCCCATACCACTTTGACGAACTGAATCGCTCTGTTTCGTAGCACCCTTTGCTCAGTCTCTACTATTCTGACAGGCCTCTCAACGTATGTCACGTCACTTTGTACTTCTATATCTTGCACATTCAACACATGGGAAGGGTCGAGATTGTACTTCCTCAGCATCGACACATGAAACACATCATGTAGGGATGCCAATTGTGAAGGAAGTGACAATTGGTAAGCTACATCCCCCATCCTTCTTATGATGGGAAACGGTCCCACATATCTTGGTGGCAGTTTCCCCTTCTTTCCAAACCTCATGTGTCCCTTCCGTGGCGAGACCTTTAAGAACACCATGTCTCCCACTTCAAATTCAAGAAACCTTCTTCTATTGTCAGCATAGCACTTTTGACGACTCTGTGTAGTTAATAGATGTTGCCGTATCAACTGTATTTGCGCTGTGGTCTCTGTAACCAACTCGGGTCCTATTAGTGCAGGCTCGCCAGCCTCTGTCCAGCACACTGGTGACCTACACGGTCCACCATATAAAGCCTCGAATGGCGCCATTTGAAGGCTTGCCTGGTAACTGTTGTTATAGGAGAATTTTACCAGTGGCAAGTGATCCTCCCATCCACCCTTGAAATCTAACATGCATGCTCTCAACATATCTTCCAAGGTTTGTATCGTTCTCTCTGACTGTCCATCAGTCTGTGTAACGCCCCGCCCCTTTTCACTATGCTTAGCTTAAAAATCAGAGTCTATTTTTTTTTTGAAATAAAGAGTGACCAAGAGCGAGGGGCGTTACAGTTGGCATCAGAGAGAAATCGGAATAATGAATCTTTCGAAGTAAGATTAAGATGGTTTCATGTCTCATTGACGGATAAGAATCCCAACTGACCGACTCTTCGGAGTCCGCTGCACGGGGGCTGGATTAATTTACTTCGTTAGACTCAGACTGAAGCATTCGATCTGAGAGCAACATTTGACGAAAAGGAATGATAGCAAGGGAAGCACAATCACTCTAAGTTGGATTTATCAAACGTAGCAAGATAGGGCTTATTTCCCCCAAAAATGAGAAACAATATTTGATATGTAGGAAAATTTCCCCGTTTTCCCCAAAACAAAGTATGTTTATTTGGCAATTTTTCCCCAAATTGAAAAGGAAATTGATACTTAGGAAGTTTTCCCCCAAAACAAAGTGTGCTTATTTGGCAATGTTTCCCCAAATTGAAAAGGAACATTGATACTTAGGAAGTATTCCCCCAAAACAAAGTATGCTTATTTGGCAATTTTTCCCCAAAATTAAAAAGGAACATTTGATACTTAGGAAGTTTTCCCCAAAACTAAGTATGCTTATTTGGAAAAATTCCCCAAAGTATGAAAACGTCAATTTTATGAAGGGACTAAGTCGGTAAATGTTTTCGATGACTTAGGAAATGCCTCCAAAGAGAAGGACTCGCCAAAACCCACGGGCGGAAGAAGAGGTGCAACCACCTCATCAAGAAGAAGAGGTACAGCAACCTCGTCAGGAAGAAGAGGTGCAACAACCTAATCGGAGGGAAGAGGGAAACAGAGTGAACATCCCCGTAGTGCCTCCCGAGTTGCAAGACTTAGTCCAAGCGGTGGTCGCTTCTGTCCTTCAATAGTACATGAGCGGAAATGCGACCACTAGCGACTCAAGTGACCGGAGGATGGTCAAGGATTTTCAGCAGCAGCTGTAACGCCCGCCCCTTTTCACCGAAATCAAAGTCTATTATTATTTTTTTTTTTTTGAAAATAAAGAGTGACAAAGGGCGCGGACGTCATGACGCGAGTTAAATCCGAGCTTCTAAAGCCCGGCCCTTAGCTGGCCAACCCTACGTGTGCGTGGAACTAAGTCCACGAAGGACGGTTCACACGTAGAAACAAGCTTGTGGAAAATAAACATTAAAGCGGGGGTTATAATAGAATCTATCCTACCAGTTTTAGATAGCAGGGAAGATACACCATTAATCACTAAATTACCTCAAATTATCACATACAAAGGTAAAGTCCAAACCATAGTAAGAAAACTAAAATTATTACATGCCAACAAGCTAAGCTACTTAAATTACATTTCCAAAATAAAACTTAAATAAACTAAGCAGCCGCTTTCCCAAGCTCCTAAGCTTGGCTCTCGTCACGTCCACTGTTTCTGCCGTCTCCTGCGTCATCAGCTAGGGTAGAAGTAGGACGTTAGACAACGCGCCCAGTAGGACTCCGAGCAGGGCTAGCACATGGATTAGTGATAACAAGCATACTAATAACAATAAAATAAAACCATAAAATGAATGCCATGCCATGGGTGCCTATGTCATGTGTCCCACCCATCATCCATACCATCATACAATGTCATATCCCCTTTGACGGTAAGGCCTCGTCAAGGTGTCCCCATGTTTGTTTCTTGGTCGCCCCGACGGAGCATGGACTCCGGTTATAGCATATCAAGCTATCCCCATGTTTGCTTCTCGGTCGTCCCGATGGAGCATGGACTCCGGTTATAGCATATCAAGCTATCCCCATGTTTGCTTCTCGGTCGCCCCGATGGAGCATGGACTCCGGTTTCTTTATTTTCCCGCCCATGCCATGCATGAGATGTAAGTGCATTATGCTATGTAATATATATAGCTCATAACCTTAATATATAATACATAACCTTAACATATAATGCATAACATTAAAATAGAATTCATAGTATTAACATATAATTCATAACCTTAAAACCCATCATAATACCAATCACATAATTATCAAAATAAATTTAAAGAAGCCAACATATAACACATAATCCACGGCTTACAAAAAGGTAGGAATCATACCGAATACCGACTAGTGTCCTTTTTTATTTCCGTCTGATAATCCGGTCACCGACACGCGCACCGCTAGCGACGTCCGATATGTTATTACATATTAATAATCAGTCTATATTTTTAACCATTTCAAAGCCCATTAATCATTTCCAAATCCATATGAATAATCGGTCACTATTTAGGTTTTGTGGGTCCCATTTAGTCCATCAACCTTTTTTTTCAATCACATAAGATCATTTTTTAACATACTTAAGTCCATGGTCATCCTCCCATGGGGTTCTTCATTTGGGCCAATATTTACCATGTTTGCCACTACTCCTTTACATGATTAATTACTCATTTATCAATGCACACTTAAGTCCAAAATTGATCCATAACCTAGATCCATTAGTGACCCATCAACCATATCATAGAATTATTAAAATCAGCCACTTAATTGACTTAATCCCCATTCATTTAATCATCTACAAAGACCCTAATCTTGGCCCATAAAATGGCTCTCATATGAGTCATGGGTTCGGCCATACACCATGGCCGAACCCATGATGTCTTTTCCTTATCTTTCCTTGGACCTATTTATATTACTTAGATCCAAAATGAACCCTCCCACGAGGAATTTTACATCATGCCTTTAAATCATCACTTGATCATTATTTGGTACATTTTTTAGTCCATTAATGACTCCTTTAATCATACCACATTCCCCATTCTTTTCATGGTTTCAAACATACTTAAACCATCAAATTTCCCCATGGGGTTCAACCATGCAATCATGGCCGAACCCATGGTCCATGCTTTTCCATTAATTCCATCCCTTTAAAACATTATTTACTCTACTTAAAGTCCATTTAAAACTATCCATCTTCTCCATCCATTTCCATATTTCACACCCATTACAATTATTAAACATCACCATAGGGTTCGACCATACACCATGTCCGAACCCATGGTTCATGGTCCATTATTCATTTATGCCTCTTGAGGCAATAGAACCACTTACATTTCCCACAAATTTCATCATTTAAAATTGCTACATTTAATCATTAACAAAAAGTCCTAACAATTATAAATCATCCTTCCATGATTTTCTCATTTAAATTCCCTTTACAAAATCACTAACATTTAATCATCCAAACTCTTTAAAACCATTAATCATATTCCATGGTTTCCATTCTTCAAAATCATACCTCCATGCTTAATTAAATCTAAATACATAGTGTCCTTAATATCCATTTATTTTTCTTAATCTATCTCTCCCATTTTATCCATTGTTCATCCATCCATGATCTTAACCCTTAAACTTCATAAAAAAAAAAATATCTAATCACCTTCAACATCACATAAATCCATACTCAAGTAAATTCTTAATCCATTTTTTCTTTTTCTTAACCCTAATAAAAAAAATGTAGAATTCTTGTTTAAGAATTACTTACAATCCGACGACTCTTCCCGCTTTTCTTTCTCCTCTTGGTCTCCTTAGCCTTCTCTTCTCTTCTTCTCCTTGATCTTTGGGTTAAGATGCTTGATCAAGATGGAGTCTCCAAGGTTTGGGTTTGGCTAAGGTAGGGTTAGATTTGAGAGAGGGAGAGGATGGAGATGAAAAAGAAGTCTCAAGGTCTTTGTCTTGAGGTGGTCGGCCAACCCTTGGTTTCTTCTTCCTCTTCTCTAAGCTTTTCTCCTTCTTTTCCTCCTTAGTTTTCTTCTTCTTCCTTCCTTGAGTGTGGGACGATCTTGAGAGGGAGCAAAAGAGAGAGATAACGTGAGATGGAAGGGGGTTTGGAGAATGAGATGAAAGTTATCTCATTTGGTTAATTAATTCCAACATTAACTACTCCCACCTACCACACATAGGCTAATGTGCTTAGCGGTGGTGGTTGGGATAAAACCACCACCCTAAGCACATGGTTTAATTTGTGTTTGTTTTAAGTGGTTTGTGTTTCTTTGGGTGGTTTTGGTCTTCCAACTTTGACCTTTTGACCATCACTTGATTAGCTTAATTAACTTAATTAATTTGATCATTAGGTTAAGTTAATTAATTCCCACTTAATTTAATTCCATTAAATTTCTTCCATGAAATCCACCCATGGTTGACCAAGTCAACCATGGTGGCCGGCCCCACCAATCCTTGGTCCACACGCCACCTCACTTGGTGAGGTGGAGGTGGGTGCCACTCGGCCATGTCACCTTAATCAATTCCATCACCAACTTAGGTGATTTAAATTTAACTAATTCCATTCCAACTACTTGGATCACCATTGGGCCCATGGCCCAATCACACTCACCTCCGACCCATTTACCTTAGATCTTCCATCATTTTGATCCATTGGATCCCAAATGGGTATTGGGCCCAATTTGACCATCCTTGGCCCAATTGACCATCATTGACCCTCTAAATGACTTTAAATCCAATCCATGGTCCATTGGGCCATACTTGGGCCTTTGTCCGTATTTTTATCCATTCACCATTTATTCCATCAAATTTCCAATTTCTACCATTAAAATAAATAAATAACCACATATATATTGATTTACAAATTCCGGGCCATTACAATACAATCCTCTTTTGAAATTTTCGTCCCGAAAATTCGAGCGAAGTAGAGGTTCAAAACATCTCATGCAAAGAGCTCCGGATGAGCGGCTCTCATCTCCGACTCAAGTTCCCAGGTGGTTTCTTCATTGCCATGTCGTTCCCATACCACCTTGACGAACTAAATGGCGCGGTTCTGCAGCACCCTTTGTTCGCTCCCGATCACTCTGACCGGCTTCTCCACATATGTCACATCGCTTTGTACATCGATGTCTTGAGCATTCAACACATGAGAAGGATAGGGGTTGTACTTCCTTAACATGGACACATGGAATACATCATGTAAAGATGATAACTGTGGAGGAAGCGCCAACTGATAAGCTACCCCCCCCCCCCCCCCCACCCTTTTCAGGATCGGAAACGACCCCACAAATCTAGGCGACAGTTTCCCCTTCTTCCCGAACCTCATGTGCCCCTTCCCTGGTGAGACTTTAAAAAACACCAAGTCTCCCACCTCAAACTCGAGGAACCTTCTCCTTTTGTCGGCGTAACTCTTCTGACCGCTCTGCGCAGTGAGTAGATGTTACCGTATTAACTTGATCTGCGCTGTAGTCTCCGTAACCAACTCCGGTCCAATCAGCGCAGGCTCACCGGCCTCTGTCCAACATACCGGCGATCTACACGGCCTACCATATAAGGCCTCAAACGGAGCCATCTGGAGGCTTGCTTGGTAACTGTTATTGTAGGAGAACTCCACCAGTGGCAAATGATCCTCCCATCCACCCTTGAAGTCTAGCATGCATGCTCTCAACATATCCTCCAATGTCTGTATTGTTCTCTCCGATTGTCCATCAGTCTGTGGATGAAATGTTGTGCTAGTCAATATGTCGGTCCCCATAGCCGACTGCATGCCCTGCCATACTCTGCTGGTGAATCGGCCATCTCTGTCAGACACAATAGTCCGGGGAATACTATGTAGTCTGATGATATCCCGGATGTACCGTCGACCCAATGTCACCGATGAATCTGTCATCTTGATGGGAAGGAAATGTGCAGACTTAGTCAACCGGTCCACTACGACCCATATCGTATCGTTGCCCTTTGATGACCTTGGCAACCCTGTCATGAAATCCATAGATATGTGCTCCCATTTCCACTCAGTTACTGGTAGGGGTGCGAGTAAACCCGGTGGTTTCTGATGTTCCACCTTAACCTGCTGGCAAGTTAGGCAAAGAGCAACAAACTCCGCCACATCTCTCTTGAGTCCCCGCCATCAATAGTGCCTCTTAAGATCATGATACATCTTGGTGCTGCCCGGATGGATAGAGAGCGTGGTTTGGTGTGCTTTAATCAATAATTCTCTTCTGCAGCTCTTAGGCACATATGTTCTACCTCGGAATACAAGACCCTACCCTGGTTGTAATTTCCACTTCGGTACAACCTCACCGGTAGACATTTTAGTCCATATCTCCTCCACCTCTGGATCTGCCCGTTGTTCCCGTTCAATCTCGGAGACCATGTTGGATCGTATGATCAGATTATATATGGTCCCGTGATTATTGAGGTAGACTTTGAATCCTCTGATGGTACTCAACACTTCCCATTCCGTCCGGATCAAGCTGGCTACTGTCGCATGTGACATACGGCTGAGGGCATCTGCCACCTTGTTCGCCTTGCCAGGATGATACCGAAGTACGAACTCATAATCTGCCAGATATTCCATCCATCTGCACTGTCTCATGTTGAGTTCCTTCTGATCAAATAAATATTTCAGGCTCTTATGATCTGAGAATACCTCAAACTTCTCACCATAAAGGTAGTGTCTCCAGCTTTTGAGAGCGAAGACCACTGCTGCTAGCTCCAGATCATGTGTGGGATAGTGGCGTTCATGAATTTTCAACTGTCTAGATCCGTACGCCACTGCACGATTGCCTTGACTGAGTGTACACCCCAGTCCCTCACCTGAGGCATCACAGTACACCTCATAATTTCTGCCTCTTTCCGGCAAGATCAGAATAGGAACGGTTGTAAGCCTCTCCTTTAGCTCCTCAAATCTCTGGTTGCACAGATCTGACCACTCAAATTTGACTCATTTCTGAGTGAGTCGGGTAAGTGGAGTTGCAATCATGGAGAAGTCCATGATGAATTTCCTGTAGTAACCGGCCAATCCCAGAAAACTGCAGATCTCGGTCACATTCGTCGGTGCTTTCCACTCCCTCACAGCAGCTACCTTAGCCGGGTCCACAGCTATACCTTCCTCCGATATAACGTGTCCCAAGAAGTTGACCTCTGATAGCCAGAACTCACACTTGCTGGCTTTGGCATACAACTGGTTCTTCCTCAAGGTGTCCAAAACTATCCGCAGGTGTTCAGCTTGTTCCTCCTGACTCTTGGAATAGATCAGGATGTCATCAATAAATACAATCACAAACTGATCTAAGTAAGGCCGGAATATCCTATTCATCAGGTCCATGAACACAGCCGGTGCATTAGTAAGCCCAAACGGCATGACTACATACTCATATAGACCATACCGTGTTCTAAGGCTGTCTTCTCTATGTCCTCCTCCCTAACCTGGATTTGATGGTACCCGGACATCAGATCAATCTTGGAGAAGTGAGAGGAACCCCTAAGTTGATCAAACAGATCATCTATCCTGGGTAGGGGATATTTGTTCCTGACAGTCAGCTGGTTCAATTTTCTATAGTCCACACACATCCGAAGGGTACCGTCTTTGTTCTTCACAAATAATACTGGGGCTCCCCATGCAGATGTGTTGTTCTGAATAAAACCCAGTCTGAGCAGTTCATCAATTTGCTTCTTCAACTCGGTCATCTCAGCTGGTGCCATCCTATAATGGGGCAATGATACTGGGGTGGCGCCGGGGTATAACTTGATCTCAAAGTATATCTCCCTCTTGGGTGGCAAACCAGGGAGCTATGTTGGGAATACCTCGGCATAGTCTGCTACCACCGCCGGAAGTTCAGTTATCGGTGCCCTATCTAATCTGAGGCTGTTTAAGGCAAGATGGTTCAATTTTTCCTGCAGCCTTCTAGGGATGCCTTGTCTGTCAGCACGTACTATATACCGCTTTCCCTCGGGTGACCAAAATATCACCCTACGAAGATGGCAATCAATATGGGCCCAAAATGTAGCCAACCAGTCCATGCCAAATATAACATCGTACTTAGCCATATCGATTACTAAATAATTGAACTCAAATCTGAATCCCGCGAGTTCAGTGTTCAATGTAGTGGCCTGAAATTTTTAAATCAATAAATAGGTGGTTATTATTTATTTTAATGGTGGAAATGGGAAATTTGATGGAATAAATGGTAAATGGACCAAAATTTGGACAAGGCCCAACTAGGGCCCAATGGATTATGGATTGGATTTAAGTTTACTTAAAGGGTCAATGGTGGTCAATTGGGCCAAGGATGGTCAAATTGGGTCCAATACCCATTTGGGACCTAATGGATTAAGATAATGTAAGCCCTAAGATAAATGGGTATGGATAAATATAATTGGGCCATGGGCCCAATGAGGATCCAATTGGTTGGAATGGACCTAGTTAAAGCTAAATCACCTAAGTTGGTGATGGAATTAGACCAAGGTGATGTGGCCAATTGGGACCCACCTCCACCTCACCAAATGAGGTGGCGTGTGGACCAAGAGTTGGTGGGGCCGGCCACCATGGTTGACTTGGTCAACCATGGGTGGATACATGGAGGGAATTTAAGGAAAGGTAATTAGATTAAATAAGAAATAATTAACCTAGGCTAATGATTTAATTAATCACATTAGTTAAGTTGGTCAAATAAGTCAAATGGTGGTTTTTAACAAACACAAACCACCCAAAGAAACACACCAACGTTGGCTTGGTGGTGGTTATCCCAACCACCACCATAAAGCATAAAAATATCTTATGGGGTTGGTGAGGAAAAAGTAATGGTAGAGTAAAGTTTAAGAAAACAAAAAGGAGTTGTTTTTATCTTATCTCTGAAACCCTAATCTCATTTCACTCTCTGCCTCTCCCACACCACCGTCCCTCATCTCTAACGAAAAAGAAGAAGAAAATTAAGAAAGGAAGAGGAGAAGAGAATAAAGAAGAGAAGAGGTGCAAGCATGGTCCACCATTCTAAGGTCAAGATCTACCATCTTCTTCTCATCATCTCCTCCTTTCCCTCTCTCAAGCAAACCCTACCATGGCCAAACCCAAGCTTGGGGGTTTCTCATCTTAATCAAGCATCCTAGCCGATTAAACAAGGAGAGGAAGGAGAAAAGAGGCTAAGGAAGTCGACGGGAGTGGCAGAAGTCGGAGGGGACGACGGATTGTGAGTATTTCTTAAACAAGAAATTTTGGATTTTTAGGGTTTAAGATTTGGGATTCATTTTGTAAATTTAATGGTGGCCAAATGATTTTATGCCATGGATTTTAAATCCATCAATTTGAAGGATGGAAAATGGGCAAACCCCTAATGGATAAATTAAGGTTAAGAACAAATTAAATGGATTAAGAATATTATGAAATTAAATTAATTAAGCATGGAGAATGGTTTATGATTTTGAGGTTTTTAATGATTAAATGTTGGAAGATTAAAAAAGGGGTTTTTATGAGAAAAACCATGGTGGGTGATTAGGTAATGTGTGATTTTCTTAGGGTTTTAAGGAATAGAGGACATTGTGTAATTTAAATTGATTAAGAATGGAAGCATGGAGAATGGTTTAGAATTTTAAGTGCTTAATGATTAAATGTTGCAAATTTTAAAAGAATTATGAGGGAGTTTATGAATGATGTGAATGATTTGGTGGCCTTAAAAAGGCATGAATGGACAATGAACCCTATGGTGATACAATGGTGGATTAATGGTTATGAATTATGGAAAAATAAATGGGAAATGTGGGTGGTGTTGATGGACCAAAAGGGACCCAATGTTATTAATTGTAATGGGAATATGGCTAGGTTTTTGGACTTGAATGTGATTAAGAATGATGATTTAAGTGTATAAATTAAACCCTTCATGGAAGGGCTTGTGATGGGTGAAAATGTGATAAATAGGCCTAAGAAAATAATGGGAAATTGGGATGGACTAAGTATTTTGGAACCATGGAAAACAAATGGGGGATGTAGCTAAGTTGATGGACTCAAAATATATTTAATGTTGGTGGTTTTGGAATGTACCAAAATGAACCTAGTGTTGATATTTGTAATGGACTCCAATGTAGTAAAAGATGAGGGTTTAAGCGTGTGAATTAAACCCCTTCATGGAGGGACTTGTGATAAATTCAAATGTGTAACAATGGATCCAAGAAAAATGGGAAAAGGACACCATGGGTTCGGCCAAGGTGTATGGCCGAACCCATGGCCTATTTGTGAGCCTTTTGATGGGTTAGATTGGAGTATGAATGTGTTTAAATTGATTGGGATTAGGTTAAGTTAAGGACTCATTTTTAATGAGTTCATGTTATGGTTGATAGGTCACTAATAGATCTAAGTTATGGATCAATTTTGGACTTAAGTGTGGCTAAGTTAATAGACTTTAATGTGATTAAGGGTGATGATTCAAATGTGTAAATAGGCCAAAGAAAGAATGGGGTAAAGACATTATGGGTTCGGCCATGGTGTATGGCCGAACCCATGACCCATTTGTGGGTAAAATTATGGATTAAAATTTGGTATTATGTGTGGGAGAAATGAATGAGAGTTAGAGTATTTAAATGCCTAATTTTTTTAGTATTGTTATGTTATGGGTAATAATACATCAATGGACCCATTTTGTGAATCAATTAAGGCCTAAGATTAATGTGTATTTGTATGTTAGGTTAATGGAGTTTAAGTAAATTAAATGGCTAATTTTAATGGTTATGTGCCATGGTTGAATGAGTCATTAATGGACCTAAGTTAGAGATCCAGGTTTATGATCAATTATGAACTTGGTTAGGCAAGGGTGATGAATGAGAAATTAACCATGGAGAAGAGGTAGTGGCAAAACTGTAATTAATGGCCAAATTCAAGAACTCCATGGGAGATGACCAAGGGCTTAGGGGCTCTAAGTATCAAGTCTATGTATGGTTAAATAAAACCTAGGATGGCTAATTTGTTTTAAATTCACAAATTAAAGGGGTTTAATGGATTAAGTGGGACCCACAAAACCTAAATAGTGACCGATTTTTCATATGGACTTGGAAATGACTAATGGGCCTAGAAATGGTAAACTGTGGATTGATTATGTGTATGTAATAAGGTACCGGACATCGCAAGCGGTACGCAGATCGGCGACCGGGTCTATCGGGCGGAAACGAAAGAAAGAATGCTAGTCAGTATTTGGTAGGATTCTAACCTTTTTGTAAGCCATGGATTGAGTGATGGTTTCTTTAAATTATTTTGGAAATTATATGGTTTGTTTTAAGATTGGTTTTGAATTATGTATTATGTAGGGGTTTTTACTTGATTTATTCTGGTAAGCATATGATTGGTTTAAAATGGGTTTTAAGTCTATGATGTGTTTATTGAGGCTTTGCTTGATCTACTTTTGATAATCAAGTCATATGTTTTATTGATGGAATTTTTAAATGCCATGGTTGGTTATTATATTCATTACATGGCATATGGCATCTACATCTCATGCATGACATGGGAGGGATATGGCATGAGAAGGATGAAATGAAACCGGAGCCCATGCTCAGTCGGGGCGACCGATAAACAGGCATGGGGACATTATGATGTGTTTGACTCATCAGGGATGATGTATGGATTATTATACCTTGACGAGGCCTTACCGTCAAGGGAGATGTTATATTTATTGTTATACCTTGATGATGGTTCTTCCATCAAGGGGGATATTGTATTTGTGGTTACACCTTGACGAGGCCTTACCGTCAAGGGGGATGTTGTATTTATTGTTATACCTTGATGATGGTTCTTCCATCAAGGGGGATATTGTATTTGTGGTTACACCTTGACGAGGCCTTACCGTTAAAGGGGATATGGCATCGGGATAGTAAGGATGATGGGTGGGATTCATAACACAGACACCCATGGCATGGCATTCACTTTATAGTTTCATTATATGATTGTCTACCAGTTTTCACGATATTATTATCTGTATGCTTGTTATCACTAATCCATGTGTTAGCCCTACCCGGAGACCTACTGGACGCATGGTCTAACGCCCTACTTCTACCCTAGCTGATGACACAGGAGATGCCGAAAAGGAAGGACGAGACAGGAGCCAAGCTTAGGAGCTTGGGAAGGCGGATTATTTCCTTTATTTAAGTTTATCTTGGGAAATGTGTATTGGTATAATTTAGCTTGTCGGACTGTATAATTCAGATTACTTGCTATATGTTGGGTTTCTATTTTGGAACATTGAGATGCTGAGATGTTTTGGTAATATTATGAATACTATTTTCCCTACTATCTAAAAATGGCAGGTTAGCCACTATTGTAATTTCCGCACTTAGGGTAATATTCAGCAAGCTTGCTTCCTACGTGTGAACCATTCTCCGTGGACTTCGTTCCACACACACGTAGGGTTGGCCAGTTAAGGGCCGGGCTTTCGAAGCTCGGACTTAACTCGCGTCGTGACGTCCGCGCCCTTTGTCACTATTGCATAAAAAAAAAAAAAACAGACTCTGATTTTGGTGAAAAGGGGCGGGCGTTACATTCAATGCCGTACATATGAGTCCCAAAGATGTATCTCCGACGGGGGATACAATGGTAAGTGATGTGGACAGGTTTTGTACTAATGTGCCCGTGGCAGATATGAGTGCAGCAGATATAAATGAATGGGAAGCTCCAGAATCAAATAATGCAACAGCATAGGAACTACCAACTACGGCCATACCTTGAATCACCGAGTGATCCGCCGCTGTTGGAGGAGCTATTGTAAAAAGTTGTCCTGATCCTATAGGGTTTGGCGCCCGCCCTTTCTGGTTGTAAGCTTTGCCTCCTCGACACTGAGTTGGTCTAGCTGGAGGGCGGAAGGAACCCCTGAAGTGAGAGGGTCGGTTGATCTATGGACACTCCCTCTTGAAGTGACCCTGCTGGCCACACTGATAGCAAGTGTTCCCACCTCGAGGAACCTGGGTGACTGATGCTGATGGGGAGGGCTGATTGGGGCGAAGCCCCCTATAGATCCAGTGGAGAACGAGGGTCTGTTAAAATTCAGGCGGAACCTCTTGTTGGGTTGAAATGCACCCCGCCCACTTTGCCCTCGGCGGTTGTCAGGCCGTGCCAACTCATTCAACTCCCGCTCTGCTATAGTGGCCCTGCTGACCACCTCAGCCAGTGTGACTGCCTTGAATATTGTTACCTTGGCCCTGATACTTGGCCGAAGTCCCCGTTCAAACTTACGGGCCCTCCGGTGCTCGGTATCCACCATATAAAATGCATAGACAGATAGTCTCAGGAACTCCCGGTGGTATTCTGCCACCGTCATATTGCCTTGCACCAATGATAGGAAGGCTTGAGTCTGGTGCTCTCTTTCCTCCTCCGGAAAATATTGCTCTAAAAAGGTAGCTGAGAACCCTTCCCATGTCATGGCAATCCTTTGCCCTTCCGGCACAAGTGCTTGCTGCTTTTCTACAACCTCCCACCAATTGCCGGCATCCTCGATCAGTTGAGACGTAGCCAGTAAAATCCTTTCAGTATGACTAGAAATCTGGAGTAGATTTAAGATTTGATTGATCTTCTTCAACCAATGTTCTGCTCCGACAGCCCCTTCTTTTCCCCTGAAGTAAGGAGGGCGTTGTTCCTGGAAATCTCTAACCATGCTCCGGTTGTTGGAGTCATTGGTGGTCGCATTCCCATTCAAGTGTTGTTGCAAGACAGAGGTGACCACCGCTTGAACCAATTCCTTCAATTCGGGAGGCACAACAGGTATGTTCACACTATTTTGTCCCTCCTCCTGATGGGGTGGTTGTACCCCCTCTTCCTGAAGAGGTGGTGGCACCTCTTCCTCTACCCATGGGTTCTTGCGAGTTCTTCTTTTTGGCGGCATTTTCCTAAGTCATTGAAAAACACTTAGCGACTTAGTTCCTTTTTAAATTGGGTGGGGGGGGGGGGGGGGGGGTGGGGGGGAATGCTAAGTAAACATACTTTGTTTTGGGGGAAAGACTTCCTAAGTATTGTTTCTCATTTTGGGGAAAATTACCAAATAAGCACACTTGGTTTGAGAGAAAACTTCCCAAACATCAAATGTTCCTTTTTAATTCGGTGAAATCGGGGAGATTTTCCTATTTCGCTACGTTTGATAATTCCAAATTAAAGTGATATTTCTTCCCTTGCTACCATTCCTCTTTCGTCAAATGTTGTTCTTAGATTGAACGCTTCAGTCTGAGTCCATCGAAGTAAATTAACCAGGCCCCCGTGAGAGATTCATTCTTTCGATTTCGCTTTGATACCAACTGTAACGCCCGCCCCTTTTCACCGAAATCAGAGTCTATTATTTTTTTTTATTTCTTGAAAATAAAGAGTGACAAAGGGCGCGGACGTCACGACGCGAGTTAAGTCCGAGCTTCTAAAGCCCGGCCTTTAACTGGCCAACCCTACGTGTGCGTGGAACTAAGTCCACGAAGGACGGTTCACACGTAGAAGCAAGCTTGTGGAAAATAAACATTAAAGCGGGGGTTATAATAGAATCTATCCTACCAGTTTTAGATAGCAGGGAAGATACACCATTAATCACTAAATTACCTCAAATTATCACATACAAAGGTAAAGTCCAAACCATAGCAAGAAAACTAAAATTATTACATGCCAACAAGCTAAGCTACTTAAATTACATTTCCACAATAAAACTTAAATAAACTAAGTAGCCGCTTTCCCAAGCTCCTAAGCTTGGTTCCCGTCGCGTCCACCGTTTCCGCCGTCTCCTACGTCATCAGCTAGGGTAGAAGTAGGGTGTTAGACAACGTGCCCAGTAGGACTCCGAGTAGGGTTAGCACATGGATTAGTGATAACAAACATACCGATAACAATATAATAAAACCATAAAATGAATGCCATGCCATGGGTGCCTATGTCATGTGTCCCACCCATCATCCATACCATCATACAATGTCATATCCCCCTTGACGGCAAGGCCTTGTCAAGGTGTCCCCATGTTTGTTTCTTGGTCGCCCCGACGGAGCATGGACTTCGGTTATAGCGTATCAAGCTATCCCCATGTTTGCTTCTCGGTCGCCCCGACTGAGCATGGGTTCCGGTTATAGCGTATCAAGCTATCCCGATGTTTGCTTCTTGGTCGCCCCGACGGAGCATGGACTCCGGTTATAGCATATCAAGTTATCCCCATGTTTGCTTCTCGGTCGCCCCGACGGAGCATGGACTCCGGTTTCTTTATTTTCCCGCCCATGCCATGCATGAGATGTAAGTGCATTATGCTATGTAATATATATAGCTCATAACCTTAATATATAATATATAACCTTAACATATAATGCATAACATTAAAATAGAATTCATAATATTAACATATAATTCATAACCTTAAAACCCATCATAATACCAATCACATAATTATCAAAATAAATTTAAAGAAGCCAACATATAACACATAATCCACGGCTTACAAAAAGGGAGGAATCCTACCGAATACCGACTAGTGTCATTTTTCATTTTCGTCTGATAATCCGGTCACCGATACGCGCACCGCTTGCGACGTCCGATACCTTATTACATATTAATAATCAGTCCATATTTTTAACCATTTCTAAGCCCATTAATCATTTCCAAGTCCATATGAATAATCGGTCACTATTTACGTTTTGTGGGTCCCATTTAGTCCATCAACCTTTTTTTTTTTTAATCACATAAGATCATTTTTTAACATACTTAAGTCCATGGTCATCCTCCCATGGGGTTCTTCATTTTGGCCAATATTTACCATGTTTTCCACTACTCCTTTACATGATTAATTACTCATTTATCCATGCACACTTAAGTCCAAAATTGATACATAACCTAGATCCATTAGTGATCCATCAACCATATAAAAGAATTATTAAAATCAGCCACTTAATTGACTTAATCCCCATTCATTTAATCATCTACATAGACCCTAATCTTGGCCCATAAAATGGCTCTCATATGAGTCATGGGTTCGGCCATACACCATGGCCGAACCCATGATGTCTTTTCCTTATCTTTCCTTGGACCTATTTATATTACTTAGATCCAAAATGAACCCTCCCATGAGGGATTTTACATCATGCCTTTAAATCATCACTTGATCATTATTTGGTACATTTTTTAGTCCATTAATGGCTCATTTAATCATACCACATTCCCCATTTTTTCATGGTTTCAAACATACTTAAACCATCAAATTTCCCCATGGGGTTCGGCCATGCAATCATGGCCGAACCCATGGTCCATGCTTTCCCATTAATTCCATCCCTTTAAAACATTATTTACTCTACTTAAAGTCCATTTAAAACTATCCATCTTCTCCATCCATTTCCATATTTCACACCCATTACAATTATTAAACATCACCATAGGGTTCGGCCATACACCATGGCCAAACCCATGGTTCATGGTCCATTATTCCTTTATGCCTCTTGAGGCCATAGAACCATTTACATTTCCCAAAAATTTCATCATTTAAAAGTTACTACATTTAATCATTAATAAAAAATGCTAACAATTATAAATCATCCTTCCATGATTTTCTCATTTAAAATCCCTTTACAAAATCACTAACATTTAATCATTCAAACTCTTTAAAACCATTAATCATATTCCATGGTTTCCATTCTTCAAAATCATACCTCCATGCTTAATTAAATCTAAATACATAGTGTCCTTAATATCCATTTATTTTTCTTAATCTATCTCTCCCATTTTATCCATTGTTCATCCATCCATGATCTTAACCCTTAAACTTCATAAAAAAAATATCTAATCACCTTCCAACATCACATAAATCCATACTCAAGTAAATTCTTAATCCATTTATTTTTTTCTTTTTTTTTTCTTAACCCTAATAAAAAAAAATGTAGAATTCTTGTTTAAGAATTACTTACAATCCGACAACTCCTCCGGCTTTTCTTTCTCCTCCTGATCTCCTTAGCCTTCTCTTCTCTTCTTCTCCTTGATCTTTGGGTTAAGATGCTTGATCAAGATGGAGTCTCCAAGGTTTGGGTTTGGCTAAGGTAGGGTTAGATTTGAGAGAGGGAGAGGATGGAGATGAAAAAGATGTCTCAAGGTCTTTGTCTTGAGGTGGTCGGCCAACCCTTGGTTTCTTCCTCCTCTTCTCTAAGCTTTTCTCCTTTTTTTCCTCCTTAGTTTTCTTCTTCTTCCTTCCTTGAGTGTGGGACGATCTTGAGAGGGAGCAAAAGAGAGAGATAACGTGAGATGGAAGGGGGTTTGGAGAATGAGATGAAAGTTATCTCATTTGGTTTATTAATTCCAACATTAGCTACTCCCACCTACCACACATAGGCTAATGTGCTTAGTGGTGGTGGTTGGGATAAAACCACCACCCTAAGCACATGGTTTAATTTGTGTTTGTTTTAAGTGGTTTGTGTTTCTTTGGGTGGTTTTGGTCTTCCAACTTTGACCTTTTGACCATCACTTGATTAGCTTAATTAACTTAATTAATTTGATCATTAGGTTAAGTTAATTAATTCCCACTTAATTTAATTCCATTAAATTTCTTCCATGAAATCCACCCATAGTTGACCAAGTCAACCATGGTGGCCGGCCCCACCAATCCTTGGTCCACACGCCACCTCACTTGGTGAGGTGGAGGTGGGTCCCACTCGACCATGTCACCTTAATCAATTCCATCACCAACTTAGGTGATTTAAATTAACTAATTCCATTCCAACTACTTGGATCACCATTGGGCCCATTGCCCAATCACACTCACCTCCGACCCATTTACCTTAGATCTTACATCATTTTGATCCATTGGGTCCCAAATGGATATTGGGCACAATTTGACCATCCTTGGCCCAGTTGACCATCATTGACCCTCTAAATTACTTTAAATCCAATCCATTGTCCATTGGGCCATACTTGGGCCTTTGTCCATATTTTTATCCATTCACCATTTAATCCATCAAATTTCCAATTTCTACCGCTTAAATAAATAAATAACCACATATATATTGATTTACAAATTCTGGGCCATTACAGCAGCGCCCCCCTTACTTCAAAGGGAAAGAAGGGCCTGCCGGAGCAGAAAACTGGTTGAGGAAAGTTACTCATATCTTGTCCCTGCTAAAGATCTCGAGTCATGAAGATAGGATCTTGCTGGCTTCCTCACAGCTGATAGACGATGCCGGCAAGTGGTGGGAGGTAGTAGAAGCGACAACGGGCGCTCATTCCTGAAGGAGAGAGGACTGCAATGACATGGGAGCAGTTCTCAGCCATGTTTTTAGACCACTATTTCCCCGAGGAGGAAAAGGAGTGCCACATCCCGGCGTTTATATCTTTGGTGCGATGGCACCATGACTGTGGCAGAGTACTACCAGGAGTTCCTTCGTTTGTCCTGTTATGCCCTATTTATGGAGGACACGGAGTACCGGAGGGCCCGTAAGTTTGAGCGGGGCCTTCGGCCTAGCATTAAAGCCAAGGTGACCATCTTCAAGGCAGCCTACACTGGCAGAGGTGGTCAGTAGGGCCACTATAGTAGAGCATGAGATGGCAGAGTTAGCACGGTTTGACAACTGTTGAGGTCAGAGTGGGAGGGGTACATTTCAAGCCCAATAAGAAGTTCTGACCGAACTTTAGCAGACCCTCACCTTCCACTGGGTCCACAGGGGGCTTTCACCGCAATCAGCCCTCCCCATCAGCATCAGTCATTCAGGTCCCCTGAAGTGGGAACACATGTTATCAGTGTGGCCAATAGGGTCACTTTAAGAGGGAATGTCCACATTATAGCAGACCCTCTCATTCCAGGGGTTCCTTTCCACCCTCTAGCTAGACCAGCTCAGTCACGAGGAACCAGAAGCTTACAACCAGGCTGGGGCGGGCGCCTAACCCTATGGGATCTGGACGGCTCTATACCTTAGCTCCTCCAGCAGCGGTGGATCACTCCGTGATTCAAGGTATGGCCGTAGTTGGTAGTCCTATGCCTTTGCATTACTTGATTCTGGAACTTCCCATTCATTTGTATCTGCTACATTCATATCTGCCACGGGCACATTAGTACAGAAACTGTCCACATCACTTAACATTGTATTCCCCAGTTGGAGACACATCTTTGGGACTCATATGCACGGCAGTGAACACTGAACTCGCTGGATTTAGATTCGAGTTCAACTATCTGGTACTCGATATGACTGAGTACGATGTTATTTTCGGGATGGATTGGTTGGCTAGTTTTCAGGCCAACATTGATTGCCATCTTCGTAGGGTGCTATTTTGGTCACCTGAGGGAATGCGGTATGTGGTGCATGCTGATAGACAGGGCATCCCTAGAAGGCTGCATGAAGAGCTGAACCACTTGGTATTGAACAGCATCCAGTTAGACAAGGCATCGATGATTGAACTTCCGGCGGTAGTGCATGACTACGCGGAGGTATTCCCAGCAGAACTCCCTGGCTTGCCACCCAAGAGGGAGATCGACTTTGAGATCAAGCTATATCCTGGCACTACTCCAGTATCATTGCCACATTATCAGGATGGCACCAGCTAGAGATGTCCGAGTCGAAGAAGCAGATTGATGATCTACTCAGACTGGGGTTCATTCGGAGCAGTACACATAATACTGGGGTTCATTCGGAACAACACATCATCATGGGGAGCCCCAGTATTATTTGTGAAGAAGGACGGCACCTTTTGGATGTGTGTGGACTATAGGAAGTTGAACTAGCTGACTGTCAGGAACTAAGTACCCTTTGCCTAGGATCGACGATTTATTTGATCAACTTAGGGGTTCCACTCACTTCTCTAAGATTGATCTGATGTCCGGTTACCATCAAATCCGGGTTAGAGAGGATGACATAGAGAAGACAGCTTTCAGGACACGATATGGTCTATATGAGTATGTGATCATGCCATTTGGACTTACAAATGCACCGGCTGTGTTCATGGATCTGATGAACAGAATCTTCCTATCCTTACTTAGATCAGTTTGTGATTGTATTTATTGATGATATTCTGGTCTATTCCAAAAGTCAGGAGGAACATGCTGAGCACCTGCAGATAGTCTTGGACACCTTGAGGAAGAACCAGCTGTATGCCAAAGCCAGTAAGTGTGAGTTCTGGCTCTTCGAGGTCAACTTCTTGGGGCATATTATATCAGCAGAAGGTATAGCCGTGGACCCGGCTAAGGCGACGGCAGTTAGGGAATGGAAAACACCGACGAATGTGATCGAGATCTGCAGTTTTCTGGGATTGGCCGGTTACTATCAGAAATTCATCATGGACTTCTCCAAAATTGCATCTCCACTTGCCCGACTCACTTAGAAAGGAGTCAAGTTTGAATGGTCAATGTGTGCAACAGGAGATTTGAGGAGCTGAAGGAGAGGCTTACAACTACTCCCATCTTGATTTTGCCGGAAAAAAGGCAGGGGTTATGAAGTGGAATGCGATGCTTCAGGAGAGGGACTTGGGTGTGTTCTCAGTCAAGATCATCGTGTGGTGGCTTATGGTTCAAGACAGTTGAAGATTCATGAACGCCACTATCCCACACATGATCTGGAACTAGCAGCAGTGGTCTTCACTCTCAAAAGCTGCAGACATTACCTATATGGTGAGAAGTTTGAGATGTTCTCAGATCACAAGAGCCTGAAGTACTTATTTGATCAGAAAGAGCTCAACATGAGGCAACTGCAGGTCGATGGAATATCGACAAGACTATGACTTTGCACTCCTGATATCATCCTGGCAAAGGCGAACAAAGTGGCGGATGCCCTCAGCCGCTTATCACATGCATCAGTGGCGAGTTTGATCAGGATGGAATGGGATATGTTGAACACCATCCGAGAGTTCAATTTGTATATCAAGAACCATGGGAGTATGTACAATCTGATCATACGGTCCAACATGGTCTCCAAGATTGAACAAGAACAACGGATAGATCCAGAAGTGGAGGAGATATGGGCCAAGATGTCTACCGGTGAGGTTGTACCGGAATGGGAACTACGACCGGGACATGGTCTTTTATTCCGAGGTAGGACATATGTGCCTAAGAGCTGCAGAAGAGAGTTGTTGATTGAGGCACATCAGACCAAACTCTCTATTCATCCGAGCATCACCCAGATGTATCATGATCTTAAGAGGCATTATTGGTGGCATGGACTCAAGAGAGATGTGGCAGAGTTTGTTGCTCACTCCCTAACTTGTCAGCGGGTTAAGGCGGAACATCAGAAGCCACCGGGTTTACTCAAACCCTTACCTAGTACCGGAATGGAAATGGGAGCACATTTCCATGGATTTTGTGACCGGGTTGCCAAGGTCATCAAAGGGCAACAATGCGATATGGGCTCGTGGTGGACTGGTTGACCAAGTCTACGCATTTCATTCCCGTCAAGATGACAGATTCATCTGAGACCTTGGGTCGATGGTACATCCAGGATATCATCAGACTACGTGGTATTCCCAGGACTATTGTGTCCGACAGAGATGGCTGATTCACCGGCAGAGTATGGCAGAGCATGCCTTGGCCAAAAATGAGGTGGGGGTGCCACCTCATCCAAACCATGCAAAACATTGACCATGGAAGGGTGGTATGCTAGACAAAGATCCATAAAATGGGGGCAAGCTTGGGCATGCATTGGCCCATTGTGAGGTGGTGGTTCCACCTCACCCAAACCACCAAACCACCATGAAAACCCAAGCCCAAAACCGTGTACATGGGTGGTTTACTAGACAAGAGGCCTAAGATCAAGGGCATGCATGGACTATGATTGGGCAAAATGGGAGGTGGTGGAGTCAAACACAAGCAACCCAAAATGAGATGGAAAAATCTAGGGTTTCCATCCCATTTCCCATCTCTTTCCCATCTCACTCTCTCCCTCTCTCCCAGCCGACCCTCTCATCCAAGGAAAACACCAAGAAGAAAGAAGAGAAAAAGACTTAGAAAAAAAAGAGGAGACTCCAAGCTTGGCCGACCACCACCCTAAGACTAAAACCTTAGGGTATTTTTCTATCCTCTCCTCCTTCCCCTCTCTCAAACCTATCTCTATCTTGGCCAAACCAGCCCTTGGAGATTTCATTGGATCAAGCTCACCATTGGCCGAACATCAAGGAGAAGAAGGAAGGAGAAAGGCTAAGGATCAAGAGGAGCAGGAGGAAACCGGAAGAGCCACGGCATTGGAAAGTATCTCCAAACAAGATTTTATATTTTTTAAGGATTAAAAGGAGACCATGGAGTCCATCCTTATTGGATCAATTGGTGGCCAAAATGTCATAGGCCATGGATTTAAAATCCATCCAAGGAGGGGAAGAGAAATGGACAAACCCTAAAGGGTAAGATAAGTTAAGAAAAATAAATGCTAAGGACACTATGTATATATTTGGGTTACATATGCATGCATGGCATGATGGGCCAAGGATCATGGTTCGGCCATTGCATGGCCGAACCCTAAACATTATGGATTCATGGAGAGGACCTCATGCATGTCAAAGTATGGTGGATGATCAAGATAGATGGTTTGGCCTTTGCACAGCCAAACCCTAGGGTTTCTTGTATGAAAACTATCAAATAATAAGTCATGGAAAATATGATTTTTGGAAGATATAATGTACCATAGGGTTCGGCCATGGTGTATGGCCGAACCCCATGGAATGATATTAATTTTTCCTCAATGGGTTTAAAGGATGGAAACCATGGAGTAATGGTTAATGATTTTAGGGTTTTGAATGGTTAATTTTAAAGGAGTTTTACTAAGGAAAGTCATGGAGAATGTTGATGATTTTTATGGCCTCAAAGGTTGTAAATGAGGATGAGCCATGGACCATGGGTTCGGCCATAGTGTATGGCCGAACCCATGGAGGTGTATTAGTGACTTTAATGGGTGAAAAAGATGGAAAATGATGAGGAAATGTTGGTGGCTTCAATGGACTCAAAATGTACTTAATGATGTTCAAAAATGGTGATCTAAATGTATGATGGAATCCTCTCATGGAGGGACCTTGTTGTGGACCTAAAATGTGATAAAGGACCCAAGGAAAATGAAGAAAATAACATCATGGGTTCCGGCCATGGGGCATGGCCGAACCCCATGACCCGTTTAGGAGACATTTAGGGGCTAAGTTAGGGTCTATGCATGATTAAAATGAAGGGGTATTAAGTTAAGAAAGTGTATGATGTATACTGATTTTTAAGTCATGATTAATGTGGCATTGATGGATCCATGTTTATGGATCAGTTAGAGGTATGGACATGCCTAAGTGAAAGGTGATTAACCATGGAAAGGAGGAGTGGCAAAAACAAAATAATGGAAAAAAATGGAAGACCATGGGTTCGGCCATGGTATACGGCCGAACCCCATGGAGGATGGTTGGTGGACTTAGGGACTTCTATAATAACCTTTGTGTTGGTTAATGAAGCATAGGGTTGCTGGTTTTTAGACTCATATGACTCAAATAATCTAAGGATTAAAATGGAACTCGAAATTAAGTGGGTGAGGTTCGGCCATGGTGTATGGCCAAACCTACTAAGGTATAAGTAATGGACTTAGGCATGGTTGGAACATGGGTTAATTTGTTGATGTGTAATAAGGTATCGGAACCTCGCAAGCGGTGCGCGATCGGTGACCAAATTCGTAGACAGAAACGCAAAGGAACACTAGTTGGTATTTGGTAGGATTCCTACCTCATTGTAAGCCATGGATTATGTGTGTATGAATGTTTTTACTTGATTTGTTTTGGTAATCAAATGACATGTTTTAAGATGGGATTTAAATGCTATGGTTTGAAATATTATTATATGGCATATTGCACTTACATCTCATGCATAGCATGGGGGGGATGAAATGAAACCGGAGTCCATGCTCCGTCGGGGCGACCGATAAACATACATGGGGATACCTTGATGAGGCTTTTTCCATCAAGGGGGATACTTGTGTTTATTATATCTTGATGAGGCTTTTCCATCAAGAGGGACATTGTATAATGATGATATGGATGATGGGTGGGACTCATGACATAGGACACCCATGGCATGGCATTTGATTGCATGATTTTACTATACTATTACCTATGTGTTTTGTTATCACTAATCCATGTGTTGACCCTACTCGGAGTACCTACTGGGCGTGTTGTCTAACGCCCTACTTCCACCTTAGATGATGACGTAGGAAATGGAGGAAATGAAGGACGTGATGGGAGCCAAGCGTAGGAACTTGGAGGAGCGAGCTAGTTTATTTACTTAAGTTTTAATTATGGAAATGTAATTTGAGTAACTTTAGCTCGTTGGACTGTAATATTTTAGATTACTTGCTATGGTTTGGACTTTATCTTGGACATTCTAATTTTGAGGTATTTTATTAATTAAGTGATGAAATTCCTTGCTATCTAAAATTGGTAGGATAGACTCTATTATAACTCCGTGTTAAGTTTATATTCTGCAAGCTTACTTTCTACGTGTGAACCGTTCTGGTGGACTTAGTTCCACGCACACGTAGGGTTGGCCAGTTAAGGCCCGGGCTCTGGAAGCTCGGGCTTAACTCGCGTCGTGACGCCCCGTGCCCTTTGTCACTCTTTATTTCAAAAAAAAATAGACTCTATTTTTTTTTAAGCTAAGCTTAGTGAGAAGGGGCGGGGCGTTACAGTCTGTGGATGAGATGCGGTGCTAGTCAGTAGATCTGTCCCCATAGCTGACTGCACGCTCTGCCACACTCTGCCGGTAAATCGGCCATCTCTGTCAGATACTATAGTTCGGGGAATGCCATGTAGCCGAATAATTTCCTTGATATACTGCCGACCCAATGTCTCAGATGAATCCGTCATCTTGATAAGAATAAAATGCGCAGACTTGGTCAGTCGGTCTACCACGACCCATATAGCATCATTGCCCTTTGAGGATCTCGGCAACCCCGTCACAAAATCCATGGAAATTTGCTCCCATTTCCATTCTGGTATTGATAAGGGTTTGAGTAACCCTGGTGGCTTCTGATGTTCCGTCTTAACTTGCTGACAACTTAAACAGTGTGCCACAAATTCTGCCACATCTCTTTTGAGTCCGTGCCACCAATAATACCTCTTCAGGTCGTGATACATTTTGGTGCTGCCGGATGAATGGAAAGCTTGGTTTGATGTGCCTCAATCAATAGCTCTTTCCTACAACTTTTTGGCACATAAACTCTACCCCGGAATAAAAGACCTTGTTCTGGTCGTAATTCCCATTCCGGTACGACTATGCCAGTAGAAATCTTGGCCCATATTTCCTCCACTTCCGGATCTACTCGTTGCTCTTGTTCAATCTTGGTAACCATGTTGGACTGTATAACCAAATTGTATATGGTCCCATGGTTATTGAGATAGAGTTTAAACTCTCGAGTGGTATTCAACATCTCCCATTCCATTCTGATCAAACATGCCACGAATGCATGTGATATGTGGCTGAGGGCATCCGCTACCTTGTTTGCCTTGCCTGGATGATATCGAAGCGCGAATTCATAATCCGCCAGATACTCCATCCATCTGCGCTGCCTCAAGTTGAGTTCTTTCTGATCAAACATGTAATAGCCCGGAATTTTTAAATCAATGTATATGTGGCTATTATTTTATTTTAATGGTGGAAATTGGAAATTTGATGGAATAAATGGTGAATGGATCAAAATATGGACAAAGGCCCAAGTATGGCCCAATGGCCCATGGATTGGATTTAAAATCATTTAAATGGTCAATGATGGTCAATGGGGCCAAGGATGGTCAGATTGGGCCCAATACCCATTTGGGACCCAATGGGTCAAGATAATTTAAGCTCTAAGGTAAATGGGTAAGTGTGAATTTAATTGGGCCATGGGCCCAATGGTGATCCAATAAGAGGAATGGATTTAATTAAAATTAAATCACCTAAGTTGGTGATGAATTGACCAAGGTGACATGGCCAATTGGGACCCACCTCCACCTCACCAAGTGAGGTGGCGTGTGGACCAAGAATTGTTGGGGCCGGCCACCATGGTTGAATTGGTCAACCACAGGTGGATACATGGAGGGAATTGAAGAGAATGTAATTAGGTTAAGTGGGAATTAATTAACCTAAGTTATTTATTTAATTAATTAAATAATTAAAATATCCAAAAAGGTGGTCAAAAGGGGTCAAAAGATGGAAAACCCAAACCATCTTATCTCTAAGACACCAAAAACGCTGGCTTAGGCAGTGGTTTATCCCAACCACCACCATAAAGCATAAAAAATATCTCATACTTGGTTGGTGGGAGACTTAATGGTGGAGTATAAAGTAAGCAACCAAATGAGATGAATCCATCTAACTCTTTCACTCTCTCCCTCTCTTGCTCTCTCATTGCCGTCCCACACCAACAACAGAAAGAAGAAGAAAAACTTAGAAGAAGAAGAGAAGAAAAGATAGGAAAAAGGTGTAAGCATAAGCCACCACTTCAAGACCAAGAGTTAGGGCATTCTTTCTCATCATCCTCTCCCTCTCTCTCTCTCAAATCTACTCCATCTTAGCCGACCCAAGCATTGGAGTTTTTCATTGGGTCAAGCACATCTCAGCTGACCAATCAAGGAGAAGAAGAGAAGAGAAGGCCAAAGAATCTGAGAGGAGAAGGAAAAGTCGAGGAGCCGTCGGATTGTAAGTATTCCTAAACAAGAATGTACATTTTTTTTTAGGGTTAAGAAGAGACCATGGAATCCATTTTTCTTGGATGTAATAGTGGCCAAAATATCATGGGCCTTGGATCTCAAATCCATCTAAGGAAAGGATGAGGAATGGACAAACCCTAATGGGTAAATTAGGTTAAGAAAATAAAGGATGCATTAAGGACATTATGTATTAAAAATTTATTTAAGCATGGATGTATGTGATGTTTGAATAAATGATGGAGGTGATTAAGTGATTTAATGGGGTTTTGAAGAATGGAAGCCATGGAAGATGGTTAATGAATTTGAAGGTTTTGAATGAAAGAATGATAGTTTAAATGGATTTTTAAGTGTAATATATAATGTTTTAAAGGGGCTGATTTTAATGGAGATTAGGTTAGTTAAATGGCTGATTTCTAATGTTGTTATGTCATGGTTAATGAGACATCAATGGATCCATTTTGTGAACCAATTGATGGGCTAAGATTAAGATCTATGTATATGCATTAATTAATGGGGAATGTAGCTAAGTTGATGGACTCAAAATATACTTAATGTTGATCAAAAGGAGTGATTTAAATGCATGATGTAAACCCCCTCATGGGAAGACTTATTATGGATCTAAATGTGGTGAAATAGACCCAAGGAAAATGAGGAGAAGACATCATGGGTTCGGCCATGGTGTATGGCCTGAACCCATGACTCATTTGAGAGTCATTTTTGGGCTAAGATTAAGGTATATGCATGTGTTTAAAATTAATGGTGTTTAGATTAACTTAAGGACTGATTTTTAATGTATTCATGTTATGATTGGTGGGTCACTAATGGATCTAAGTTATGGATCAATTTTGGACTTAAGTGTGCATGGATAAATGAATGATTAATCATGGAAAGGAAGAGTGCCAAAACCGTAAATAATGGCCAAATTCAAGAACCATGGGTTCGGCCATGGTACATGGCCGAACCCCAGTGGGAGATGATCATGAACTTAGGGGCTCTAAGTAACAACCTTATTTATGATCAATAAAGCCTAGGGTGCTGGTTTTTAGACCCATGTAATTAAAATAATTAATGGATTAAATGGGACCCACAAACCTAGTTAGTGAGGTTCGGCCATGGTGTATGGCCGAACCCCGCTAAGGTATGATTAATGGACTTAAATAGTTAAAAACATGGGCTGAATATTCTTATGTAATAAGATATCGGATATCGCAAGCGGTGCACGTATCGGTGACCGGATTATCTGACGGAAACGTAAGAGGACATTAGTCGGTATTCAGTAGGATTCCTACCTTTTTGTAAGCCGTGGATTACGTGTTATATGATGGTTTCCTTGATTTATTTTGGTAATTTATATGATTTGTTTTATGATGGGTTTTAAGATTATGATTTATATATATTATATGGCATATTGCCAGGCTATGATTTATATGATTAGGCCATGAATTATATATGAAGGCTACAAATTATATACATTACATAGCATAATGCACCTACATCTCATGCATGGCATGGGCGGGAAAATAATGAAACCGGAGTCCATGCTCCGTCGGGGCGACCGAGAAGCAGACATGGGGATAGCCTGATGCGCTATAACCTACTGAAGATTGAATAAGTAAATGATAGTATGATTTACTGATTGTTATATGGACAAGGTACCGGAACTTGAACGACGTGCGAGTCGTGACCGGGTGACGCTAAAGAAAGATCAAGTACTGAAGTGAATCTTCAGTAGGTTTCCTACCTACTTGTAACCACAGGTTTACCTAGTTTTTTTGAGACTGTTACTTGCTATCTATTCATTCTATTCCTCAATTAGTCGAGTTTATTCCGCAAGTTATTGTTAGTTCCATGTGTGTATTATCTTTCATGGTACAGTCCATGTACACATGGGTGGCCAGTTAAGGTTCAGACTTGAGTAGTCTGAACTTAACTCGCGTCGTGGCGCCCCCGCTCTCATTCACTCTATGTTTCTTTCAAAAGAAATTTTCAGACTCTGATTTTCGGAAGGGTGGAACAGGGCGGGGCGTTACACTTCATCTCTCCAACATGTATCAAACATAACTCCTCCATCTCATTTGTTTGAAATTCAAATATAAAACCGTCGACCCCATTTGCTTGAATTTCAAATTTAAAACCGTCTTCATCTCTCCAACGTGTATCAAACATAACTCCTCCATCTCATTTGTTTGAAATTCAAATATAAAATCGTCCACCCCACTTGCTTGAATTTCAAATTTAAAACCGTCCACCCCATTGTTTGAATTTAAATTTAAAAAGTAAACCGTCCATCTCAACTCATTTAATTTAACTCAACTCACTTAATTAAGCTTGAGCTCACCCAATGGTCAAACAAGTCAATCCACGACCCATTGGGTCCCAATTGGTCTTTTTGACCCAATTAACAATTTTTGACCCAATTACCAATCTTGACCCAATTTAATACATCTTACCCAATTATTTCAATTGCAACCATATCCACAATCCGTTGGGTCTTAATTGGGCAATCGACCCAACCCTTTACCCATCGAAGGTCCATATCCAATAATTCACAATTAAATGACAAATTTCATAAATATTAATCACATGAAATTCCAAAGTGTTACAGTTGCTAAAATTGGAAAGCATCCAATTATGGAAGGTGTGTGCTAAATTTAGAAAGTTTCCATTTATGGAAAGGTGGAGTTTAATTATGGAAGGGTGGAGATTATTTTTGAAACATTTAATTATGGGAAGTAATATGAATGGAAAAATTGGACATCATGCGGCCATGTACATGGCTGAACCCCATGAATTAAATCTATAGTTGATGATGTTTTGAAAGAGGGTTCATAATTTGAAAAGTGGTTATGTTTGATTATTGGATTGAAAGAATGGAAAAGAAGGGTGAGGTTCGGCCATGGTGTATGGCCGAACCCCACCAATTGTATTGTGACTTTAATTGATTAAAATGGAAGGTTAGCCATGAATGGCATTATTGTAAATTTATGGAAATATTGGACATAGGGTTCGGCCATGATGCATGACCGAACCCCATGAAGTAATTCTATGGGTTAGGTTTATATGTTAAGGAATCAAGGGAAATGGATTGTGTGAATTTAATATGATGATTGAATTAATGGGAAGACATGAACCTAAGCTAATGGCAAAATGGTAATTACATGCCAAAGTGGAGGATCATGGGTTCGGCCATGGTGTATGGCCGAACCCCATGAGTTGTGTTTTGATGGACTTGTTTGGTTAAGGAAATGTATAGGGTCTAATTATGGTAGATTTAAATGAAAGAGGGAAACAATGGCATTTTCGTAAATAGTTGTGAAAGTGGTAAGCCATGGGTTCGGCCATGGTGTATGGCCGAAACCCATGGGGTTTGTTTATGGACTTAGAATTTTGAAAATCAAGTGGGACTTGGTTATGATAAATTGTTATATTATAAGGTAACGGGATCTCGCAAGCAGTGCGCAATCGGTGATCGATTCTTGGATGAAAGACGCAAGGATACGTAACGGTCTTTGGTAGGATTCCACCTCTTTGAAACCATGGGCTTATGTACATTGTTCTTACCTTATTTATGATGTTTTATGATGCAAAATTATATGTTTCAAATATGTGATTTTAAATGCTAATGATTTGTTTTATTGCATAGCATGTTGGCATTACATCTCATGCATGGCATGGGAGGGATGACAGGTAGCCGGAGCCCACACTCCGTCGGTTGGTCCGTAAGGCAACTGTGGGGCCTGCCTTGGTGATGAGAATCCCACCAGGAGGATTACCTTGATGAGGAGAATTCCATCAGGTGGATACCATGTGTTTGCGATGGGTGGGACTCATTGCATATGATCGCATGGCATGGCATTGATTCAGCATGATTATGATTCTATTATCATGCTCTGTTTTGGATTCAATGTTTAATGAGTATATTATGATTTATTAACCTTGATTTTGATATATATTATATCTGGATTTTTGGTACTAACCCATGTGTTAGCCCTAACTGGAATACCTACTGGGCGCGTTGTTCTAACGCCCTACTTCTACCATGTAGTGAATGATGGAGGAAATGAGGAAAACGGGGAACGCAAGGAAGGCCAGGCATAGGAGCTTGGATGATTTATTTTATGTGTTTTGAATAAAGATACTCATGGACTTGTATTTAGAGTATCCAGAATTTGGGATGTAATAATTTAGATATTTCGCTATGGTTGGATGTTATTTGCATATTGATTAATGTGGTTCAATGACTAAGTACTTTGCTATCAAATGGTTTGGATATGAGTGTTATCATGATTCCGCAATGATGATTTATTCTGCATGTTTATCGTATTACTGTGTGTGAACTGTTTTCTTGGACTTGGACCATACACACATGGGGTTGGCCAGTTAAGGGTCGGACTATGGAAGTTCGGACTTAGCTCGCGTCGTAACGTCTCGCTCTGGCTCATACTCTGATATATATATTAAAAAAAAAACAAACGTTGATTTCGATGCGAGAAGGGCGGGGTGTTACATTGTCTTTCTTTTATTAAACCTCCCCTTGGTCCCAACTTAGAAGGTACCAAGACCCTTTAAATTAGCCATTGTCGTGTGCACTAACTTTCCTTCATGTATGCCGTGTATTCTACCTTTGTTTTATAGAAGTTCCACTTGGTTCCATATTTAGAAGGTGCCTATGCGCCCTTGTTGCCTCGCTTTTATCTACCTTCCAATCAGTCCAATCTATAATTAGATAGTGCCATGCATCCCTCTTCTATAACACTTCCACTCGGCCAAGCAACTTCTTTATTTGGATCTAAACATCTTCTTTATTTAAGCAATAAGATATCATTGCCTAATCCCAATCCATTTACACGTTTTTGCCCAATTTAGGACAATCCTTGGTCGCATATAACTCCTTGATTTTTGTGATAGAAAATCTCATCTTGTATGCGCATATCTCATAGATTGCATATCTAGTATTCGGCCATGCACCATTATCCCATTCCTTATTTATATAATATTGCATTACTAATTAAATTCAGCCTCATTTAATTTATTTGAAACCATTTCCACAATTCGTTGGGTCTTAATTGGGCAAAGACCCAACACTTTACCCATACAAGATCCATATCTAAAAATTCATAAATTAAATGGGTAATTTCCGTAAATATTTATAACTTGAAATTCAGGGGTGCTATACCTCAAGACCAAAGACATAGAGTTTCATCTCAAAGTTCTATCATTCTCACACAAGGCCGAACTCTCCCTCCCTCTCAAGTTTCACTCTCGGCCAAAGAAGTAAGAAGGAAGGAGGAAGAGGCTAAGGAAGGAAAGGATCGGAAGAACAAGTCGGAGCAAAGGAAAATCGGAGGAGTCGCCGAACCGGTAGGTATTTTGATAGATTTTTAATAAGTAATGAAACATGGTCCGGCCATTACATGGCCAAACCTTAAATGGTATATACAAGAATCCCATAAAGGTTATGATCATGGTGATTGGATTTAAAAAAGGAAATATGGAGCCATAGGGTTCGGCCATAGTGCATGGCCGAACCTCATGGAATAAAAATTAATGGACGAATGTGTTGTTTTAATGGAAAGGATGAACCATAGGGTTCGACCATGGTGCATGGCCGAACCCCATGGACATGGGTTATATTTTTTAATGGATTGGAAAGATGGAAATCATAGATGTATGTTTATGATTTTAAAAGGTTTTAGATGGATGTATGAATGGGAACCACTAAAAGATCAAACCATATGGGTATGATACAATTTAAAGGAAAATAAGGAACCATAGGGTTCGGCCATGTTGTATGGCCGAACCCCATGGAAGAGTTGTAACACCCCAATTTCTCAATAAGATGAATATTTACAAAAATGCCACTGGATTAGTGAATTTAATAAATGTGATTGTAAATGAGAAAATGGTGGGGCCCATCGTTCAAATTATGACCTTATGAACATAGTGTAAGGGTCAATTTATTATGAATGGGTAATGAACATCAAATTGGGTCAATATGGTTAATTGGGTCAAAGGACCCAATTGGGACCAATGGGTCATAATGGACTTGTTTGACCATTGGTTGAGCCCGAATTTAATGGGGTTAAGCTGAATTGATTGGAAATTAAGTGGAGCATAAATGGGTAGGCTTGATGCAAATGGGTAAACCACATTCAAAGGGGCTAAACCACTCATAATTGGGTCTAGGCGTTAATTGAGTCAATAAGTTAAATGGGGACCCAATGGGTCGTATTGACCATGTGGACCATGGTTGACCGTGTGGACCCTCAAGTGAGCTCAATTGTGAGTTAAATCAGGTTGAGTTGGGACTGAATTGAGTTGGGTTTAAATTAAGAAATGGAGTTGACTCAAGTGCATTAAATGAGTGCCATTTAATGTGGTGAGTTGGGCTTATGAGTTGGTTGAGTTGAAATGGAAACCAAAGGGTCTTGTAAATTCATTGAGTCAAATGGGAGATGAAAGGTTGTTTTGGTCTCAAACCACCCAAGACAAGTCCCACACGTTGGGGACTTGTGGAGTGGGTTTCCCATGCATAGTTTTAAATGAAATGAATGGGAATTGGATGAGATGCATGGGAGTACCAAAGGGTGCGTTGGGAGTGCCAAGGGGTGCTTTGCTTGGTAGCAAGTGCCTCATTGGTTTAAACAAGATTTGATGAGAGTAATGAGGGGTCCAAGGGCTGTTTAACAAAAGCTGCAAACACCACCCTCTTGGCCGAATTCTACATTGCAAAAACCTTGGAATTCTTATCTCTCTCCCTCTCTCAAGAACATACCCCTTGGCCGAATTATACCTTGGTGTTTTCACCATTGATTCTAGCTTCTAATTAGCTGAGACTAAGGAAGAAAGAAGGAAGGAAGCAAGAGGGAAGGAGGCAAAGAGCAAAGGCAAGAAGAAAGGCTTGGAAAATTGTACGTAATCCATAGAGTTTTTATTGTAAAATGGGTTAAATGGAATATGATTTGGCCATGAGATGGCCGAATCTACCAAGGGTTAGAATATGAATATTGATGGTTAAAAGAGATAGAAACATGGACCATAGGGTTCGGCCACTTTGGATGGCCGAACCTCATGAAAGGATTTGAAATATTTATCGTTGATTGTATGGTTTTGGGGGATAAAAACCATACAATGGTTTAAGTTTTTTAAAGGTGTTTAATATGGAGATAAAAATTGATGTTTTGGGCCATGGGATGGCCGAATTCAGCAAAGGTTTTAACTTTGGGTGAAGGTGTTGTAAAATGATAAAAATGGACCATAGGGTTTGGCCACCTTGGATGGCCGAACCCCATGAAAGTATTTGATGATTGGTATGGTTTTGGAGAGATAGAAATCATATCAATGGTGGAGAGGTTTACATGTTTTAAATAAGGCTAAGTATTTGACAAAAGAGGTTTAAATCATAGGCCATGGGGTTTGGCCAATTGGGATGGCCGAACCCCATGAAATGATATGATATATAAATGGTAATTTGTGATGGTTTTTGAGAGATAAAAACCATACAATATTATGGGATTTTTATGTGATAAGGTTACTGTTTTGGTTTGGCCATTGGATGGCTGAACCATGTGGTTAACATGGCTATAGGGTAGAGTCCAATTGGTATATAAATAATGGAATCATTGAGCAAAAGAACTATAAGGGTTTGGCCATGTGAATGGCCGAACCCCATGGACTGTTTTTATGGTTATATGGAGTAAGAACATAGTTGGAGATTTTGAATGAATCCATGCCTTTGATTCAAGAATTATGTATGTATATTACGGACTTAATATCAGTAAATAACCAAGCATGATAGATGAGGGAATATGGGATAAAAATCCATAGGGTGAGGTTCGGCCATGTAGTATGCCCGAACCCCACCAATGATTATTTGATGGACATAGTGCTAATTCATAATGAATTAGAGATGTATGTATGAATGATGTAAAGGACCAAATTAAGGTGGTGAGGTTCGGCCATGTTGTATGGCCGAACCCCACTAAGATGGTTTGGACATGGACCTTGGTGTTTAAGGAAAATTAAACAAAAGGTTAGCCTAAATGGCATAAAGGTAATGATGGATGAAATGATCAAAGATGAAATGATCATAGGATTGGATATGTAAGGTCTCGGAATTTATGAATTAATATAAATGTGAATATTATGTATTTTAATGATGGAAATTGGAAAATTGGTGGAGTAAATGGTAAATGAGCCTTGAACCATGGGTTCGGCCATGGTATATGGCCGAACCCTATAGTGATGAAATGATGATTAAATGGTGGGTTTAAAGGATAATGTGTTGATGAATTTAGGGTTTTTAAATGAACAAGTGTAATGATCCAAATGGGGTTAAGAATATGGTTTAGATGCATGATTTAAAACCTCTCGTGGGAAGACTTGTGATAGATCTAAAATGCGCCAAAAGATTCAAGGAAAATGGGGAACAAGACATCATGGGTTCGGCTATGGTGTGTGGCCGAACCCATGACCCATTTTGTAAGTCATTGTATGAGTTAAGGTTGGGTCCATGTTTGTGTTTAGATGATGGAAAATTTTATTAAATTAGATGGCTGATTTTGTTTCATGTTGGGTCATGGTTAGTGAATCCTTAATGGATCTAAGTTATGGATGAATTTTAGACTTAAAATATACATGAATGGGTGAATGATTAAACATGGAAGGGAGAGTGGCAAAATGGTAATTATTAGCCACATTGAAGAACCATGGGTTCGGCCATGGTACATGGCCGAACCCCATGTATATTGGACATGAGCTTGGGTGCATTAGGATGACCTAATGAATGATTTAAATTGAATGGTGAGTGGTGTTTGTGGTCTCCAAATGAAATGAATGAATAATGCACTCATAGTAGTTAAATGCATGAGGTAAATCCCATGAAAAGTTGTGATGAATTTGATGTTTTTGGACCCAAGAAAAAAATGGAGAAAGGAACATCATGGGTTCGGCCATGGTGTATGGCCGAACCCATGTCCCAAATTGTAAATCAATTTGGGTTTAAAGTCAATGGGTATATATGTGATTAAGTATGGGGTTTGAATGGGTTTAAATGAGTAATGGTTAGATTAATTACATGACAAATTTTAATGTTTTGGTAAGTCAATAATGGACTAAGTTAAGGACCTAAGTTGAGGATTAAATTTTGGGCTTAAGTAGGCATGAATTAATGAAAAATTGTTTATGTGAAGGGTAGTGGCAAAAATGGTAAATATGGGCTAAAATGAAGAAACCCACTAAGTTATGATTTATGGGCTTGGAAATGATTAAAACTTGGATTGATTTGGTAATTTAATAAGGTACCGGATAGCGCGAGCGGTATGCGAGTCGGTAGCCGGATTGTCGGATGAAAACGAAATAAAGACGCGAGTCGGTATTCGGTAGGATTCCTGCATTTTTGTAAGCCATGGATTGGGTGATGTTTTCTTTAATTTATTTTGGAAAGCATGTGGTTGTCTTTAAGATGAGTTTTGGATTATGCATCTTGTGATGTTTTCCTTTAAATTATTTTGGAAATTATGTGAATGCTTATGATGGGTTTTGGATTAAATATTGTGGGATGGTTTCCCTTTGATTTAGTTGGTAATCTTGTAATTGTTTTAAGATGGGTTTTATTACTATTGAATTTCATATATTACATGGCATATGGCATCTGCATCTCATGCATGGCATGGGAGGCATATGACAGGGGAAGGATGAAATGAAACCGGAGTCCATGCTCCGTCGGGGCGACCGATAAACAGCATGGGGACATTTCACATATGTATTATTATACCTTGATGAGGCTTTACCATCACGGGGGGACTCTTGTAATTATGATACCTTGATGATGGTTTTTCCATCAAGGGGGTAGTGTGGACCGCATCTTGATGAGGCTTTTCCATGAAGAGGGTCATAGCACGATGATGGTATGGATTTTATTTGGGACACTATGGATGGTTGAAAAAGGGACATTGTAGAATGAGGATGAGCTTGATGGGTGGGATTCATGACATAGAACAACCATTGCATGACATTGCCCAAAGTGCATGGTTTTTCTATAATATTATCTGCATGCTGTTATTACTAATCCATGTGTTAGCCCTACTCGGAGTCCTACTGGGCGCGTGTTCTAACGCCCTACTTCTACCCTAGCTGACGATGCAGGAGATGGCGGAACGGAAGGACAGGACGGGAGTCAAGCTTAGGAGCTTGGGAAGGCAGACTAATTATTTGTTTAAGTTTATGTTGAGAAAATGTGTATTTGTATAATTTAGCTTGTCGGAAATGTAATAACTTAGATGTCTTGCTATGTTTTATAAATTATTTTGGACAGTATAGTATGAGGGCATTTTAGTAATTAAATGGATATCTCTTTCCTGCTATCTGAAAATTGGTAGAATAGTGTCTATTATCATCCGCATTGAGTTTTATGTGTTGCGAGCTTTCTTTCTACGCGTGAACCGTACTCGTGGATTTATGTTCCACGCACGCATAGGGTTGGCCAGTTAAGGGCCGGGCTTTAGAAGCTCGGAACTTAACTCGCGTCGTGATGTCCGTGCCCTTTGTCACTTTTATGTAAAAAAAAAAAATAAACTCTGATTTTCGGTGAAAAGGGGCGGGCGTTATAGTTGGTATCAGAGCGAATTCGGAAGAATGAATCTCTCGAAGTAAGATTAAGACGGTTGCATGTCTCACTGGCAGCTAAGAATCCCAACCGACCGACTCTTCAGAATCCGCTGCACGGGGGCCAGGTTAATTTACTTCGATTGACTCAAACTGAAGTGTTTAATCTGAGAACAACAATTGACGGAAAGGAATGATAGCAAGGGAAGGAAGATTCATTCTAGGAGAGATTTATTGAAACATAGCAAGATAGGGTTTACTTCCCCAGAAATGAGAAAACATCTAGTTTTTTCCCCCAAAGTGATGAAACAGTACTAGATTTATCAAACATAGCAAAGTAGGATGTACTTCCCCGGTATCCCCAATTTGAACAACAGACAATAGGAATTTAGAGATTCCCCCCCCCCCCCCAAGAAACAAAGGAAAAACAAGTGTGCTTATTTGGCAACTTTCCCCAAACAGAATACATTGTGATATACATAAGAAATTCCCCAAAACCTAGATTGGTCTTATTGGAAATTGCAGTTGATGATTTTTTGGGTTCTAATTGTATTCTATGAATACAAGTATCTCAAATGAAGGGGAGTGTACGGAATTATGGGATAAGGGAACCCCTAACTGTTTCATAGATTTGTTGTCTACTCCCAGCATAAAAGTTAGCATGGACATTCAGGAGAGACCTCCCAAGGAAGATGAATAGGATTTAGCATCTCTTCCTGAGGAGAATATGGAAGACTTTCCAATGATAAGAGAGACGTAGGGGAAATGGAACCCGATTATATGCGCGAGTTGTGCAACCAGGTTGGGCACAACTGCACATACTACCCCTACCCTCTTGAAGTGGTATGCCCGGTTTGTAGACTACATGGATACGGGAAAGAAAGGACTAACTGTCCTTATATTGGAAGATAACTAATGATTTTGGGGTTTTAAATGAAGGAAATAAGTGTGATATTAAATTACACAAGCATACTTATATTGTGAGTGCATGTGAATATACATGTGTTGCATATGCTTATGAGTGAAATAAATGTGAATAAAAAGGGTGGGGAGTATTTGATAATGTGATATATGGGTATACTTGGGGGATGGTACAATGGCTTTTATAAATGGCTTTTATATTAGCGATGACCATGGTTTGATAATTTGTCATGACCAAGTGAAGAGATTTATGTTATGACATATAATGGGTGATGATGTAAACACCTTGTGAAGGGGTATAAGAGGTTCTTATGTGAACAAAGTGCCATTTGAGAGATGTTGGATAAACAATGTACTTGAAAGAGACAGGGATGCATGGGTTAACTTGCCACATGAAACTCGTGAGAGGATGACATTAAGAAGAGAATGTGAAGGGTCTAGCTTGGAAAGACTAATATGTTGTATGAAAATCTTGTAAATCTTGTAGGTATAATGCAATTGCATTCTCCCAATGTTTAGCGTAGAGTATGAACGGGTGATGATAGGCTTTGAAGTGGGTTTATGGCCTTAAAAGGCATGAATGAATAATGGACCATGAATTTATGAAAGTATTTTATTTAGTGATTGCATGAGGATTCCCTATGATATTGCTTTGATAATTGGTGGTATGCAATGAATAGTCATTGAGGAACAAGGATGTGTTAGAGACTATGTGTATGATGATGAGTTGATAAAGTGCCGGGAGTTGTGAATATGTGGTATGCATGAAGAGGCCGTGATATGCCAATGCATTTGGTTGGAAACCTAGGTGGGGCTGATGAATAATTCCAAAGTTTAGGGATTTGTGGATGCTCATGGATGGTCTTCGAATGTATTGGGATGACTTGCTTTGGATGAGTAGGATTATTATTTTAAAAATCTCTCGGTGTGTGTTGTAAATGGGGTAGGGTAACCTAATCATAATTATGTTGAATCACTAGATCTTCTTAAAGTGTTATTTCTTATGTTACCTCAAGTTGTTGGTTGATGTGAATGGAGGTGAAAGGTCTGGTTACACATGAGTTGTTTATTCGATGATTGTGTGTAATTTCAATTCTACGTGGCTTGCTAATGAAGGCATATGAACCGTATGATGTGGTAACCATTGATAACGTAGGCGTGTAGAGTGGAATTTGATGATTGGTGAAATTGGTAATACTTGTGAATATTTTAGTGGTGAATGGGCACTATTTGACATGATCTAAGTAAGCTTAGATATAACACTGTTTTTATGGAATCTATGAAAATATGTGGAATAATCCAGAAGGGTAGGAAATTAGTATCTATATGATTTGGATTGATGTCAGGTATTGGTATTGTAGGAGTTATGAACAAAAAGGGTTAGTCACATAGTGACTTATATGCAAATAAAAGGTATGATTTCTTTTGGGAGATGGACCTAATGGAAAGGTTAAGAGTCTAGTGAAACTTGAATGGGAAGCTATGGGCGACTACCGAGTAAGACTGATCACCTGACTCTGTATTTGGCCGATGGAGTTCCATGAGGGTGAAGCTAGAAACCTAGTTAAAATGGAATCAACAATGGCCTTGAGTATAGGCTCGTATTGGCAGACTAACTCACACGGAGAGTAGACAAAAGAACGCATTGAAGAAGTACGTATGGGAAATGTTTTGGCAACAGATAAAGTGAAATAGAATACGTTAGTCTACAGAAAATCGCAAAGGGATTCATGAGGAAAAGAGATAATACGAGGCAAAGTAAATTCAGCAAGAATGAAACTCATAGGTTGATATGAGTGGTGTTGATGTGAGTAAGAGGTACTTGACACAATTAAACGGAAACAACGAATAGACCTAGAAATGGAGGAGACTTGGACCAAGATATCTACATGTGAGGTAGTATCGAAATTTGAGTTACGACCGGGATAGGGTCTTGTGTTCCGAGGTAGGACGGAGGTACCTAAGAGCTGCGGAAGGGAGTTGTTGGTTGAGGCACGCCAAACCAAGCTCTCTACCCATCCGGACAGCGCTTAGATGTGCAAGGATCTTAAGAGGCACTAATGGTGGCATGGACTTAAGAGAAATGTGGCAGAATTTGTTACTCGCTGCACTAACTTGTCAGCAGGTTAAGGTGGGGGCATCAGGAGCCACCGGGGTTACTCAAACCCTTACCAGTGCCGGAGTGGAGATGGGAACATGTAGCCATGGATTTTGTAACAGGGCTACTAAGGTCATCAAGGGGCAACGGTACATTATGAGTCGACGATACATCCGAAATATTATCAGACTACCTGGTGTACCCTGGACTATTGTGTCCGACGGAGATGGCCGATTCACTAACAGAGTATGGCAGTGCGTACAATCGGTTAGGGGGACTGACGTGTTGACTAGCACAGTATTCCGCCCACATACTGACGGACAGTCGGAAAGGATAATACAGACGTTGGAGGATATGCTGAGAGCATGTATGTTGGATTTTAAGGGTGGATGGGAGGATCACTTGCCATTGGTGGAGTTCTCTTGCAATAATAGTTACCAGGCAAGCCTCCAGATGGCTCCATTTGAGGCCTTATATGGTAGGCCGTGTAGATCTCCAGTGCGTTGGACAGAGGTCAGTGAGCCTGCGCTGATTGGACCGAAGTTGGTTGCGAAGTCTACGGCGCAGATTAAATTTATGCGGCAACATTTACTCACTGCGCAGAGCCGTTATAAGAATTACGCCGACAAGAGGAGAAGTTTCCCTGAGTTTAAGGTGGGAGACTTGGTGCTTTTGAAAGTCTCACCATGGAAGGGACACATGAGATTGGGAAAGAAGGGGAAACTGTCACCTAGGTTTGTGGGGCCGTTTCCAATCTTAAAGAGGGTGGGGGAAGTAACTTATCAGTTGGTGCTTCCTCCACAGTGATCCTCTTTACATGATGTGTTTCATGTGTCCATGTTGAGGAAGTACAACCCTGATCCTTCACATGTGTTGAACGTACAAGACGTCGATGTACAAAGCGACGTGACGTATGTGGAGAAGCCGATCAGAATGATCGGGAGCGGACAAAGGGTACTGCAGAACCGTGCCAGTCAGTTCGTCAAGGTGGTATGGGAACGACATGGCAATGAAGAAACCACCTGGGAACTTGAGTCGGAGATGAGAGCCTCTCATCCGGAACTCTTTGTGTAAGATGTTTTGAACACTCTACTTCGCTTAAATTTTCGAGACGAAAATTTTAAAAAAGGATTGTATTGTAAGGTCTCGGAATTTATGAATTAATATAAATGTGAATATTATGTATTTTAATGATGGAAATTGGAAAATTGGTGGAGTAAATGGTAAATGAGCCTTGAACCATGGGTTCGGCCATGGTATATGGCCGAACCCTATGGTGATGAAATGATGATTAAATGGTGGGTTTAAAGGATAATGTGTTGATGAATTTAGGGTTTTTAAATGAACAAGTGTAATGATCCAAATGGGGTTAAGAATATGGTTTAGATGCATGATTTAAAACCTCTCGTGGGAAGACTTGTGATAGATCTAAAATGCGCCAAAAGATTCAAGGAAAATGAGGAACAAGACATCATGGGTTCGGCCATGGTGTGTGGCCGAACCCATGACCCATTTTGTAAGTCATTGTATGAGCTAAGGTTGGGTCCATGTTTGTGTTTAGATGATGGAAAATTTTATTAAATTAGATGTCTGATTTTGTTTCATGTTGGGTCATGGTTAGTGAATCCTTAATGGATCTAAGTTATGGATGAATTTTAGACTTAAAATATACATGAATGGGTGAATGATTAAACATGGAAGGGAGAGTGGCAAAATGGTAATTATTAGCCACATTGAAGAACCATGGCCATGGCCGAACCCCATGTATATTGGACATGAGCTTGGGTGCATTAGGATGACCTAATGAATGATTTAAATTGAATGGTGAATGGTGTTTGTGGTCTCCAAATGAAATGAATGAATAATGCACTCATAGTAGTTAAATGCATGAGGTAAATCCCATGAAAAGTTTTGATGAATTTGATGTTTTTGGACCCAAGAAAAAAATGGAGAAAGGAACATCATGGGTTCGGCCATGGTGTATGGCCGAACCCATGCCCCAAATTGTAAATCAATTTGGGTTTAAAGTCAATGGGTATATATGTGATTAAGTATGGGGTTTGAATGGGTTTAAATGAGTAATGGTTAGATTAATTACATGACAAATTTTAATGTTTTGGTAAGTCAATAATGGACCTAAGTTAAGGACCTAAGTTGTGGATTAAATTTTGGGCTTAAGTAGGCATGAATTAATGAAAAATTGTTTATGTGAAGGGTAGTGGCAAAAATGGTAAATATGGGCTAAAATGAAGAAACCCACTAAGTTATGATTTATGGGCTTGGAAATGATTAAAACTTGGATTGATTTGGTAATTTAATAAGGTACCGGATAGTGCGAGCGGTACGCGAGTCGGTAGCCGAATTGTTGGACGAAAACGAAATAAAGACGCGAGTCGGTATTCAGTAGGATTCCTACTTTTTTGTAAGCCATGGATTGGGTGATGTTTTCTTTAATTTATTTTGGAAAGCATGTGGTTGTCTTTAAGATGAGTTTTGGATTATGCATCTTGTGATGTTTTCCTTTAAATTATTTTGGAAATTATGTGAATGCTTATGATGGGTTTTGGATTAAATATTGTGGGATGGTTTCCCTTTGATTTAGTTGGTAATCTTGTAATTGTTTTAAGATGGGTTTTATTACTATTGAATTTCATATATTACATGGCATATGGCATCTACATCTCATGCATGACATGGGAGGCATATGACAGGGGAAGGATGAAATGAAACCGGAGTCCATGCTCCGTCGGGGCGACCGATAAACAGCATGGGGACATTTCACATATGTATTATTATACCTTGATGAGGCTTTGCCATCAAGGGGGGAACTCTTGTAATTATGATACATTGATGATGGTTTTTACATCAAGGGGGTAGTGTGGACCGCATCTTGATGAGGCTTTTCCATGAAGAGGGTCATAGCACGATGATGGTATGGATTTTATTTGGGACACTATGGATGGTTGAAAAAGGGACATTGTAGAATGAGGATGAGATTGATGGGTGGGATTCATGACATAGAACACCCATTGCATGACATTGCCCAAAGTGCATGGCTTTTCTATAATATTATTTGCATGCTGTTATTACTAATCCATGTGCTAGCCCTACTCGAAGTCCTACTGGGCGCGTGTTCTAACGCCCTACTTCTACCCTAGCTGACGATGCAGGAGATGGCGGAACGGAAGGACAGGACGGGAGTCAAGCTTAGGAGCTTGGGAAGGCGGACTAATTATTTGTTTAAGTTTATGTTGGGAAAATGTGTATTTGTATAATTTAGCTTGTCGGAAATGTAATAACTTAGATGTCTTACTATGTTTTATAAATTATTTTGGACAGTACAGTATGAGGGCATTTTAGTAATTAAATGGATATCTCTTCCCTGCTATCTGAAAATTGGTAGAATAGTGTCTATTATCATCCGCATTGAGTTTTATGTGTTGCGAGCTTTCTTTCTACGCGTGAACCATACTCGTGGATTTATGTTCCACAACCGCGTAGGGTTGGCCAGTTAAGGGTCGGGCTTTAGAAGCTCGGAACTTAACTTGCGTCGTGACGTCCGTGCCCTTTGTCACTTTTATGTAAAAAAAAAAAAATAAACTCTGATTTTCGGTGAAAAGGGGCGGGCGTTACTGGATATACGAACCCTACCAAGGTATTTTTGTAGTAGATGATGTTTAATAAGGATTAAATAAAAGAGAGATCAGATGAAAAAGGAGGTTAAATCCTAAGTTGATGAGGTTCGGCCATGGGTATGGCCGAACCCCACAATATGGTTTTTAAGTCTTAAGATGCGAATGGAAATTTAGAATGATAGTATGATTGACTTGCTGTTACATCACAAGGTAACGGAACGTGAACGGCGTGTGAGTTGTGATCGGGAGAAGCTTAGAAAGGAACGGACACTTAAGCAAAGTTTCCATAGGTTTCCTACCTACTTGTAACCACTATGATGATTGGTTTTATCATGATTTGATAAGATATATTGTTATTACTATTATGTTTCAATTGGTTTTTGAATCATGAGATTTATTTACATGCTTCATATATTCATTGGCATTTCATACATGGACATGGGATGATGATTATGGAAAGCCTCCTTAGGCGATGAGGGTCCCGCCAGGAGTAGTATCATGATGTTAAGGATCACATTGGCCTCCTTAGGCGATGAGGGTCCTTCCAAGAGGAATGTTATAATGATGAGAGCCACATTGGTCTCCTTAGGCGATGAGGGTCCTGCCAAGAGAAATACTTTGATGATGAGAGCCATATCGGCCTCCTTAGGCGATGAGGGTCCCGCCAGGAGGAATATCGTCAACATGAAATGAAAGAGTAATGTGACTTACCTTGACAATGAGAGTCTCGTCAAGTGATGGCTATGTATATGTGTGATGGGAGAGGCTCATTACATGTGCATACATACATAGCATTGATTTATCTGTTTTTGATGACCATATATACTATGATATATGCATGTTTTATATACTAACCATGTGGTAGTCTTAATCGGAAATCCTACTGGGTGCGTTGATCTAACGCCCTAATTCTATCCTTAGAGGATAATGCAGGAAAAGGAAAAGGGAAAGAGAAGGTCGTGGACCTGGAGGGGAGCCAAGCTTAAGCGCTTGAATGATGATTGGGATTTCTATACTACTGTCTTTTGAATTAGACATGTAATAGCTAGTAAACTTTGCTATGGTTTGTTTATGGTTTTGACCATGGATGTTTGGATTATTTAATGTTAATAGATGAGACTTGTACTTGAAATCTACTCAGTTTATTTCCGCAATTGGTTTAGTTTATTCCGCATGACTTGATTAGTTCCATGTGTGGTTTGTCTTTCATGGGTTTAGTCCGTGCACACATGGGTGGCCAGTTAAGGGTCGGACTTGGGTAGTCCAGACTTAGCTCGCGTCGTGATGTCGTCCGCCTTCTTCCGGTGTTGTTATATTATTATTATAAAAAAAAAAAATAGACTCTAAATCTCGGAAAGGGCGGGGCGTTACAAGAGTATTTGATGATCATGGAAGATTTAAATGAAGTCATGTGTATGGACTTGGAGTTGTAAATAAAGATCCAAGGATATGATTTAAACTTTCCATGGAGGGACTTGTGTATGAACTTAAGATGATGAAATATGGAGATATGATATCATGGGTTCGGCCATAGTGTATGGCCGAACCCCATGAACCATTTAATGAATCATTTGATGGAACATGTTAAAGGAACATTTAGAGTTGTTATGCATGTTTAAATGAATGTTGAACAAGGAAATAAGGGATTTAAGTTGTAAATATGGCAAAGTTGTAAATATAGGCAAGAAAATGATAGATCATGGGTTCGGCCATGGTGTATGGCCGAACCCCATGAGGAATGTCTTATGGACTTAGGTGGTTACCAATGGTGGATGATTAATTATTAAGTGATTAACTAAGTGGTGATGGAGTAAAAAGATCAAAGAGGGTCCAAATCAAGTGAGTGAGGTTCGCCCGTGTTGTATGGCCGAACCCCACTAAGGTTGGTTTATGGATTTATGTTAAGGGCTTAAATGATTAACTTAGTGATGAATGATTAATAAATCAAGAGAGGCACTAAAACCAAGTGAGTGAGGTTCGGCCATGGTGTATGGGATTAAAGTTGATCCATGATTTATGTGAATAAGGTGACGGATCTTTGTGACTGTGCACGACTGCGAGCGATGACCGGATAAAGCCTAAAAAAGAACGGACTGTAAGGGCCCGGAATTTTTAAATTAATAAAAAATGTGGATATAAGTTATTTTAGTGATGGAAATTTGGAAAATTGGTGAAGTAAATGGTAAATGGGCCAAAATTTGGACAAAGGCCCAAGTATGGCCGAATAGACTAATGTGTGGATTTAAAGTTATTTAAATGGGTCAAGAATGGTCAAATTGGGTCACATACCCATTTGGGACCCGATGGGTCAAAGTAGTTAAGCTCTAAGGTAAATGGGCTAGATGGAAATGTAATTGGGCCATGGGCCCAATGGTGATCCATTTAGAGGGTATTCAATGAAATTAAATCACCTAAGTTAAGTTAAAAATTAAACCAAGGTGATGTGGCCAAGTGGGACCCACCTCCACCTCATCAAGTGAGGTGGCATGTGGGCCAATAATTGGTGGGGCCGGCCACCATGGTTGATTTGGTCAACCATGGGTGGATTTATAAAGATGGTGGCTTAAGTAAATGGGAATTAAAGTAACTAAAATATCTAAATATAAAATGATTAAAAAAAAATTATACAAATGAGGTGGTCAAAGTGGGGTCAAAGGGTGAAAACCAAATCACCTCATCCCAAACCCAAAATAAAATACGTTGGGGCTTGGTGGTGGTTTAGATAACCACCACCATAAAGCAAATTAAATATCTTTTAAATATCTTAGGGTTGGTGGGGTCTTTAATGTAAAGAAAAATGGGGATAAGTCTTGAGTTTCTTTTCCATTTTTTTATCCTCTCTTCATTTTCACTCCATTCTCATCCTCCATTGCCGTCCCATGTCCAAGTGAAGGAGAAAAAAAAAAAAAGGGAGAAAGAGAGCTAAGGAGGAGAGAAGAGAAGAAGAGAAGAAAGAAGTGGAATTTGGAGGGAAATTACTCTAAGGTCAAGGTTACCATCTCCTCTCTCATCACCTCTCCCTCTCCCTCTCTCAATTTAAACCCTAACTTGGCTGATCCTAAGGTTGGGGGTTGCCACCATTGATCAAGCCTCTTGACCTATTAAAGATCAAGAGGAAGGAGAGAGGAGGCTAAGGAGACCGACGGGAGCGGCGGAAATCGGAGGAGACGTCGGATTGTGAGTATTTCTTAAACAAGAAATTTTGGATTTTAGGGTTTAAGAATTGGAATTTATTTTGTATTAATGTAATGGTGGTTACATAAATTTATGCCATGGATGTTAAACCCATCAAATGAGAGGGTGGAAGATGGAGGAAACCCTAAATGGGTAAATTAGGGTTAGGGTAAGAAAATAAATAAATGGATTATGTGCATTGGGTAATTTATGAAATTAAGAATGGAATTAGGTTATTGGAAGGAAATCATGGGGCATAGGGTTCGGCCATGTAGCATGGCCGAACCCCATGGTGGGTGATTAGCTAGTTGATGTAAATAATTAGGGTTTTAAAGAATGGAAGACAATGAGGGTTTCTAGCTAATGAAATTTAGGGTTGTAAATGAATGCATGTGGGCAAGTTTTAAAATGGTTTTATGATGAAAATGCAAATGGATTTTATGGCATTGGAAGGTATAAAAGAGAGTGATATATGAACCATGGGTTCGGCCATGGTGTATGGCCGAACCCTAGGTTGTTGTGTGTGAAGTTAATTAGGGTTTTAGGGTATGAAGCCATGGAAAAATGGGAAGATTGATGAAATTAATATTTTGGTGAATGTAGGTATTTTGGAGCAATGAATGGTGGATCATGAACCATGGGTTCGGCCATGGTAAATGGCCGAACCCTATGGTGATGTAATGGTGATCAAATGATGGGTTTAAAGGATGGAAAAGATGGATTAATGTGTTAATGAGTTAGGGTTTCAAATGAACAAATGTAGTGAACCAAATGGTGGATCATTTTTAGGTCTAAGGTTAATGTGTATGTATGTGATTAAGTAATGGGAATTGGATTAATTAGATGACAAGTTTTAATAGTTTGGTGGGTCATAAATGAACCTAAGTTAGGGATCTAAGTTTAAAAATCAATTTTTGGACTTAATCATGCATGCATAAATGGGTGATTAACCATGGAAAATGAGGTAGTGGCAAAACCGTAATTAAATGCCAAGTTCAAGAATTCCATGGAGATTGATCATGGAATGAGGGGATCTAATGTGATAACCTTATAAGTGGTTAATAAAGCCTAGGGTGGCTGATTTTAGACATATGTACTTAAAAATATATAATGGATTAGGTGGGACCCACAAAACCTAAATGGTGACCGGTTTTTCATAAGGGCTTATAAATGGTTGAAACATGGACTAATGATTAGTGTGTAACAAGGTACTGGACATCGCAGGCGGTGCGCGATCGGCGACCGGGTTTGTCGAGCGGAAAAATGTAAAAGGACGCAAGTCGGTATTAGGTAGGATTCCTACATTTTTGTAAGCCATGGATTGGGTGATGTTTTCTTTAATTTATTTTGGAAAGCATGTGGTTGCCTTTAAGATGAGTTTTGGATTATGTATCTTGTGATGTTTTCCTTTAAATTATTTTGGAAATCATGTGAATGTCTTAAGATGCATTTTGGATTAAATATTATGGGATGTTTTTTCCCTTTGATTTATTTGATAATCAAGTAATTGTTTTAAGATGGGTTTTTGTGTTACTATTGAACTACATATATTTACATGGCACATGGCATCTACATCTCATGCTGGCATGGGAGGGATATGACAGGGAAATGATGAAATGAAACCGGAGTCCATGCTCCGTCGGGGCGACCGATAAACAGCATGGGGACATTTCACATATGTATTATGATACTTTGATGATGCTTTTCCATCAAGGGGGATGTTGTATTTATTATTGTACCTTGATGATGGTTCTTCCATCAAGGGGGGGATGCCTAATGTGGATCGCATCTTGATGAGGCTTTTGCATCAAGAGGGTCATGGTACGATGATGGTATGGATTCTATTTGGAATACTATGGATGGTTGGAAAAAGGGACATTCTAGAGTTGAGGATGAGATTGATGGGTGGGATTCATTGACATAAAACACCATTGCATTACATTGTACCAAATGGCATAACTTTGAGATAATATCTTCTATATGCTTTGTTATTACTAATCCATGTGCTAGCCCTACTCGGAGTCCTACTGGGCGCGTGGTCTAACGCCCTACTTCTACCCTAGCCGACGATGCAGGAGATGGCGGCACGGAAGGACAGGACGGGAGTCAAGCTCAGGAGCTTGGGAAGGCGGATTCATTATGTTGTTTAAGTTATGTTGGAAAAATGTAATTTGAGTAGCTTAGCTTGTCGGAATGTAATAAATTAGATTACTGGCTATGTTTTGGGATTTTATTATGGACATTATGATTTTGAGGTATTATAGAAATTTAAATGAATGTTATCTTCCTTGTTATCTCAAATCTGTAGGATAGTCTTTGTTGTTAATTCCGCACTGAGAAGTAATATTCCTTGAGCTTACATCTACGCGTGAACCGTACTCGTGGACTTGGCTCCACGCACACGTAAGGTTGGCCAGTTAAGGGCCGGGCTTTAGAAGCTCGGACTTAACTCGCGTCGTGACGTCCGCGCCCTTTGTCACTTTTATGGAAAAAAAAAATAGACTCTGATTTTCGGTGAAAAAAGGGGCGGGCGTTACAGTTGGTATCAGAGCGAATTCGGAAGAATGAATCTCTCGAAGTAAGATTAAGACGGTTGCACGTCTCACTGACGGCTAAGAATCCCAACCGACCGACTCTTCGGAGACCGCTGCACGGGGGCCGGGTTAATTTACTTCGATTGACTCAAACTGAAGTGTTTAATCTGAGAACAACAATTGACGGAAAGGAATGATAGCAAGGGAAGAAAGATTCATTCTAGGAGAGATTTATTGAAACATAGCAAGATAGGATTTACTTCCCTAGAAATGAGAAAACATCTAGGTTTTTCCCCCAAATTGATGAGACAGTGTTAAATTTATCAAACATAGCAAAGTAGGATGTACTTTCCCCGGTATTTTCAAATTGAACAACAAACAGTAGGAGTTTAGAGATTCTCCCCCAGAAACAAAGGAAAAACAAGTGTGCTTATTTGGCAACTTTCCCCAAACAAAGTGCATTGTGATATACATAAGAAATTCCCCAAAAAAAAAAAAAAAAAAACCTAGATTGTTTTTATTGGAAATTGTAGTTGATGATTTTTGGGTTCTAATTGTATTCTATGAATACAGGTATGTCAAATGAAGGGGAGTGTACGGAATTATGTGGTAAGGGAACCCCTAACTGGTTCATAGACTTAGTGTCTACTTCCAGTATAGAAGTTAGCATGGACATTTAGGAGGGACCTCCCGAGGAAGATGAATAGGATTTAACATCTCTTCCTGAGGAGAATGAGGAAGACTCTCCAATGATAAGAGAGTCGTAAGGGAAATGGAACCCGATTATATGCGCGAGTTGTGCAACCAGGTTGGGTACAACTGCACATACTACCCTACCCTCTTGAAGGGGTATGCCCGATTTGTGAACTACATGCATCAAATGAGGATAAGAGGCATGAACTTTTGATGTGGGGTATGTGTTGCATATGTTTATGAGTGAGGTAAATGTGAATGAAACGAGCGGGGAGTATTTGTTAATGTGATATATGGGTATACTTGGGGGATGGTACAATGGCTTTTATATTGGTGATGACCCATGGCTTGATAATTTGTCATGATCAAGTGAAGAGATTTATATTATGACACATAATGGGTGATGATGTAAACGCTTTGTGAAGGGGTATAAGAGGTTCTCATGTGAACAAAGTGCCATTTGAGAGATGTTGGATAAACAATGTACTTGAAAGGGGACCGGAGTGCATGGGTTAACTTGCCACATGAAACTCGTGAGAAGATGATATTATGAGGAGAATGTGAAGGGTCTAGCTTGCAAAGACTAATATATTGTATGAAAAAAAAAAAAAATCTTCTATGTATAATGCAAGTGCATTCTCCCAATGTGTAGTATAGATTATGAATAAGTAATGATAGGCCTTGAAATGGATTTATGGCCTTAAAAGGCATGAATGAATGATGGACCATGAATTTATGAAAGCATTTTATTTAGTGATTGTATGAGGATTCCTTATGAGGTTATTAAGTTGTGAATTATCAATTGTGCAATGAGTTATATGATGTACTTTGATAATTGGTGGTATTCAATGAGTAATCATTGAGGAACAAGGATGTGTTATAGACTATGGGTATGATGATGAGTTGATAAAGTGCCAGGAGTTGTGAATATGTAGTATGCATGAGAAGGCCGTGATATGCCAATGCGTTTGGTTGGAAACCTAGGTGGAGCTCATGAGTAATTCCAAAGTTTAGGAATTTATGGATGGTCATGGATGGTCATCGAATGTATTGGGATGATTTGCTCTGGATGAGTAGCATTATTAATTTTAAAAATCTCTAGGTGTGTGTTGTAAATGGGGTAGGGTAACCTAATCATAATTAGGTTGAATCACTACATCTTATTAATGTGTTATTTCTTATGATACCCCAAATGGTTGTTTGATGTGAATGGAGGTGAAAGATCTGGTTACACATGAGTTGTGTTATTCGAAGATGGTGTGTGATTTCAATTCTACGTGGCCTACTAATGAAGGCATATGAATGGTATGATGTGGTAACCATTGATAACGTAGACATGTAGGGTGGAATTTGGTGGTTGGTGGAATTGGTAATACCTATGAATATTTTTTTGTGATGAATGGACATTATTTGACATAGTCTAAGTAAGCTTAGATATATCATTGTTTTTATGGAATCTATGAAAATATGTGGAATAATCCAGAAGGGTAGGAAATTAGTATCTATATGATTTGGATTGATGTCGGGTATTGGTATTGTAGGAGTTATGAACAAAAAGGGTTAGTCACATAGTGGCTTATATGCAAATAAAGGTATGATTGCTTTTGAGAGATAGGCCTAAGGGAAAGGTTAAGAGTCTAGTGAAACTTGAATGGGAAGCTATGGGCGACTGCCGAGTGAGACTGATCACCTGACTCTGTAGTTGGCCGATGGAGTTCCAGGAGGGTGAAGCTAGAAACCTAGTTAAAATGGAATCAACAATGGACTTGAGCATAGGCTCGTATTGGCAGACTAACTCACACGGAGAGTAGACAAAAGAACGTATTGAAGGAGTACGTATGGGAAATGTTTTGATAACAGATAAAGTGAAATTGAATACGTAATCTACATAAAACCACAAATGGATTCATGGGGAAAAGAGATAATACGAGGCAAGGTAAATTCTGCAAGAATGAAACTCATAGGTTGATATGAGTGATATTGATGTAATTAAGAGATATTTAGCACAATTGAACGAGAACAACGAATAGACCCAGAAATGGAGGAAATCTGGACCAAGATATCTACATGTGAGGTAGTATCGGAATTCGAGTTACGACCGGGATAGGGTCTAGTGTTCCGAGGTAGGACGTAGGTACCTAAGAGTTGCGGAAGGGAGTTGTTGGTTGAGGCACACCAAGCCAAGCTCTCTACCCATCCGGACAACACCAAGATATACCATGATCTTAAGAGGCACTATGGGTGGCATGGACTCAAGAGAGATGTGGCTGAGTTTGTGCTCGTTGCACTAACTTGTCGGTAGGTTAAGGCGGAACATCGGAAACCACCGGGTTTACTCAAACCCTTACCAGTGCCGGAGTGGAGATGGGAACATGTAGCCATGGATTTGGTGACAGGGCTACTAAGGTCATCAAGGCACAACGATGCAATATGAGTCGACGGTACATCCGAAATGTTATCAGACTACCTGGTGTACCTCGGACTATTGTGTCCGACAGAGTATGGCAGAGCGTACAGTCGGCTATGGGGACCGACGTGTTGATCAGCACAGTATTCCACCCACACACTGATGGACAATCGGAGAGAACAATACAGATATTGGAGGATATACTGAGAGCAGGTATGCGGGATTTCAAGGGTGGATGGGAGAATCGCCTGCCACTGGTGGAGTTCTCCTATAATAACAGTACCTCCAGATGGCTCCATTTGAGGCCTTATATGGCAGGCCATGTAGATCACCAGTGTATTGGACAGAAGCTGGTGAGCCTGCGCTAATTGGACCGGAATTGGTTGCAGAGACCACAGCATACGTCAAATTGATACGGCAACATCTACTCACTGCACAGAACCGTCAGAAGAGTTACGCCAACAAGAGGAGAAGGTTCCTCGAATTGAGGTGGGAGACTTGGTGTTTTTGAAAGTCTCACCACGGAAGGGACACATGAGATTCGGAAATAAGGGGAAACTGTCACCTAGATGGTGGGGCCGTTTCCAATCCTAAAGAGGGTGGGGGAGGTAGCTTATCAGTTGGCGCTCCTTCCGCAGTTATCCTCTTTACATGATGTGTTTCATGTGTCCATGTTGAGGAAGTACAACCCTGATCCTTCACAGGTGTTGAACGTACAAGACGTCGATGTACAAAGCGACGTGATGTATGTGGAGAAACCGATCAGAGTGATCGGGAGCGAACAAAAGGTACTGCGGAACCGCACTATTCAGTTCGTCAAGGTGGTATGGCAACGACGTGGCAATGAAGAGACCACCTAGGAACTCGAATCAGAGATGAGAGCCGCTCATCCGGAACTATTTGTGTGAGATGTTTTAAACCTCTACTTCGCTCGAATTTTCGGGACGAAAATTTTAAAAGAGGATTGTATTGTAAGGGCCCGGAATTTTTAAATTAATAAAAAATGTGGATATAAGTTATTTTAGTGATGGAAATTTGGAAAATTGGTGAAGTAAATGGTAAATGGGCCAAAATTTGGACAAAGGCCCAAGTATGGCCGAATAGACTAATGTGTGGATTTAAAGTTATTTAAATGGGTCAAGAATGGTCAAATTGGGTCACATACCCATTTGGGACCCGATGGGTCAAAGTAGTTAAGCTCTAAGGTAAATGGGCTAGATGGAAATGTAATTGGGCCATGGGCCCAATGGTGATCCATTTAGAGGGTATTCAATGAAATTAAATCACCTAAGTTAAGTTAAAAATTAAACCAAGGTGATGTGGCCAAGTGGGACCCACCTCCACCTCATCAAGTGAGGTGGCATGTGGGCCAATAATTGGTGGGGCCGGCCACCATGGTTGATTTGGTCAACCATGGGTGGATTTATAAAGATGGTGGCTTAAGTAAATGGGAATTAAAGTAACTAAAATATCTAAATATAAAATGATTAAAAAAAATTATACAAATGAGGTGGTCAAAGTGGGGTCAAAGGGTGAAAACCAAATCACCTCATCCCAAACCCAAAATAAAATACGTTGGGGCTTGGTGGTGGTTTAGATAACCACCACCATAAAGCAAATTAAATATCTTTTAAATATCTTAGGGTTGGTGGGGTCTTTAATGTAAAGAAAAATGGGGATAAGTCTTGAGTTTCTTTTCCATTTTTTTATCCTCTCTTCATTTTCACTCCATTCTCATCCTCCATTGCCGTCCCATGTCCAAGTGAAGGAGAAAAAAAAAAAAAAGGGAGAAAGAGAGCTAAGGAGGAGAGAAGAGAAGAAGAGAAGAAAGAAGTGGAATTTGGAGGGAAATTACTCTAAGGTCAAGGTTACCATCTCCTCTCTCATCACCTCTCCCTCTCCCTCTCTCAATTTAAACCCTAACTTGGCTGATCCTAAGGTTGGGGGTTGCCACCATTGATCAAGCCTCTTGACCTATTAAAGATCAAGAGGAAGGAGAGAGGAGGCTAAGGAGACCGACGGGAGCGGCGGAAATCGGAGGAGACGTCGGATTGTGAGTATTTCTTAAACAAGAAATTTTGGATTTTAGGGTTTAAGAATTGGAATTTATTTTGTATTAATGTAATGGTGGTTACATAAATTTATGCCATGGATGTTAAACCCATCAAATGAGAGGGTGGAAGATGGAGGAAACCCTAAATGGGTAAATTAGGGTTAGGGTAAGAAAATAAATAAATGGATTATGTGCATTGGGTAATTTATGAAATTAAGAATGGAATTAGGTTATTGGAAGGAAATCATGGGGCATAGGGTTCGGCCATGTAGCATGGCCGAACCCCATGGTGGGTGATTAGCTAGTTGATGTAAATAATTAGGGTTTTAAAGAATGGAAGACAATGAGGGTTTCTAGCTAATGAAATTTAGGGTTGTAAATGAATGCATGTGGGCAAGTTTTAAAATGGTTTTATGATGAAAATGCAAATGGATTTTATGGCATTGGAAGGTATAAAAGAGAGTGATATATGAACCATGGGTTCGGCCATGGTGTATGGCCGAACCCTAGGTTGTTGTGTGTGAAGTTAATTAGGGTTTTAGGGTATGAAGCCATGGAAAAATGGGAAGATTGATGAAATTAATATTTTGGTGAATGTAGGTATTTTGGAGCAATGAATGGTGGATCATGAACCATGGGTTCGGCCATGGTAAATGGCCGAACCCTATGGTGATGTAATGGTGATCAAATGATGGGTTTAAAGGATGGAAAAGATGGATTAATGTGTTAATGAGTTAGGGTTTCAAATGAACAAATGTAGTGAACCAAATGGTGGATCATTTTTAGGTCTAAGGTTAATGTGTATGTATGTGATTAAGTAATGGGAATTGGATTAATTAGATGACAAGTTTTAATAGTTTGGTGGGTCATAAATGAACCTAAGTTAGGGATCTAAGTTTAAAAATCAATTTTTGGACTTAATCATGCATGCATAAATGGGTGATTAACCATGGAAAATGAGGTAGTGGCAAAACCGTAATTAAATGCCAAGTTCAAGAATTCCATGGAGATTGATCATGGAATGAGGGGATCTAATGTGATAACCTTATAAGTGGTTAATAAAGCCTAGGGTGGCTGATTTTAGACATATGTACTTAAAAATATATAATGGATTAGGTGGGACCCACAAAACCTAAATGGTGACCGGTTTTTCATAAGGGCTTATAAATGGTTGAAACATGGACTAATGATTAGTGTGTAACAAGGTACTGGACATCGCAGGCGGTGCGCGATCGGCGACCGGGTTTGTCGAGCGGAAAAATGTAAAAGGACGCAAGTCGGTATTAGGTAGGATTCCTACATTTTTGTAAGCCATGGATTGGGTGATGTTTTCTTTAATTTATTTTGGAAAGCATGTGGTTGCCTTTAAGATGAGTTTTGGATTATGTATCTTGTGATGTTTTCCTTTAAATTATTTTGGAAATCATGTGAATGTCTTAAGATGCATTTTGGATTAAATATTATGGGATGTTTTTTCCCTTTGATTTATTTGATAATCAAGTAATTGTTTTAAGATGGGTTTTTGTGTTACTATTGAACTACATATATTTACATGGCACATGGCATCTACATCTCATGCTGGCATGGGAGGGATATGACAGGGAAATGATGAAATGAAACCGGAGTCCATGCTCCGTCGGGGCGACCGATAAACAGCATGGGGACATTTCACATATGTATTATGATACCTTGATGATGCTTTTCCATCAAGGGGGATGTTGTATTTATTATTGTACCTTGATGATGGTTCTTCCATCAAGGGGGGGATGCCTAATGTGGATCGCATCTTGATGAGGCTTTTGCATCAAGAGGGTCATGGTACGATGATGGTATGGATTCTATTTGGAATACTATGGATGGTTGGAAAAAGGGACATTCTAGAGTTGAGGATGAGATTGATGGGTGGGATTCATGACATAAAACACCATTGCATTACATTGTACCAAATGGCATAACTTTGAGATAATATCTTCTATATGCTTTGTTATTACTAATCCATGTGCTAGCCCTACTCGGAGTCCTACTGGGCGCGTGGTCTAACGCCCTACTTCTACCCTAGCCGACGATGCAGGAGATGGCGGCACGGAAGGACAGGACGGGAGTCAAGCTCAGGAGCTTGGGAAGGCGGATTCATTATGTTGTTTAAGTTATGTTGGAAAAATGTAATTTGAGTAGCTTAGCTTGTCGGAATGTAATAAATTAGATTACTGGCTATGTTTTGGGATTTTATTATGGACATTATGATTTTGAGGTATTATAGAAATTTAAATGAATGTTATCTTCCTTGCTATCTCAAATCTGTAGGATAGTCTTTGTTGTTAATTCCGCACTGAGAAGTAATATTCCTTGAGCTTACATCTACGCGTGAACCGTACTCGTGGACTTGGCTCCACGCACGCGTAAGGTTGGCCAGTTAAGGGCCGGGCTTTAGAAGCTCGGACTTAACTCGCGTCGTGACGTCCGCGCCCTTTGTCACTTTTATGGAAAAAAAAAATAGACTCTGATTTTCGGTGAAAAAAGGGGCGGGCGTTACAGTTGGTATCAGAGCGAATTCGGAAGAATGAATCTCTCGAAGTAAGATTAAGACGGTTGCACGTCTCACTGACGGCTAAGAATCCCAACCGACCGACTCTTCGGAGACCGCTGCACGGGGGCCGGGTTAATTTACTTCGATTGACTCAAACTGAAGTGTTTAATCTGAGAACAACAATTGACGGAAAGGAATGATAGCAAGGGAAGAAAGATTCATTCTAGGAGAGATTTATTGAAACATAGCAAGATAGGATTTACTTCCCTAGAAATGAGAAAACATCTAGGTTTTTCCCCCAAATTGATGAGACAGTGTTAAATTTATCAAACATAGCAAAGTAGGATGTACTTTCCCCGGTATTTTCAAATTGAACAACAAACAGTAGGAGTTTAGAGATTCTCCCCCAGAAACAAAGGAAAAACAAGTGTGCTTATTTGGCAACTTTCCCCAAACAAAGTGCATTGTGATATACATAAGAAATTCCCCAAAAAAAAAAAAAAAAAACCTAGATTGTTTTTATTGGAAATTGTAGTTGATGATTTTTGGGTTCTAATTGTATTCTATGAATACAGGTATGTCAAATGAAGGGGAGTGTACGGAATTATGTGGTAAGGGAACCCCTAACTGGTTCATAGACTTAGTGTCTACTTCCAGTATAGAAGTTAGCATGGACATTTAGGAGGGACCTCCCGAGGAAGATGAATAGGATTTAACATCTCTTCCTGAGGAGAATGAGGAAGACTCTCCAATGATAAGAGAGTCGTAAGGGAAATGGAACCCGATTATATGCGCGAGTTGTGCAACCAGGTTGGGTACAACTGCACATACTACCCTACCCTCTTGAAGGGGTATGCCCGATTTGTGAACTACATGCATCAAATGAGGATAAGAGGCATGAACTTTTGATGTGGGGTATGTGTTGCATATGTTTATGAGTGAGGTAAATGTGAATGAAACGAGCGGGGAGTATTTGTTAATGTGATATATGGGTATACTTGGGGGATGGTACAATGGCTTTTATATTGGTGATGACCCATGGCTTGATAATTTGTCATGATCAAGTGAAGAGATTTATATTATGACACATAATGGGTGATGATGTAAACGCTTTGTGAAGGGGTATAAGAGGTTCTCATGTGAACAAAGTGCCATTTGAGAGATGTTGGATAAACAATGTACTTGAAAGGGGACCGGAGTGCATGGGTTAACTTGCCACATGAAACTCGTGAGAAGATGATATTATGAGGAGAATGTGAAGGGTCTAGCTTGCAAAGACTAATATATTGTATGAAAAAAAAAAAAAATCTTCTATGTATAATGCAAGTGCATTCTCCCAATGTGTAGTATAGATTATGAATAAGTAATGATAGGCCTTGAAATGGATTTATGGCCTTAAAAGGCATGAATGAATGATGGACCATGAATTTATGAAAGCATTTTATTTAGTGATTGTATGAGGATTCCTTATGAGGTTATTAAGTTGTGAATTATCAATTGTGCAATGAGTTATATGATGTACTTTGATAATTGGTGGTATTCAATGAGTAATCATTGAGGAACAAGGATGTGTTATAGACTATGGGTATGATGATGAGTTGATAAAGTGCCAGGAGTTGTGAATATGTAGTATGCATGAGAAGGCCGTGATATGCCAATGCGTTTGGTTGGAAACCTAGGTGGAGCTCATGAGTAATTCCAAAGTTTAGGAATTTATGGATGGTCATGGATGGTCATCGAATGTATTGGGATGATTTGCTCTGGATGAGTAGCATTATTAATTTTAAAAATCTCTAGGTGTGTGTTGTAAATGGGGTAGGGTAACCTAATCATAATTAGGTTGAATCACTACATCTTATTAATGTGTTATTTCTTATGATACCCCAAATGGTTGTTTGATGTGAATGGAGGTGAAAGATCTGGTTACACATGAGTTGTGTTATTCGAAGATGGTGTGTGATTTCAATTCTACGTGGCCTACTAATGAAGGCATATGAATGGTATGATGTGGTAACCATTGATAACGTAGACATGTAGGGTGGAATTTGGTGGTTGGTGGAATTGGTAATACCTATGAATATTTTTTTGTGATGAATGGACATTATTTGACATAGTCTAAGTAAGCTTAGATATATCATTGTTTTTATGGAATCTATGAAAATATGTGGAATAATCCAGAAGGGTAGGAAATTAGTATCTATATGATTTGGATTGATGTCGGGTATTGGTATTGTAGGAGTTATGAACAAAAAGGGTTAGTCACATAGTGGCTTATATGCAAATAAAGGTATGATTGCTTTTGAGAGATAGGCCTAAGGGAAAGGTTAAGAGTCTAGTGAAACTTGAATGGGAAGCTATGGGCGACTGCCGAGTGAGACTGATCACCTGACTCTGTAGTTGGCCGATGGAGTTCCAGGAGGGTGAAGCTAGAAACCTAGTTAAAATGGAATCAACAATGGACTTGAGCATAGGCTCGTATTGGCAGACTAACTCACACGGAGAGTAGACAAAAGAACGTATTGAAGGAGTACGTATGGGAAATGTTTTGATAACAGATAAAGTGAAATTGAATACGTAATCTACATAAAACCACAAATGGATTCATGGGGAAAAGAGATAATACGAGGCAAGGTAAATTCTGCAAGAATGAAACTCATAGGTTGATATGAGTGATATTGATGTAATTAAGAGATATTTAGCACAATTGAACGAGAACAACGAATAGACCCAGAAATGGAGGAAATCTGGACCAAGATATCTACATGTGAGGTAGTATCGGAATTCGAGTTACGACCGGGATAGGGTCTAGTGTTCCGAGGTAGGACGTAGGTACCTAAGAGTTGCGGAAGGGAGTTGTTGGTTGAGGCACACCAAGCCAAGCTCTCTACCCATCCGGACAACACCAAGATATACCATGATCTTAAGAGGCACTATGGGTGGCATGGACTCAAGAGAGATGTGGCTGAGTTTGTGCTCGTTGCACTAACTTGTCGGTAGGTTAAGGCGGAACATCGGAAACCACCGGGTTTACTCAAACCCTTACCAGTGCCGGAGTGGAGATGGGAACATGTAGCCATGGATTTGGTGACAGGGCTACTAAGGTCATCAAGGCACAACGATGCAATATGAGTCGACGGTACATCCGAAATGTTATCAGACTACCTGGTGTACCTCGGACTATTGTGTCCGACAGAGTATGGCAGAGCGTACAGTCGGCTATGGGGACCGACGTGTTGATCAGCACAGTATTCCACCCACACACTGATGGACAATCGGAGAGAACAATACAGATATTGGAGGATATACTGAGAGCAGGTATGCGGGATTTCAAGGGTGGATGGGAGAATCGCCTGCCACTGGTGGAGTTCTCCTATAATAACAGTACCTCCAGATGGCTCCATTTGAGGCCTTATATGGCAGGCCATGTAGATCACCAGTGTATTGGACAGAAGCTGGTGAGCCTGCGCTAATTGGACCGGAATTGGTTGCAGAGACCACAGCATACGTCAAATTGATACGGCAACATCTACTCACTGCACAGAACCGTCAGAAGAGTTACGCCAACAAGAGGAGAAGGTTCCTCGAATTGAGGTGGGAGACTTGGTGTTTTTGAAAGTCTCACCACGGAAGGGACACATGAGATTCGGAAATAAGGGGAAACTGTCACCTAGATGGTGGGGCCGTTTCCAATCCTAAAGAGGGTGGGGGAGGTAGCTTATCAGTTGGCGCTCCTTCCGCAGTTATCCTCTTTACATGATGTGTTTCATGTGTCCATGTTGAGGAAGTACAACCCTGATCCTTCACAGGTGTTGAACGTACAAGACGTCGATGTACAAAGCGACGTGATGTATGTGGAGAAACCGATCAGAGTGATCGGGAGCGAACAAAAGGTACTGCGGAACCGCACTATTCAGTTCGTCAAGGTGGTATGGCAACGACGTGGCAATGAAGAGACCACCTAGGAACTCGAATCAGAGATGAGAGCCGCTCATCCGGAACTATTTGTGTGAGATGTTTTAAACCTCTACTTCGCTCGAATTTTCGGGACGAAAATTTTAAAAGAGGATTGTATTGTAAGGGCCCGGAATTTTTAAATTAATAAAAAATGTGGATATAAGTTATTTTAGTGATGGAAATTTGGAAAATTGGTGAAGTAAATGGTAAATGGGCCAAAATTTGGACAAAGGCCCAAGTATGGCCGAATAGACTAATGTGTGGATTTAAAGTTATTTAAATGGGTCAAGAATGGTCAAATTGGGTCACATACCCATTTGGGACCCGATGGGTCAAAGTAGTTAAGCTCTAAGGTAAATGGGCTAGATGGAAATGTAATTGGGCCATGGGCCCAATGGTGATCCATTTAGAGGGTATTCAATGAAATTAAATCACCTAAGTTAAGTTAAAAATTAAACCAAGGTGATGTGGCCAAGTGGGACCCACCTCCACCTCATCAAGTGAGGTGGCATGTGGGCCAATAATTGGTGGGGCCGGCCACCATGGTTGATTTGGTCAACCATGGGTGGATTTATAAAGATGGTGGCTTAAGTAAATGGGAATTAAAGTAACTAAAATATCTAAATATAAAATGATTAAAAAAAAATTATACAAATGAGGTGGTCAAAGTGGGGTCAAAGGGTGAAAACCAAATCACCTCATCCCAAACCCAAAATAAAATACGTTGGGGCTTGGTGGTGGTTTAGATAACCACCACCATAAAGCAAATTAAATATCTTTTAAATATCTTAGGGTTGGTGGGGTCTTTAATGTAAAGAAAAATGGGGATAAGTCTTGAGTTTCTTTTCCATTTTTTTATCCTCTCTTCATTTTCACTCCATTCTCATCCTCCATTGCCGTCCCATGTCCAAGTGAAGGAGAAAAAAAAAAAAAGGGAGAAAGAGAGCTAAGGAGGAGAGAAGAGAAGAAGAGAAGAAAGAAGTGGAATTTGGAGGGAAATTACTCTAAGGTCAAGGTTACCATCTCCTCTCTCATCACCTCTCCCTCTCCCTCTCTCAATTTAAACCCTAACTTGGCTGATCCTAAGGTTGGGGGTTGCCACCATTGATCAAGCCTCTTGACCTATTAAAGATCAAGAGGAAGGAGAGAGGAGGCTAAGGAGACCGACGGGAGCGGCGGAAATCGGAGGAGACGTCGGATTGTGAGTATTTCTTAAACAAGAAATTTTGGATTTTAGGGTTTAAGAATTGGAATTTATTTTGTATTAATGTAATGGTGGTTACATAAATTTATGCCATGGATGTTAAACCCATCAAATGAGAGGGTGGAAGATGGAGGAAACCCTAAATGGGTAAATTAGGGTTAGGGTAAGAAAATAAATAAATGGATTATGTGCATTGGGTAATTTATGAAATTAAGAATGGAATTAGGTTATTGGAAGGAAATCATGGGGCATAGGGTTCGGCCATGTAGCATGGCCGAACCCCATGGTGGGTGATTAGCTAGTTGATGTAAATAATTAGGGTTTTAAAGAATGGAAGACAATGAGGGTTTCTAGCTAATGAAATTTAGGGTTGTAAATGAATGCATGTGGGCAAGTTTTAAAATGGTTTTATGATGAAAATGCAAATGGATTTTATGGCATTGGAAGGTATAAAAGAGAGTGATATATGAACCATGGGTTCGGCCATGGTGTATTGTAAGGTCTCGGAATTTTGGAATTAATATAAATGTGAATATTATTTATTTTAATGATGGAAATTAGAAAATTGGTGGAGTAAATGGTAAATGGGCCAAAAATTGGATAAAGGCCCAAGTGTGGCCCAATAGACTATGTTTGGATTTAAATTTATTTAAATGGGTCAAGAATGGTCAAATTGGGTCGAATACCCATTTGGGACCCAATGGGTCAAGATGGTTAAGCTCTAAGGTAAATGGGCTAGTGGGAAATGTAATTGGGCCATGGGCCCAATGGTGATCCATTTAGAGTGGGCTTAATGAAATTCAATCACCCTAAGTAATTTGGAATTAAACAATGGTGGTGTGGCCAAGTGGGACCCACCTCCACCTCATCAAGTGAGGTGGCATGTGGGCCAAGGTTTGGTGGGGCCGACCACCATGGTTGAATTAGTCAACCATGGGTGGATTCATAGAAGGAAGTTAAGAAATGAAATTAAATTAGGTGGGAACTAATTAACCTAAGGTAATTAGTTAATTTATTAAATGATTAAAATAATCAAATGAGGGTCAAATGGTCAAAAAGTGGAAAACCAAATGCCATCTTATCTTAAGGCATCAAAAAACGTTGGCTCACCATAAAGCAAAAAAAAAAAAAAATCCCATGAGGTTGGTGGACATTAAATGTGGAGTGTAAGTTACACCACCACATGAGATAAGCCTTATCTTGTTTTCCCATTCTCATTTTCACTAACTCCATCTCTTGCACTCTCCCATGGCCGTTCCACTCTAAGAAAAAAAAAAAAAAGGAGAAGAGAAGAAGGAAATTAAGGAAGAAAAGAGAAGAGCTCAAGGAGAGGAAGAAAAGGTTGGACCACCATCTCAAGGTAAAGATCTTGAGATATTTTTCCATCTCCATCCTCTTCCCTCTCTCATTTCAAACCTAACATGGCTGATTTTAAGGTTGGGAGTTGCCACCCTTGATCAAAGATCTTGACCTATAAAAGATCAAGAAGAAGGAGAGAGGAGGCTACGGAGACCGACGGGAGCGGCGGAAATCGGAGGAGACGTCGGATAGTGAGTATTTCTTAACTAAAAGAATTTTGGATTTTAGGGTTTAAGAAATGGAATTTATTTTTGTGAAATTAATGGTGGATAGGTGATTTTATACTATGGAATTTAGATACATTAAATGGAAGGGTGGAAGATGGAGAAAACCCTAAATGGGTGAATTAGGGTTAGGGTAAGAAATTGGAAAAAAATATATTGTGTGCATTGTGTAATTAAATTATTAAGCATGGAATTATGTGGAATTGGAAGGTAATGTGTGATTTTCTTAGGGTTTTAAGATATGGAGGACATTGTGTAATTTAATTATGTAAAAATGGAAGCATGGAGAATGTTAATGATTTTAGGGTTTTAAAATGATTAAATGTAGGCAATTGAGGAAATTATAATGGAGTATTTAAGGTTAAAAATATTGGATCATGAACCATGGGTTCGGCGATGGTGAATGGCCGAACCCTATGGTGGTGTAATGGTAGTTTAAATGAGTACAAAAAATGGGGAAAATGATGGTTTTATGATGGTTTGATGATGATTGTAAATGGATTTAAAGTGTGATAAAGGATGATGATTGAAAGGTATAAGTTAAGCCCCTTCATGGAAGGGCTTGTGATGGGTTCAAATGTATAAGTAGGCCAAAGAAAACAAAATGGGAAAAATTGATGAATTGGGTATTTTGAACCCATGGCCCATTGGTGAACCATTTAAAGGGTTAAGTATGGGGTTTTGGATTGGTTTAAATGAATAAGGTTAGATTAATTAAATGACTAATCTTAATGGTCATGTGACATAATTGAATGGATCATTAATGGACCTAAGTTAGGTATCCAAGTTTATAATCAATTATGAACTTAGTTAGGCAAGGGTGAGTGGTTGATTAACCATGGAGAAGAGGTAGTGGCAAAACCGTAATTATTGGCTAAAATGAAGAAACTCACTAAGTTATGATTTATGGGCTTGGAAATGATTAAAACTTGGATTGATTTGGTAATTTAATAAGGTACCGGATAGCACGAGCGGTACGCGAGTCGGTAGCCGGATTGTCGGACGAAAACGAAAAAGGACGCGAGTCGGTATTCGGTAGGATTCCTACCTTTTTGTAAGCCATGGATTGTGTAATGGTTTCATTGATTTATTTTGGGAATTTTATGGTTTATTTTATGATGAGTTTTAAATCATGGTTTATGTATCTTATATGGTATAATGCAAGATTATGAGTTATATGCTAAGTTATGAAGGCTATATTATGACTATGGAATATACATATTACATAGCATAATGCATTACATCTCATGCATGGCATGGGCAGAAAAAAAATAAACAAACCGGAGTCCATGCTCCGTCTGGGCGACCGAGAACAGGCATGGGGACACCTTGACGAGGCTTTGCCGTCAAGGGGGATATTTTACGATTGGACAGATCTTGACGAGGTTTTTCCGTCAAGAGGGATATGACAGTATATGGCAGGAATGATGGGTGGGATTCATAACATTGACACCCATGGCATATCATTTACTTATATTTTAGTATACGGTGGTTTATAGTTTTCATTGTGTTATTATCTGTATATGGTTATTACTAACCCATGTGCTAGCCCTACTCGGAATCCTACTGGGCGCGTTGTTCTAACGCCCTACTTCTACCCTAGCTGACAATGCAGGAGATGGCGGACCGGAAGGGCGAGACGGAAGCCAAGCTTAGGAGCTTGGGGAGGCGGATTAATTATTTTGTTGTACTTTATTTTGGAAAAGATGTATTTGTATAGTTAGCTTGTCGGAAATGTAATAATTTAGGTAGTTTGCTATGTTTAGGTATTATTTTGGATAATACAGTATAATGGCATTTTCGTAATTAATTGGGTATTTCTTCCCTGCTATCTGAAGAACTGGTAGGATAGTTCTATGATCATCCGCATTTATTTTTATGTTCCGTGAGCTTACTTGCTACGCGTGAACCGTACTCGTGGACTTACGTTCCACGCACGCGTAGGGTTGGCCAGTTAAGGGCCGGGCTTTAGAAGCTCGGAACTTAACTCGCGTCGTGACGTCCGCGCCCTTTGTCACTTTTATTTAAAAAAAAAAATGTACTCTGATTTTACGGTGAAAAGGGGCGGGCGTTACAGTTGGTATCAGAGCGAATTCGGAAGAATGAATCTCTCGAAGTAAGATTAAGACGGTTGCACGTCTCACTGACGGCTAAGAATCCCAACCGACCGACTCTTCGGAGACCGCTGCACGGGGGCCGGGTTAAATTACTTCGATTGACTCAAACTGAAGGGTTTAATCTGAGAACAACATTTGACGGAAAGGGATGATAGCAAGGGAAGAAAAAAAAAAAAAAAATCAATGTAAGTCGGAATTATCAAACATAGCAAGTAGGGTTACATTTTCCCGACATGAGAAAACATATCTAGGTCTTCCCCAAATTTGACGGAATGATGGTAGGCTTATTGAACATAGGAGAAAATTCCCCGATTTCACAAATGGAACGAAACATAGATACTTGGGAAGTTTTCCCCAAACCAAGTGTGCTTATTTGGCAATCTTCCCCAAAAATGAGAAACAAAGTATATTGTTTAGTATTTTTTTTTCTTTTCTTTTTCCTCCATTTGAAAAGGAACTAAGTCAGTGTTTTCGATGACTAGGAAATGGCTCCGAAGAGAAGGACTCGTCGCAACCAGAAAGAGGTATCACCACCTCGCCAGGAAGAGGAGGTACCCCATCGGGAAGAGGAACAGAATAATATAAACATACAAGGTGTACCTCCCGAGCTAAAAGATGTAGTTCAAGCGGCAGTCACTGCTGCTCTTCAGCAACATTTGAGTGGAAATGCGACTACTAGCGACGGAAATGCTACTACTAGTGACACTAGTAAGCGGAAGATGGTTAAAGACTTCCAGCAACAGCGTCCTCCCTACTTTAGAGGAAAAGAAGGGGCTGTAGGAGCAGATTACTGGTTAAAGAAGATCACTCAGATCTTAAATCTGCTTCAGGTTTCCAGTCCGGCTGACAGAATCTTACTGGCAACATCTCAACTGATTGAGGATGCCGGTAATTGGTGGGAGGTGGTAGAAAAACAACAATCACTGGTGCCGGAAAGGGAAAGAATTGCCATGACTTGGGAATGGTTCTCAGCCACTTTTCTAGAGCAGTTTTTCCCGGAGGAAGAAAGGGAGAGTCAGACTGAAGCTTTTATATCATTAGTACAAGGCAATATGACAGTGGCAGAGTACCACCGGGAGTTCCTTCGACTATCTGTCTACGTGTTCTACATGGTGGACACTGAGCACCGGAGGGCCCGTAAGTTTGAACGGGGCCTTCGGCCGAGCATCAAAACTAGGGTGACAGTATTCAAGGAACCTACATTGGCAGGGGTGGTTGGCAGGGCCACTATAGTGGAGCGGGAATTGAATGAGGAAGCGCGGCGTGACAACCGCCGATGGCAAAGTGGGCGGGGTGCATTTCAACCCAATAAAAGGTCCCGCCCGAGTTTCGGCAGACCCTCATCCGCTACTGGATCTACAGGGGGCTTTCGCCCCAATCAGCCCTCCCAGTCAGCATCAGTTACCCAGGTTCCTAGAGGTGGGAACACTTGCTATCAGTGTGGCCAACAGGGTCACTTCAAGAGGGAGTGTCCGCAGCTCAGCAGACCCTCTAACTTCAAGGGTTCCTCCCGCCCTCCAGTTAGATCAGCTCCGCCGCGAGGGGGCAGAACATACAATCAGGCAGGACGGGCGCCAAACCCTACGGGATCAGGACGACTTTTTGCTATACCTTCCCCAGTAGCAGTGGACCGCTCGGTGATTCAAGGTATGGCCGTAGTTGGTAGTTCTTATGCAATTACATTATTTGATTCTGGAGCTTCCCATTCATTTATATCTGCTGCATTTATATCTGCTACGGGCACATTAGTACAGAATCTGTCCACCTCACTTACTATTGTATCCCCTGTCGGAGACACATCTTTGGGGCTCATATGCACGGCACTGAACACTGAACTCGCTGGATTCAGATTCGAGTTCAATTATTTAGTAATCGATATGGCTGAGTACGATGTTATATTTGGCATGGACTGGTTGGCTACGTATCAGGCCCATATTGATTGCCATCTTCGTAGAGTGATATTTTGGTCATCCGAAGGAAGGCGGTATATAGTGCCCGCTGACCGACAGGGCATTCCTAGAAGGCTGCAGGAAGAATTGAATCATCTTGCCTTGAACACCCTCAGATTAGATAAGGCACCAATAGCTGAACTTCCGGCAGTGGTAGTAGATTATGCCGAGGTATTTCCAACAGAGCTCCCTGGTCTGCCACCTAAGAGGGAGATAGACTTTGAGATTAAATTGTACCCCGGCGCAGCTCCAGTATCGTTACCTCATTACAGGATGGCACCGGCTGAGATGACTGAGTTGAAAAAGCAGATTGATGAACTGCTCAGGCTGGGCTTTATTCGGAACAGCACATCCGCATGGGGAGCCCCGGTATTGTTTGTTAAGAAGAAGGACGGTACCCTTCGGATGTGTGTGGATTATAGAAAATTGAACCAGTTGACTGTCAGGAATAAATATCCCCTACCCAGGATTGATGATCTGTTTGATCAGCTTAGGGGTTCCTCTCACTTTTCCAAGATTGATCTGATGTCCGGATACCATCAAATCCGGGTTAGAGAGGAAGACATTGAGAAGACAGCCTTCAGGACACGATATGGATTATATGAGTATGTAGTCATGCCGTTTGGGCTTACTAATGCACCAGCGGTGTTCATGGACCTGATGAATAGGATATTCCGTCCTTACTTGGATCAGTTTGTAATTGTATTTATTGATGACATCCTGATCTATTCCAAGAGTCAGGAGGAACATGCTGAACACCTGCGGATAGTTCTGAACACCCTGAAGAGGAACCAATTGTATGCCAAAGCCAGCAAGTGTGAATTTTGGCTATCAAAGGTCAATTTCTTGGGGCACGTTATATCGGAGGAAGGCATAGCTGTAGACCCGACTAAGGTAGCGGCTGTGAGGGAGTGGAAAGCACCGACGAATGTGACCGAGATCCGCAGTTTTCTGGGATTGGCCGGTTACTACAGGAAATTTATTATGGATTTCTCCAAGATTGCAGCCCCACTTACCCGACTCACTCAGAAAGGAGTCAAATTTGAATGGTCAGATCTGTGCAACCGGAGATTTGAGGAGCTAAAGGAGAAGCTTACAACCGCTCCTATTTTGATATTGCCGGAAAGAGGCAGAAACTATGAGGTGTACTGTGATGCCTCAGGAGAGGGATTGGGGTGTACGCTCAGTCAAGGTAATAGGGCGGTGGCGTACGGGTCAAGACAGTTGAAAATTCATGAGCGCAATTATCCCACACATGATCTGGAACTGGCAGCAGTGGTCTTCGCTCTTAAAAGCTGGAGACACTACCTTTATGGTGAGAAGTTTGAAGTATTCTCAGACCATAAGAGTCTAAAGTACCTATTTGATCAGAAGGAACTTAACATGAGACAACGTAGATGGATGGAATACTTGGCAGATTATGAGTTCGCACTCCGGTATCATCCTGGCAAGGCAAACAAAGTGGCGGATGCTCTCAGCCGCATATCACCTGCAACAGTAGCCAGTATGATCAGAACAGAATGGGAGGTGTTGAATACCATCAGAGAGTTTAAACTCTATCTGGATAATCATGGAACCATATATAATCTGATCATACGATCCCACATGGTCTCCGAGATTGAACGGGAACAACGAACAGATCCAGAGGTGGAAGAGATATGGGCTAAGATGTCTACCGGTGAAGTTGTACCGGAATGGGAATTACGACCGGGACAGGGTCTTATGTTCCGAGGTAGGACATATGTGCCTAAGAATTGCAGAAGAGAGTTGCTGATTGAAGCACACCAAACAAAACTCTCTATTCACCCGGGCAGCACCAAGATGTACCATGATCTTAAGAGGCACTATTGGTGGCATGGACTTAAGAAAGACGTGGCAGAGTTTGTTGCTTGTTGCTTAACCTGTCAGCAGGTTAAGGCAGAACATCGGAAGCCACCGGGCTTACTCGCACCCTTACCGGTGCCAGAATGGAAATGGGAACACATATCCATGGACTTTGTAACAGGGTTGCCAAGGTCATCCAAGGGCAACGATGCAATATGGGTCATAGTGGACCGGTTGACCAAGTCTGCACATTTCCTTCCCATCAAGATGACGGATTCATCAGACACTTTGGGTCGACGGTACATCCGGGAGATCATCAGGTTACATGGCATTCCCCGGTCTATTGTGTCCGACAGGGATGGCCGATTCACTGGCAGAGTATGGCAGGGCTTGCAGTCGGCTATGGGGACCGACGTATTAACTAGCACAGCATTTCATCCACAGACTGATGGACAGTCGGAGAGGACAATACAAACATTGGAGGATATGCTGAGAGCATGCATGCTAGACTTTAAGGGTGGATGGGAGGATCATTTACCACTGGTGGAGTTTTCCTACAATAACAGCTATCAGTCAAGCCTACAGATGGCTCCGTTTGAGGCCTTATATGGTAGGCCATGTAGATCACCAGTGTGTTGGACAGAAGCCGGTGAGCCTGCGCTGATTGGACCGGAGTTGGTTGCAGAAACTACAGCGCAGATTAAATTGATACGGCAACATCTACTCACTGCACAAAACCGACAGAAGAGTTACGCCGACAAAAGGAGAAGGTTCCTCGAATTTGAGGTGGGGGACTTGGTGTTTTTGAAAGTCTCACCACGGAAGGGACACATGAGATTTGGAAAGAAGGGGAAACTGTCACCTAGATTTGTGGGACCGTTTCCAATCTTGAAGAGGGTGGGGGGGGTAGCTTATCAGTTGGCGCTCCCTCCGCAGTTATCATCATTACATGATGTATTCCATGTGTCTATGTTGAGGAAGTACAACCCTGATCCTTCACATGTATTGAATATTCAAGACATCGATGTCCAAAGCGATGTGACATATGTGGAAAAGCCGGTCAGAATAGTCGGGACCGAGCAAAGGGTGTTGCGGAACCGGGCCATTCAGTTCGTCAAGGTGGTATGGGAACGACATGGTAATGAAGAAACCACCTGGGAACTTGAGTCGGAGATGAGAGCCTCTCATCCGGAACTCTTTGTGTAAGATGTTTTGAACCTCTACTTCGCTCGAATTTTCGGGACGAAAATTTTAAAAGAGGATTGTATTGTAAGGTCTCGGAATTTTGGAATTAATATAAATGTGAATATTATTTATTTTAATGATGGAAATTAGAAAATTGGTGGAGTAAATGGTAAATGGGCCAAAAATTGGATAAAGGCCCAAGTGTGGCCCAATAGACTATGTTTGGATTTAAATTTATTTAAATGGGTCAAGAATGGTCAAATTGGGTCGAATACCCATTTGGGACCCAATGGGTCAAGATGGTTAAGCTCTAAGGTAAATGGGCTAGTGGGAAATGTAATTGGGCCATGGGCCCAATGGTGATCCATTTAGAGTGGGCTTAATGAAATTCAATCACCCTAAGTAATTTGGAATTAAACAATGGTGGTGTGGCCAAGTGGGACCCACCTCCACCTCATCAAGTGAGGTGGCATGTGGGCCAAGGTTTGGTGGGGCCGACCACCATGGTTGAATTAGTCAACCATGGGTGGATTCATAGAAGGAAGTTAAGAAATGAAATTAAATTAGGTGGGAACTAATTAACCTAAGGTAATTAGTTAATTTATTAAATGATTAAAATAATCAAATGAGGGTCAAATGGTCAAAAAGTGGAAAACCAAATGCCATCTTATCTTAAGGCATCAAAAAACGTTGGCTCACCATAAAGCAAAAAAAAAAAAAAATCCCATGAGGTTGGTGGACATTAAATGTGGAGTGTAAGTTACACCACCACATGAGATAAGCCTTATCTTGTTTTCCCATTCTCATTTTCACTAACTCCATCTCTTGCACTCTCCCATGGCCGTTCCACTCTAAGAAAAAAAAAAAAAAGGAGAAGAGAAGAAGGAAATTAAGGAAGAAAAGAGAAGAGCTCAAGGAGAGGAAGAAAAGGTTGGACCACCATCTCAAGGTAAAGATCTTGAGATATTTTTCCATCTCCATCCTCTTCCCTCTCTCATTTCAAACCTAACATGGCTGATTTTAAGGTTGGGAGTTGCCACCCTTGATCAAAGATCTTGACCTATAAAAGATCAAGAAGAAGGAGAGAGGAGGCTACGGAGACCGACGGGAGCGGCGGAAATCGGAGGAGACGTCGGATAGTGAGTATTTCTTAACTAAAAGAATTTTGGATTTTAGGGTTTAAGAAATGGAATTTATTTTTGTGAAATTAATGGTGGATAGGTGATTTTATACTATGGAATTTAGATACATTAAATGGAAGGGTGGAAGATGGAGAAAACCCTAAATGGGTGAATTAGGGTTAGGGTAAGAAATTGGAAAAAAATATATTGTGTGCATTGTGTAATTAAATTATTAAGCATGGAATTATGTGGAATTGGAAGGTAATGTGTGATTTTCTTAGGGTTTTAAGATATGGAGGACATTGTGTAATTTAATTATGTAAAAATGGAAGCATGGAGAATGTTAATGATTTTAGGGTTTTAAAATGATTAAATGTAGGCAATTGAGGAAATTATAATGGAGTATTTAAGGTTAAAAATATTGGATCATGAACCATGGGTTCGGCGATGGTGAATGGCCGAACCCTATGGTGGTGTAATGGTAGTTTAAATGAGTACAAAAAATGGGGAAAATGATGGTTTTATGATGGTTTGATGATGATTGTAAATGGATTTAAAGTGTGATAAAGGATGATGATTGAAAGGTATAAGTTAAGCCCCTTCATGGAAGGGCTTGTGATGGGTTCAAATGTATAAGTAGGCCAAAGAAAACAAAATGGGAAAAATTGATGAATTGGGTATTTTGAACCCATGGCCCATTGGTGAACCATTTAAAGGGTTAAGTATGGGGTTTTGGATTGGTTTAAATGAATAAGGTTAGATTAATTAAATGACTAATCTTAATGGTCATGTGACATAATTGAATGGATCATTAATGGACCTAAGTTAGGTATCCAAGTTTATAATCAATTATGAACTTAGTTAGGCAAGGGTGAGTGGTTGATTAACCATGGAGAAGAGGTAGTGGCAAAACCGTAATTATTGGCTAAAATGAAGAAACTCACTAAGTTATGATTTATGGGCTTGGAAATGATTAAAACTTGGATTGATTTGGTAATTTAATAAGGTACCGGATAGCACGAGCGGTACGCGAGTCGGTAGCCGGATTGTCGGACGAAAACGAAAAAGGACGCGAGTCGGTATTCGGTAGGATTCCTACCTTTTTGTAAGCCATGGATTGTGTAATGGTTTCATTGATTTATTTTGGGAATTTTATGGTTTATTTTATGATGAGTTTTAAATCATGGTTTATGTATCTTATATGGTATAATGCAAGATTATGAGTTATATGCTAAGTTATGAAGGCTATATTATGACTATGGAATATACATATTACATAGCATAATGCATTACATCTCATGCATGGCATGGGCAGAAAAAAAATAAACAAACCGGAGTCCATGCTCCGTCTGGGCGACCGAGAACAGGCATGGGGACACCTTGACGAGGCTTTGCCGTCAAGGGGGATATTTTACGATTGGACAGATCTTGACGAGGTTTTTCCGTCAAGAGGGATATGACAGTATATGGCAGGAATGATGGGTGGGATTCATAACATTGACACCCATGGCATATCATTTACTTATATTTTAGTATACGGTGGTTTATAGTTTTCATTGTGTTATTATCTGTATATGGTTATTACTAACCCATGTGCTAGCCCTACTCGGAATCCTACTGGGCGCGTTGTTCTAACGCCCTACTTCTACCCTAGCTGACAATGCAGGAGATGGCGGACCGGAAGGGCGAGACGGAAGCCAAGCTTAGGAGCTTGGGGAGGCGGATTAATTATTTTGTTGTACTTTATTTTGGAAAAGATGTATTTGTATAGTTAGCTTGTCGGAAATGTAATAATTTAGGTAGTTTGCTATGTTTAGGTATTATTTTGGATAATACAGTATAATGGCATTTTCGTAATTAATTGGGTATTTCTTCCCTGCTATCTGAAGAACTGGTAGGATAGTTCTATGATCATCCGCATTTATTTTTATGTTCCGTGAGCTTACTTGCTACGCGTGAACCGTACTCGTGGACTTACGTTCCACGCACGCGTAGGGTTGGCCAGTTAAGGGCCGGGCTTTAGAAGCTCGGAACTTAACTCGCGTCGTGACGTCCGCGCCCTTTGTCACTTTTATTTAAAAAAAAAAATGTACTCTGATTTTACGGTGAAAAGGGGCGGGCGTTACATGTATGGCCGAACCCTAGGTTGTTGTGTGTGAAGTTAATTAGGGTTTTAGGGTATGAAGCCATGGAAAAATGGGAAGATTGATGAAATTAATATTTTGGTGAATGTAGGTATTTTGGAGCAATGAATGGTGGATCATGAACCATGGGTTCGGCCATGGTAAATGGCCGAACCCTATGGTGATGTAATGGTGATCAAATGATGGGTTTAAAGGATGGAAAAGATGGATTAATGTGATAATGAGTTAGGGTTTCAAATGAACAAATGTAGTGAACCAAATGGTGGATCATTTTTAGGTCTAAGGTTAATGTGTATGTATGTGATTAAGTAATGGGAATTGGATTAATTAGATGACAAGTTTTAATAGTTTGGTGGGTCATAAATGAACCTAAGTTAGGGATCTAAGTTTAAAAATCAATTTTTGGACTTAATCATGCATGCATAAATGGGTGATTAACCATGGAAAATGAGGTAGTGGCAAAACCGTAATTAAATGCCAAGTTCAAGAATTCCATGGAGATTGATCATGGAATGAGGGGATCTAATGTGATAACCTTATAAGTGGTTAATAAAGCCTAGGGTGGCTGATTTTAGACATATGTACTTAAAAATATATAATGGATTAGGTGGGACCCACAAAACCTAAATGGTGACCGGTTTTTCATAAGGGCTTATAAATGGTTGAAACATGGACTAATGATTAGTGTGTAACAAGGTACTGGACATCGCAGGCGGTGCGCGATCGGCGACCGGGTTTGTCGAGCGGAAAAATGTAAAAGGACGCAAGTCGGTATTAGGTAGGATTCCTACATTTTTGTAAGCCATGGATTGGGTGATGTTTTCTTTAATTTATTTTGGAAAGCATGTGGTTGCCTTTAAGATGAGTTTTGGATTATGTATCTTGTGATGTTTTCCTTTAAATTATTTTGGAAATCATGTGAATGTCTTAAGATGCATTTTGGATTAAATATTATGGGATGTTTTTTCCCTTTGATTTATTTGATAATCAAGTAATTGTTTTAAGATGGGTTTTTGTGTTACTATTGAACTACATATATTTACATGGCACATGGCATCTACATCTCATGCTGGCATGGGAGGGATATGACAGGGAAATGATGAAATGAAACCGGAGTCCATGCTCCGTCGGGGCGACCGATAAACAGCATGGGGACATTTCACATATGTATTATGATACCTTGATGATGCTTTTCCATCAAGGGGGATGTTGTATTTATTATTGTACCTTGATGATGGTTCTTCCATCAAGGGGGGGATGCCTAATGTGGATCGCATCTTGATGAGGCTTTTGCATCAAGAGGGTCATGGTACGATGATGGTATGGATTCTATTTGGAATACTATGGATGGTTGGAAAAAGGGACATTCTAGAGTTGAGGATGAGATTGATGGGTGGGATTAATGACATAAAACACCATTGCATTACATTGTACCAAATGGCATAACTTTGAGATAATATCTTCTATATGCTTTGTTATTACTAATCCATGTGCTAGCCCTACTCGGAGTCCTACTGGGCGCGTGGTCTAACGCCCTACTTCTACCCTAGCCGACGATGCAGGAGATGGCGGCACGGAAGGACAGGACGGGAGTCAAGCTCAGGAACTTGGGAAGGCGGATTCATTATGTTGTTTAAGTTATGTTGGAAAAATGTAATTTGAGTAGCTTAGCTTGTCGGAATGTAATAAATTAGATTACTGGCTATGTTTTGGGATTTTATTATGGACATTATGATTTTGAGGTATTATAGAAATTTAAATGAATGTTATCTTCCTTGCTATCTCAAATCTGTAGGATAGTCTTTGTTGTTAATTCCGTACTGAGAAGTAATATTCCTTGAGCTTACATCTACGCGTGAACCGTACTCGTGGACTTGGCTCCACGCACGCGTAAGGTTGGCCAGTTAAGGGCCGGGCTTTAGAAGCTCGGACTTAACTCGCGTCGTGACGTCCGAGCCCTTTTCACTTTTATGGAAAAAAAAAAAAAAAAATAGACTCTGATTTTCGGTGAAAAAAGGGGCGGGCGTTACACGGACGCTGAAGTGATTCTTCAGTAGGTTTCCTACCTACTTGTAACCACAGTTTTACCCAGTTTTTCTTATGAGACTCTTGTTTTATTTTATGTGTTTCAAATGATATATTATGCATTAACAAATGGCATACAGGCATTGGCATCTCATGCATAGACATGGGATTATGAATGAGGTTCTTCAGTGTTTCAAGTTATGAGTTACGTCCTTCCTCGGTGGTGCAAGTCACGCCAGGAGGAGTAACATGATGATCATATTCACATTGGTCTCCTTAGGCGATGAGAGTCCCGCCAGGAGGACTCATACGTGATATGAATCAGTCAATGATGAAGAGATAAAAATGTGTTGTAATTTACCTTGTCGGTGCAAGGCACGTCAAGTGATGGCTATGAAGGTACATGATGGGGGATGCTCATTGCATGTGCATACTTCATAGCATTGTTTTATCTGTTTTGATGATCATGTATTATGATATGTATATGCATGTTTTATATGCTAACATGTGGTAGCCCTGATTCAGGAACCTACTGGGCGCGTTGATCTAACGCCCTAATTCTATCCTCAGAGGAGATTGCAGGTACAAGTAAAGGGAAAAAGAAGGTTGATGACCGGGAGGGGAGTCAAGCCTAAGCGCTTGAATGATGGATTGGATTACTTTATATTACTGTCATTTGAATACTTTTGTTGGACATGTAATAAAGTAGTTACTTGCTATGGTTTGTTTAGGATATTGACAATGTATGGTTGATTTATGTAATTATTAGTTGAGACTGGTACTGGCTATCTATTCATATTATTCCGCAGTTAACTTATACTATTCGGCAAGTTGATGTTAGTTCCATGTGTGTTCATTATCATGGTCTAGTCCATGTACACATGGGTGGGCAGTTAAGGTTCAGACTTGGGTAGTCTGAACTTAACTCGTGTCGTGACGCCGCCCGCTCTCTTCCGATGTTTTATTATTACTTTAAAAAAAATTTAGACTCTGAAATTCTCAGAGAGGGCGGGGCGTTACAGTCGGTATCAGAGTGAAACGGGAAGTTGAATCATCGAAGTAAGATTAAGACGGTTTCATGTCTCACTGACGGATAAGAATCCCAACTGACCGACTCTTCGGAGTCCGCTAACTGGGGGCCGGATTAATTTACTTCGAGTGACTCGGACTGAACAATCAATCTGAGAACGACAATGAAAGATAGCAAAGTAAAGTACAGTCATCATAACTGGATATATCAAACATAGCAAAGTAGGATGTACTCCCCTGAAACTCCCACACTGAAAAACAAACAACAGGAATGTAAAGATTTCCCCATAAAATAAAGAAAACAAAGAGTGTTGATTTGGCAATCTTCCCAAACAAAGTACATAATATTATGCATGATCAAATTCCCTGAAAACCAAGAGTGGTTAATTTAGAATTATTGTTGAATATTCTTGTGTTTGAAATGATGTGGCACAGATATGTCAAGCAATGAAAAGTACACTGAGTTATGGGATAAAGGGACACCTAGTTGTCCGGTAGATTTGGTATCAACTTCCGACAGTGTCAGCATGGAAGTTAATGTGGACCTTCAGGAGGGACCTCCTGAGGAGGATGATATGGACTTAGCACCTGTTCCAGAGGATCTGGTGGATGATATGCCTGGGATGGTGGAACCTCCTGAGGAAGGAGAAGATGATCTAGCACATCTTCTGGAGGATCCCATTGCTGATGTACCTATTATATTGGAGTCGCTTGGGGAGATAGATCCCTATGACACATGTGAACTGTGCAATCAAGATGGGCACCACTGCCGGTATTGTCCTCACCCGCTAGGCATTGTCTGCCCGTGCTGTGGACTACATGGGCATGGGGAGGCAAGGACTAATTGTCCATATATCGGAGGACCTGGATTAATACCCTGCACGACTTGCGAAGTATTGGGGCACACGGTAATGACGTGTCCTGATAACCGTTTCAAGTTCGCTTTTGATGCGGAGTCTTCTACGGAAGACTAGGATAGGAAGTGATATGGAGGGTATTAAAAAGAGGGTTATTTTGTATAAGGGTGCATATTTTGTTATACATAGGGTTTTGTTTCACCCTACCCACCTTTGTACAAAGTTGAAGTTTGAATTTATATAAAATATGTGATTTATGATTGTATGAGGATTTATGGAATTTAATGCATGTTGATAATGGAAACTAAGTCTATGATGTTTCCATGAATTAGGAATAAATGGCACCACAGAAAAACGTGGTAAAGGATCCGAAAGGAAAAGGAAAAATTTTACAAATCGAATCAGGTGAGGGGGCAACAAAGAGAAGGACCCGTCAGGACGATAAGAAGAAAAATGAGGTGCTTATAATCACACCACAAGGGAAGGTGGTACCCCAACGCCGGAAGGTGGTACATGAGAAGGTGCCATCGGTACATGATGATGAGCGGTCCGTTCATGATGAAGAGAGATCAGTTCATGAACGTTTGCTCGATGAGGAAGAGTCACAACATTCCCGGCGAAAGGAGGGGGATAGTGACCCTACGTACCAACGGGAAGAGGAGGAATATGACTCGTCATACCGACAAGAGGAGGAAGAGAACAGTAACCTGACTGTACCCTATGTGCCTCCTGAATTGCACAGCTTGGTGCAAGCTGTAGTAACATCTGTCCTCCAACAACACATGAGCGGAGGAGGAAGCACGAGTGAAAATAATGACCGTAACATGGTCAGAGATTTTCAACAGCAGCGCCCACCTTACTTCAAGGGCAGAGAAGGGCCAGTCGGAGCCAAAAACTGGTTGGAGAAGATTTCTCACATATTGACTCTTTTGAACATCAAGAGTCATGCTCATAAAATACTATTGGCCACGTCAAAGCTGGTAGATGACGCTGCCAAATGGTGGAAGGTGGTGGAGAAACAGCAGGCACTTGTGCCAAGAAGAGAAATAGTTGTTATGACCTGGGAGCAATTCTCAGCGACATTCCTAGAGTGCTACTTTCCGGAGGAAGAAAGAGAACGTCAAATTCAGGCATTTATGACGTTAGTACAAGGCTCAATGACGGTGGTTGAGTAGCACCAAGAATTCCTCAGCCTGTCAATCTATGCATACTATATTGTGGACACGGAATATCGAAAGGCTCGCAAGTTCGAGCGTGGGTTACGGCCAAACATAAGGGCCAGGGTAACCGTGTTCAAAGCAGCCACGCTGGCAGAAGTGGTCAGCAGGGTAACCATTGTGGAACAAGAAATGGCGGAATTTACAAAAGTGGACAACCGCCGAGCTCCGAGTGGGAGGGGTGCGTACCAACCCAACAAGAGGTTCAGATCGAACTTCGGCAGACCTTCGCCGTCTGTTGGATCAAGTGGGGGCTTTCGCCCCAACCAGCCCACTCAATCTGTGGCAGTTACACAAGCTTCTCGAGGAGCGAACACCTATTTTCACTGTGATCAACCAGGTCACTACAAGAAGGACTGCCCAAAGCTCAACAGGCTGTCATATTCCGGAGGATCATTTCGTCCGCCAGCTAGACCGGGATGCTCCAGAGGAGGCAGAATGCAAGGTCGGGGAGGTCGAATGTCTGACCCTACTGGTTCAGGACGATTATTTACTCTAACTTCTCAAGAGGAAGAGGACCATGCTGTGATACAAGGTATGGCGGTAGTGAGTAGCTCATATGCATATGCACTATTTGATTCTAGAGCATCACACTCCTTTATAGCTGCATCGTTTATTACTGCTACTGGTACATTAGTTCAAAGATTAGCATCAGCACTTACTATTGTATCCCCTGTCGGAGATTCGGCATTGGGACTTATATGTACGGCGGTTAACACTGAGTTAGCTGGACTCAGATTTGAGTTCAATTATCTAGTGCTGGACATGTCTGAATATGATATTATATTCGGTATGGATTGGTTGGCGAAGTTTCATGCCAACATCGACTGTTATTGTCGAAGAGTGACATTTAAGTCACCCGAGGGCAAGCAATATGTAGTCCGTGAAGATAAACAAAGTGGATTGCAGGAAGGGTTGAACCACGTGGTATTGAATAATATCACCATAAACAAAGCTCCAGTTACCGAACTTCCAGCAATTGTACAAGAATTTGTGGATGTATTCCCAAAGGAACTCCCTGGTTTACCACCTATGAGGGAGATTAACTTCGAGATCAAGTTGTATCCTGGCACAGCACCGGTGTCGTTACCACACTATCGGATGGCACCAGCAGAAATGTCGGAGCTAAAGAAGCAGATTGATGAACTGCTTAGGCTGGGTTGCATCCGGAACAGTACATCATCATGGGGAGCACCAGTGTTGTTTGTGAAGAAAAAGGATGGTTCACTACGGATGTGCGTGGACTACCGGAAGCTGAATCAGTTAACAATCCAGAACAAGTACCCTCTACCCAGGATCGATGATTTATTTGATCAATTGAGGGGTTCTAGTCATTTTTCAAAGATCGATTTGATGTCTGGTTATCATCAAATCCGAGTTAGGGAGGAAGACATAGAAAATACAGCTTTTCGGACGCGGTATGGACTGTTCGAGTTCGTGGTCATGCCATTTGGACTCACAAATGCGCCGGCTGTGTTCATGGATTTAATGAACAGAGTTTTCCGGCCCTATCTGGATCAGTTTGTAATCGTATCCATTAATGATATCCTGATCCATTCCAAGAGTCAGGAAGAACATGCAGAGCACTTACGGATAGTTTTAAATGTTTTGAGGCAAAATAAGCTATATGCCAAGGCCAGTAAATGTGAATTCTGGTTATCCGAGGTCAATTTCTTGGGGCATCTCATAACAGAAAACGGTATAACCGTGGATCCAGCTAAAGTGGCGGCAGTAAGTGAATGGAAAGCGCCAAGGAATGTGACCGAGATCCGTAGTTTCTTAGGACTGGAGGGTTATTATCGGAAATTTATCATGGACTTTTCCAAGATAGCGTCTCCGTTGACTCGACTTACACAGAAAGGAGTCAAGTATGAGTGGACAGATCAGTGTAACCAGAGATTTGAAACGCTGAAAAAGAAACTTACCACGGCTCCTATTTTAATTTTGCCGGAAAGGGGCAAAGGATATGAAGTACAATACGATGCTTCAGGAGAGGGACTAGGGTGTTCGCTCATGCAACGTCATCGTGTGGTGGCTTATGGATCAAGGCAGTTGAAGGTGAATGAACATCTCTATCCCACACATGACTTGGAGCTAGCTGCAGTGGTCTTCGCTCTTAAAAGTTGGAGACACTATCTTTACGGCGAGAAATTTGAGGTATTCTCTAATCATAAGAGCTTAAAATATCTTTTTGATCAGAAGGAGCTCAACCTCAGGCAGCAAAGATGGATCGAATATCTGGCAGATTATGAGTTTGCACTTCGATACCATCCAGGCAAGGCGAACAAGGTGGCGGATGCTCTCAGCCGCCTATCTCATGCGTCGGTCGCATGCTTGATCAGAACAGAATGGGAGATGCTGCACACCATTCGAGAGTTCAATCTTCATATCAACAACTATGGGAGTATGTATAATTTAATCATACGGTCCAGTATAGTCACCAAGATTGAACAAGAACAAAGAACAGACCCGAAAATGGACGACATATGGGCCATGATGTCTACTGGCACCATTGTACCGGAATGGGAATTACGGCCAGGACAAGGTCTTGTATTCCGGGGAAGAACATATGTGCCAAAGAGTTGCCGGAAAGAGCTACTGATTGAGGCACATCAATCCAATCTCTCTATTCATCCGGGTAGCACCAGGCATTATTGGTGGCATGGGCTAAAAAGGGATGTGGCAGAATTCGTGGCACATTGTCTAACTTGTCAGCAAGTTAAGACTGAACACCAAAAGCCACCAGGGTTACTCAAACCCTTAGCAGTGCCAGAATGGAAATGGGAACACATTTCCATGGACTTTGTATCGGGGTTGCCGAGGTCTTCAAAGGGCAATGACGCCATATGGGTCGTAGTCGACCGACTGACCAAGTCCGCACATTTCATTCCTATCAAGATGACAGATTCATCTGAAACGTTGGGTCGGCGGTACATTAAAGAGATCATTCGACTACATGGAATTCTCCGAACGATAGTATCGGACAGAGATGGCCGTTTTACCGGCAGAGTATGGCAAAGCATGCAGTCAGCCATGGGGACAGACTTATTGACTAGCACCGTTTTCCATCCACAGACCGATGGACAGTCTGAAAGAACAATACAAACCTTGGAAGACATGTTGAGAGCATGCATGTTAGATTTCAAGGGTGGATGGGAGGACCACTTACCACTGGTGGAGTTCTCGTATAATAACAGTTATCAGGCAAGTCTTCAGATGGCTCCATAAGAGGCGTTATATGGTAGACCGTGTAGGTCACTGGTATGTTGGACAGAGGCAGGAGAGCCTGCATTGATTGGACCGGAACTAGTCGCAGAGACTACTGCACAGATAAGTTGATACGTCAACACATGTGCATTAAATGAAATGCATTAAGTATGTGAGTTGGGTGAGTTGGGATGGGAATCTAAATAACCTTGAGTTCAAGTGAGTCAAAAGGGAAATTGAAGGGGCTGTAAACTCAGTGAGCTAAGTGGGAATTGGAAGATTTTGGCTCAGCTTAAACCACCAAAACAAGTCCCACACGTTGGGGACTTGTTTGGGGTGAGTTCCATGATGAATGGTAAATGAAATGCATGGGTTTGAGATGAGTTGCTTGGGAAGCTGTATGGCTGCATGGGTAGGTGCCAAGGGGTGCCTTGGATAGCACCCAAGACCCATTGGTTTGTGCAAGGTTTGATGAGGAGTAAATGGGTGATATGGGGCTGTTTAACAAAAGCGGCCAACACCCATGCTTGGCCAAATTTACATGCCAAAAGTCTTAGATTTCCCATCTTTCTCTCCCTCTCTCAAGAACTCTCTCTTGGCCGAATTTCATCTTGGTGATTTCACCAGTGATTTATGCTTCTAACCAGCTGAGACAAAGGAAGAAAGAAGGAAAGGAAGCAAGGATCAAAAGGCAAGACAAGAGCTTGAAATTTGGTAAGTGTTTCATGGATTTTGGATTAATAAAGTGGGGTATGTATTGGGCCATGGTCATGGCCGAATACACCAGTGTTTAACCTTGATTATGGAGGAATTAAAATGGTAAAAATAACCATTGGGTTTGGCCATCATGGAGGGCCGAACCCCATGTAAGAGATGGCTTGGTTTTCATGTTTTGAAACATGAAAACCATGGTTTTTGTGGACTGTTTTTGGGTTTTGATTTAAGATTTAAATACATGTTTTAGAATGGTTAAAAACATGGATTTGAATGACATAGGGACTGAAGTTTATATGGTCTAAAATCAGTGGATTAAAATATGGAAATGGACCATTGGGTTCGGCCACTTAGCATGGCCGAACCCCATGGAAACAAGTGGTTGTTTTTGATAGCTTTTGGAAATTAAAACCATATGATTTGGGACTGATATTAGATGTTATTGTTGGATTTAAAATGCATGTTTTAAAGAGGTTAAAACATGGATTTGGGTGTTGGTTTCAGACCCAAGATAAAGGGTTAAATGTTCAAAACCAAAGGTCATGGTGTTCGGCCAATGAGCATGGCCGAACCCTATGAAATTGGGCTAATTTTTGGATGTTTGTTTGAAAGGTAAAACTTGATTTTAATATACTGTTATTACATAATTATCTGAGGTTTAAAAACAGTAAACATAACCATTGGGTTCAGCCACCATGGAGGGCCGAACCCCATGTAAAAGAATGTTGGTTTTCATGTTGGAAAACATGTAAACCATAGATTTTTTTATGGACTGTTTTTGTATGGTTTTTGAAAGGTAAAATCCAATAATATTATGCTGATTCTTACATGATTTAATGGACATGAAATGTAAGTGAAAAAGGGTCCAATGTAATAGCCCGAATTTTCGAATCAATATATATTTGGCATTTATTGATTTTAATTTGAATTTTAACATGATGGAATACCAAATGGATCAAAAGTTGGGACAAGGGTCCAAGAGTGGTCCAATGGGCCATGGATTGGATGAAATCCATTTAATGGATCAATGAGGACTAATCGGGTCAAGGATGGGCCCAATACTCGTTTGGGACCCAATGGACCCAATTGAGGTAAGCCTAAGGTAAGGAGGGAATTTAATTGGGCCATGGGCCCAATGTCTACCCAATAAACCATGAATTGGAATTAATACAATTAATGGGTCAATGGTAAGTAATTGGGTCAAGATAGTCAATTTGGGCCAAAGTAGGTAAGCCCTAAAATAAATGGGAAAGACAAAATATAATTGCGCCATGGACCCAATGGTGATCCAATTAAGATAAATTAAATAGATTAGATAATTATAAAACTATCTAAGTTAAGATGTATCAAGATTAAGTAATATGGCCAAATGGGGCCCACCTCCACGTCACCCATTGAGGTGGCGTGTGGACCAAGGAAAAAGTGGGACCAACCATCATGGTTGACTTCGTCAACCATGGATAAATTTAAGAAGACTAAGGTGGATTAAGGTAAATTAAATTGATTAAAATTATTGTAAAATTATCTAAGTTAAAATCAATGGAATTAAAATAACATGGCCAAGTGGGGCCCACCTTCAAGTGAGGTGGCGGGTGGGGTAGGTATAGGTTGGGGCCGTCCACCATGGTTGACTTGGTCAACCATGGGTGGATTCATTAGATAGATAATTTAATGGAATTAAATTGGAGGGAAATTAATTAACCTAAGTGAGGACTTAACTTAACTAATTAGGTTGATTAATTAGGGTCAACATAGACAAGTCAAAGAGGACAAGGGAACCATGCTTGGTGGTTGGGTCTCAACCACCACCACCAAAGTCAAGCTAGCCCATGCTTGGTTGGTGAGGCCATAATGGAGGGGTATGGTCCAAGTAAGACCAAGGAATGAGATGGGTTTTCCATCTCATCCCTCTCATTTCTCTCTCTCCCTCTTCACCTCTCTCAAAAAACGTCCCATGCATTGGAGAAAAGAAAAAGAGAAGAAAACTTAGAAGAAGAAGAGAAGAAAAGAGAAAGAGAGAGCAAGCCTTGGTCCACCCCTTCAAGATCAAAGGCTAAAATCTTGTTTTCCATCACCTTCCCCTCTCCCTCTCTCAATCTAACTCCATCTACCATAGCCGATCCAAGCATATTTCACCATTGATCAAGCACATCTAGCTGATCAAACAAGGAGAGGAAGAAGAAAGGAGGCCAAGGAAGTCGACGGGAGCGACAAAGACCGGAGGAGTCGTCGAATCGTAAGTATGTTCTAAACAAGAAATTTAATTTTTAGGGTTTTAAGTTTTGGAATCCATTTCTTAGACTAAATGTGGCCAAAAACGTTGTGGGCCATGGATCTAAGATCCATCAAAAGGTAGGATAAGAAATGGATAAAAATGGAGGAATGGATTAAGAAATGGATGAAATGGAAGAATGGAATTGTTAATGGAATTTTTAAGTCCTTATAAAGCATAGGAAAATTGGATTTTTAATGGATTAATGGGCCATAGGGTTCGGCCATGTAGCATGGCCGAACCCCATGGTAAATAATGGATGACATTTAATTAAGGTTTGAGGTTTAAAATGTTGGAGAATGATTAATGGTTTTATGAGAATTTCAAGATTTTAAAAATGATTAAAAAATTGGTAAGTTTTAAAGGAGTTAAATAAGAAAAATTATGAGGTATGTAGATGATTTCAAGTAGGCCTCAAAATAATGGAAATATGATATTTTAAAGAAATCATGGACTATAGGGTTCGGCCATACAAGGTGGCCGAACCCCATGGTTAGTGATTTATGAGGGTTAGGGTTCTTAAATGCTCATTGATTTATGGTTTTTAAGGTTTGAAAATGATGGAGAATGGTTAGGGTTTCAAGGGTTAAATGTAGTCAAACTTTTGGAAAAAAAAATAAAAAATAAAAAAGCTTTATGATGGAATCCATGGATTATATTTTAGAATTTTTTTTATAAGAATGGAACTATGGTGATGGCTAACTATTTTTATAAAAATGAAAAGATGGAAGATGATGGAGGAAGTGATAATTTCAATGGATTTGAAAGTGTATGATATAAAGTATTAAAGGGACCAAATGAATGAAAATTAGTGATTTTTAAATGGAATTTTAGCAAAGAAAACCATGGACTAACATTGAGGAAATAATGGCCTCATATGGCTCCAATGAAGGGAACCATGAACTATGGGTTCGGCCATGGTGTATGGCCGAACCCTATGGTGATATTTTAGGACTTTTATGAATAGAAAATGATGGAGAAGAATGATTAAATTTAAATGGATATATGGGACTATGTAATGTTTAAAATGGGATGAAAAACAAGGTTTTAAATGAATGATTTAAATTTCATTGGAGATTGGATTAAAGGGAGTAAAATGGACCCAAGAAAATGGAGATAGGGTACCATGGGTTCGGCCATGGTGTATGGCCGGACCCATGATCCCTTTGTGGGCCACCTTTAGGGCCAAATGTGAAAGGACATATGGGGATTAAATGTTTTTCAAAATTAAACAATAGGTGGCTGATTTTGGATATGTTATGGAATTATAAATGGGTCTAAGTTATGGATGAAATTTAGACTTAAAATAGACATAAGTGGGTGAATGATTAATCATAGAGGAGAGAGTGGCAAAATGGTAATTATTAGCCACTTTGAAGAACCATGGGTTCGGCCACGGTACATGGCCGAACCCTATGTGGATTAGACATGAAATCGAATGCATTATGAATGATTAATTGGAACGGATAGTTGCTGCGTTTAGGTTCACAAATTAGAGTATTTAAATGGCCAAAGAAATTGGATTTATGTATGTGTTTTAACCTATGGATAATGGGCTAAGTTAAGGACCGATTTTTTATAAACTTGTAATATACTTAAGGATCATTGAATGGATCTAGGGTTATGATCAGTTAGGAACTTAATCATGGATAACGTATGGACTAATTCGGTAAATGTAATAAGGTATCGGGACGTCGCAAACGGTACGCGATCGGCGACCGGATTATCAAACGGAAAGCGTAACGGAAAGCTACGTGGTATTCGGTAGGATTCCTACCTTTTTGTAAGCGGTGGATATGTGATGGTATTTTAGATTATTTTGACTTGGCTTATGATGGATTTATGATTATGATTTATCTTATGATGAGTTTTAAGTTATGAATCATATGGATTATATTTTAACATTATGCATTATATGGCTATGTATGGTATATCAAAATTATGGTTTATCTATATACTACATAGCATAATGCACGTACATCTCATGCATGGCATGGGCGGGAAAATAATGAAACCGGAGTCCATCCTCCGCCGGGGCGACCGAGAATCAGACATGGGGATAGCCTGAGGGCTATAACCGGAGTCCATGCTCCGTCGGGGCGACCGAGAATCAAACATGGGGATAGTTCTATAACCGGAGTCCATGCTCCGTCAGGGCGACCGAGAAGCAAACATGGGGATCATACATTGTATGATCATACGGATGATGGGTGGGACACATGACATTGGCACCCATGGCATAGCACTCATTACATGCTTATTTTGTTATATTTTATTGTATCGGTATGCATGTTATCACTAATCCATATGCTAGCCCTACTCGGAGTCCTACTGGGCGCGTTGACTAACGCCCTACTTCTACCCTAGCTGATGATGCAGGGGATGGCGGAAGCGGTGGACATGACAGGAGCCAAGCTTAGGAGCTTGGGAAGCGCAGTCTTAGTTTATTTACGTTTACATTTTGGAGATGTAATTTTAAAGTAACTTAGCTTGTCGGGTTGTATAAATTTACATTTCTTGCGATGGTTTGGACGTTACTTATGGACAATTATATTTGGTGATATAAATATGATCATAGGGGCATTTTGGTAATTCAATGTTGTATCTTCCCTTCTATCTAAAAACCGGTAGGATAAACTCTATTATCATGTTCCGCAATGATTATAATCCGCAAGCTTACTTCCTACGCGTGAACCATTCTCGTGAACTTAGTTCCGTGCACGCGTGGGGTTGGCCAGTTAAGGGTCGGGCTTTAGAAGCTCGGACTTAACTCGCGTCGTGGCTTCCGCGCCCTCTCTCACTCTTCTATTTCAAAAAAAAAAATAGACTCTGATTTTTGGAAAGCGGGTGAAAAAGGGTCGGGCGTTACAGTTGGTATCAGAGCGAAATCGGAAGAATGAATCTCTCGAAGTATGATTAAGACGGTTTCACGTCTCACTGACGGATAAGAATCCCAACTGACCGACTCTTCGGAGTCCGCTGCACGGGGGCCGGATTAATCTACTTCGATTGACTCAGACTGAAACATTCAATCTGAGCGCCACATTTGACGTAAGAACATGATAGGAAGGGAAGTACAATCATTATAACATTGATAGGTTTATCAAACGTAGGAACATTTCCCCCAATTTCACAAAAATGGACAAAACATAGCTAGATGGGAAGTTTTCTCCAAACCAAGTATGCTTATTTGGCAACTTTCCTCAAATGAAAGAAACGATATTCGATACTTAGGAATTTTGCCCCAAAAATGAAGTATACTTGATCGATAATTCTCCCCCAAATTGAGGGAAATATTTGATACTTAGGAAAATTGTTTTGAACTATGAACATGCCAATAATATGAGGGAACTAAGTCAATATTTTTCGATGACTTAGGAAATGCCGCCAAAAAGAAGAACTTGCCACAACCCACGGGTAGAGAAAGAGGTAACACCCCCTCGTCAGGACGAGGAAGTACAACCACCACCTCATACAGCCGAGGGACAAAATAGTATAAACATAGAAGGTGTACCTCCCGAGTTAAGAGACATAGTCCAAACGGCAGTCGCTTCAGCTCTCCAACAACGTACAAGTGGCAATGCGACCGCCAGCGACTCCAATAAACCGAAGATGGTCAAGGACTTCCAACAACAGCGCCCTCCTTACTTCAAGGGAAAAGAAGGGGCTGTGGGAGCGGAGCACTGGTTAAAGAGGAGCAATCAAATCTTGAATTTGCTCCAGGTTTCCAGTCCTGCTGATAAGATCTTACTGGCCACATCCCAACTGATCGAGGATACCAGTAGTTGGTGGGAAGTGGTAGAAAAGCAACAAATGCTGGTACCGGAAAGAGAAAGGATCCCCATGACATGGGAGTGGTTCTCAGCCACCTTCTTAGAACATTTTTTTCCGGAGGAAGAAAGAGAGAGCCAGACTGGAGCCTTCATCTCATTGGTACAAGGCAACATGATAGTGGCGGAGTATCACAGAGAATTTCTTAAGCTGTCTATCTATGCGTTCTATATGGTGGATACTGAACACCGAAGGGCCCGCAAGTTTGAATGGGGCCTTCGGCCAAGCATCAAGATTAGAGTGACCATTTTCAAAGATCCCACACTGGCAGGGGTGGTTAGCAGGGCCACCATCGCAGAACGGGAACTAAATGAGATAGTGCCGATCGACAACCGCCGAGGGCAGGGTGGGCGAGATACATTCCAACCCAACAAGAAGTTTCGCCCGAATCCTAGCAGGCCCTCACCCTCCACGGGATCTACCGGGGGCTTTCGCCCCAGTCAGCCTTCTACATCAGCATCAGTCACACAGGCTCCTCGGGGTGGGAACACCTGTTATCAGTGTGGCCAACAGGGCCACTACAAGAGAGAGTGTCCACAGACTAGCCAACCCTCCAACTTCAGGGGCCCTTGCCGCCCTCCAACTAGACCAACACAGTCGCGGGGAGGCAGAACACATAATGAGGCAGGGCGGGCACCAAATCCTGCGGGATCTGGACGACTCTTCACCATACCATCTCCAGTAGCAGTGGACCGTTCAGTGATGCAACGTATGGCTGTAATTGGTAGCTCCTATGTTGTTACTTTATTTGACTCTGGGGCATCACATTCATTCATATCTGTTGCATTCATATCTGCCACGGGTACACTAGTACAAAACCTGTCCACATCACTTACCATTGTATCCCCCGTCGGAGACACATCATTAGGACTAATATGTACAGCATTGAACACGGAACTCGCGGGATTCAGATTCGAGTTCAATTATTTAGTAATCGATATGGCGGAATATGATGTCATATTTGGCATGGACTCCTTGAGAACCGAAGTGGCTCTCTCCTTTGACGTTCGCATTGGTGGGCGTCGTATGTTTTCAGTTATCTGCTGAAATGCTTCAACCGCAGATCGTATCGCCACATTGGGTAGGTTACGGGGTGGAAGACCTATCCTCCTCCCACGGAAATTGGTTCCGTTCGCATTGGGTCCTGACATCTGTTATTTACACTTATAAATATCATTAACCAATTTTAAGAAACTTATTAAGCAATACACACAAGTTTGCAAAAGATTCATTAGAATTCATTCAAAATTTGAATACAAGTATAAGGGTTAGTAGGGTATGAAAACCCTTAAAATAACAAAACTCAACCCTTACAAAACAAATCTCCCCGATGCCCTCAACATACTCTAACCTAATCTTCCGAAGAAGATCCTGCCTCATCACCAAAATAAAAGAAGTTGTCCGGACAGGTCGCTGACTTATGTCCGAACACTCCGCAGGTCAAACAGGGTATAATCCCTGGCCCTCCAACATAAGGACAATTAGTCTTTCCACTCCCATGCCCACGAAGTCCGCAAACAGGCAAATGATGTCAACGGGATAGGGGCAATAGGTACAATTGTGCCCCTCCTGGTTGCAGAGTTCGCACATATAATCCGAGTACTCATCTAAGGGCGGAGTAGCCGGAATATATTCGGGCGAGCCATTTTCCCCCACCGACTCCTCTAGAATTGGGATATCTCCCTCTTCTTCCACTGGATCTGCCCCAACGTGATACTCGGGAGATGCTACTTCTACTTCCTCTCCAGGTACAACTTTGTAAATGACGTTTGGGACTCTGGAGTCATCTGAAGAAACCAGGTCGATTGGGTGGCTAGGGGTCCCCCTGAACTCAAAGTACTCAACATTGCTCGACATCTGTACCACAAAACAGGAGAATGTCAAAAACAATTGCAGTACTAAGGCAAAAACAAGTCTAACTAGGTAGTAACCCATCACAGTCCTAGAGTTTGAACCTACGCTCTGATACTAAGCTGTCACGCCCCGACCCGAAGGGTGGGCCCGGAACGCGACTGCTTTTTTTTTTTTTAAAGATAAACTAAACTAACACACAAGCATTCTAACTGGACCGGATCAATAGTTAGGCCCAAAGGTCACACATGATCCCAACATGTGGACTCAAACACATACCATAAGTCTACCCAACAAATAGACGTAAACCACAACATCAACACATAACATGATCATAAAAAAACCAACCATTGATTCATCATTTCAAAACATCATCTCAAAGTCACTATAGAGGCATAACGGTTTAATACATCACATTTAAACAAATTAAGTACCACAGCCGGTACTTAATAAAAGCAAATGGTTCCAGGAACCAATAAGTAAAGATAAGGGTATTCCCCTCAGGGGGAATCCCAAAACACCGCCGCAGCTTATCCACCCTAAGCTTGAAAAAGAGGGTTCTCCTCCTTGGGTTCATCTCCTGAAGGTGAGTGGGGTGAGCTAACTAGCCCAGTGAAGGAAATATAACAATGCAGTTTAAGTAAATAACAGGTTAGCAATAAACAACAGTTCAATAATATCTCATGCTTGACAACAATTAAGCATAATATCATGTAAAACATCATCATCATTTCCATCTTTCGCCAATTACTGCTATCATCAAACGTAATGCCTGCCGACTACATTGAGACCTGTATTAAGTCTAGACACAGTCAAAATACATCCTTGCAAGTACATCTCAGGCTCTGACTTAGCCGATACTGACACCCTCAAGTCAGCAACTGACGACACTCATGGTCTACCCATGGTCCAGTAGACGTAAACCATCTCCCATATGGCCGATATTGGTTCAATAGCCCAGGGTACGTGAAAGCAATCTTACACATTCTTATGATCAACATCATAATATTCACAGTCATCATAAGCACTCTTACCATAGTGCATCATGTCTAGGCACATGAGTGGGTTCCTCAAAACTGAACCAGTCATTGCTCAAGACTCATCTCATAATAAAACATGTTTACATATTCTGCAGAGTTAAGTTCCCTCACTGTGATTGTGTGGTTACGCGGTCTCTGTTCAAATAAACAGACAAGTGCACAATCAATATACATAACAAATACGTACACACAAGTAGTATTTTGAAATCTTACATTTTTCCCAGAAATATCCAAGGTATATGGAATTGAGTCTCCTACTTGGTTTCTAACCTTTTTAAATTATCATAATCCACAATATAATAATATAATAAAAAGGGGCTCAGTCCAAAATTCATATTGTCTTCTGGGTATTGACCAGATTGACTTATTGAATTAGGTCTAGATCCTCGGGTCACTTCTCGGGTGTCTTCTAGATAGGACCAGATCTGACATTTTGAGTTAGGCCTCGAGGTCACTCAGTGCCCGACTATATAGCGTTGGCCTGGAAGTGAGATCACTCAGTGCCCGACCAATAGGGTCGGCCTGGAAGTGAATACAATAGTATTTACACTATAGTAATAAGAGAAAAGGGTTAGTACATTTTTAATTGACAAGGGGTATCAATCATCATAACACATCATTGCATCAAACAGGAACAATCAAACAATATTTTATACTTAAAAACTGGGTCCCTCGGAACATTCCTCGGAACCAGGTACAGTGGCTTCGGATCATCCGAACCACACCTAATCTAGTCACTGACCTTGGAACATGGGTCTAACTTCAGATCGTCCGAAGATCGGGTCTCGGATCATCCGAAGTCCATCTGAACCGTTTAAAATCCGAAGCAAGTCTTGGTGGGTCTGGGCCTCGGAACATCTAAAGTCTAGGTTCGGAACATCCGAGTGGGTTCGGTCCTTCCGAGCTAGGCTCGGTTCGTCCGAAAGGGGTCTGGCTATCCTCAGGCGTAACTGGGTTTCGGGTGAAGCTTGAAACGTCCGAGGGTTAGCTCTCGGACGATCCGAAGGTTCTGTAGCACCCCAATTTCTCAATGATATGAACATTTACGAAAATGCCAGTGGAATGGTAAATTTAATAGATGTGATTGTAAATGAGAAAATAGTGGGGCCCATTGTTCAAATTAAGACCCTATGAACATATTATAAGGATCAAGTTTAAGCAAATGGGTAATGTACATCAAATTGGGTTAAAATGGTTAATTGGGTCAAAGGACCAAATTGGGACCCAATGGGTCATGGTGGACTTATTTGACCATTGGGTAAGCTCAATTTTATTATGGTTAAGCTGAATTGATTGGAAATGAAATGTATGATAAATGGGTAGGCTTGATACAAGTGTGTAAACCACATTCAAAGGGCTAAACCACCTATAATTGGGTCATGGCGTCAATTGGGTCAATAAGCTAAATGGGGACCCAATGGGTCGTGTTGACCATGTGGACCATGGTTGACCGTGTGGACCCTCAAGCTTAAAGGGTGAGTCAAATCAGGTTGAGTTGGGACTGAAATGAGTTGGATTTGAATTAAGTAATGAAGTTGACTCAAGTGCATTAAATGAATGGCATTAAATGTGGTGAGTTGGGCTAATGAGTTGGGTGAGTTAAAAATGGAAACCAAAGGGACCTTGTAATTACATTGAGTCAAATGGGAGATGAAGGAGTTGCCATGGTCTTAAACAGCACAAAACAAGTCCCACACGTTGGGTACTTGTGGAGTGGGTTTCTCATGAAAAGATTTAATGGAATGGCATGGGGAATTTGGAGGGTTTCCATCTCATGATGGAAACCCAAAGCTCCAACGTTGGGAGTGCCAAGGGATGCCTTGGTTGGCATCAAATGACTCCTTGGTTAGATCAAGAATTAATGAGGTTAAATGAGAGATTATGGGGTTGTTTAACAAAAGGAATACACCACCACTCTTGGCCGAATTTTACATTGCAAAAGTCATAGAATTCTCATCTCTCTCCCTCTCTCAAGAACCTACCCTCTTGGCCGAATTATCCTTTGGTGTTTTCACCATTGTTCAAGCTTCTAATCAGCTAAGAACTAAGGGAGCAAGAAGGAAGAAAGCAAGGATCAAAGGCAAGAAGAGAGGCTTAGAGAATTGGTAAGTACTCCATGGAATTTTGTTCAATAAAGTTGGTTAAATGGAACATGATTTGGCCATGGTATGGCCGAATCTACCAAAGGTTTAGATTATGAATAATGATGTTCAAAAAGATAGAAAACATGGACCATAGGGTTCGGCCACTTTGGATGGCCGAACCCCATGAAAAGAGTTGGTTAGGTTCATGGTTTTGAAGGCTAAAAACCATGCAAAACCATGGAGATTGGTACATGTTTTGATGAGGCAAAGTATTTGTTAAAAAAGGTTTAAATTATAGGCCATAGGGTTCGGCCACTTGGGATGGCCGAACTCCATGAAATGATATGATAATTATATGGGAATTTGTGATGATTTTTGTGAGATAAAAACCATACAATATTATGGGGTTTTGGACTTAGTTAGAAATCAAATGGTATATTGTATTGACTTATTGACATAAAATAAGGTAAAAAGACTCTTTGAACGGTGCGCAATCGCGAAAGGGTGACGGGTTGAGAAGAAAGGACAATTTAAGTGAACTTTCTGTAGGTTTCCTACCTACTTGTAACCACTTTTATAATTGGCTTTATCATGGTTTTTATGTGTTATGTTGTTACTGTTTTATGTTTCAAATGGGTTTTGAATGATGAGATATATTTACAAATGACATATATACATTGACATCTCATGCATGGCATGGGGTGATGATTATGGAATAACTTAATGATGAGAGTCCTATCCAGAGGAAATGAGGAGTACTCTGGATTACCTTGACATGAGAGTTCTATTTAGAGGAAATGTGGAGTACTCTGGATAACCTTGACATGAGAGTTCTATTCAGAGGAAATGTGGAGTACTCTGGATTACTTTGACGTGAGAGTCCCGTCAAATGATAGCTATGTATACTTGTGATGGGTGGGACTCATTACATTTGCACTTACATACATAGCATTGATTTCAGATATTTTTTATGATCATATACTATGATATATGCATGTTTTATATACTAACCATGTGGTAGCCCTGATCAGAAAACCTACTAGGCGCGTTGATCTAACGCCCTATTTCTATCCTTAGAGGATAATGCAGGAAAAGGGAAAGGAAAAGAGAAGGTCGAGGACCGCGAGGAAAGCCAAGCTTAAGTGCTTGGGTGTTGGAATGGGTTTCTGTTTATTGTTGTTTGGATACATTTATATGGACATGTAATAGTTAGTAACTTTGCTATGGTTTGTTTATAGTTCTGATAACGGATATCTGATTTAAGTAGTTTTAATGGATTACTTGTACTTGCTATCTATTCAGTATAATTCCGCAATCAGTTAGCTCCGTAATTTGTCTAGTATTATTCCGCATGACTTGTTTAGTTCCGTGTGTGTATTGTTTATCATGGTTTAGTCCATGCACACATGGTTGGCCAGTTAAGGGTCGGACTTTGGAAGTCCGAACTTAACTCGCGTCGTGACATCGTCCGCCCTATTCCGGCTTTAATTTATAAAAAAAAAATTAGACTCTGAATCTCGGAGAGGGCGGGGCGTTTTAGGTTCGGACCGTCCGAAGATCGGCTCTCGGACCGTCCGAGAGTCGTCTTCCTCACTTTCTGCACCAGCAGACAGTGACGGTAGATAGACAATGAAATACGAATCCAAAAATAAAGGGTTTCCCGGACTCGGTTTTCACATCCAGCCGGTCTGATGGACTCCTTTGGGAGCCCACTTTCCATAGGGAATGGTTTGGAGCTTGGAAGCTCACTGGACCATCCGATTTTACCATTGAAAGTTCACGGGTACATGAAACCCATGGTTTTTCGTAAAACTTCAAACTGGTTTTTCTCACTGAAAACAGGGCCAAAACTGATTTTATTTGATTCAAAACTGACTGAAATTTGAAAAGGAATGCATTGGATACCTTCACTTGGGTTCCTGGGCTGAGAATCTGAACTTTGGAAAATCTTCCTCTAAGCTTACGGTTACTGAAAACTGAGAAAGAATAGAGGCTAAGGCAGGGGTCTCGGCTGGTTTTTCACAGAGAGCAAAGAGACTGAGGGAGAAGAGATGAAGGTGTGGGGATTTAATCTGAAGAGAGGGGGCTCAATATATAGAAAATTGGCTGGGAATTGGGGTCAACCGGCCATTGCATGCAGCTACAGCGGATGTCAGGTACAGTGAAATCACTGTTCACTGGTTTGGTTGCAAATAAGTCCTCTGGGATTTCTGGTTTTGCAAAAAGGCCCCCGGTTTTAATAAAATGCCAATTTTAAACTGGAAGCATGATTTTAAAAATTAAAAATCTTAATCCAACCTTACAGATAGGTTGGGTTTTGAAAACCTTCATCGCCATAAAAATGTTGGAATTTAAATCTCAATAAAAACCATTGATTTAAATAAAAATCATAATTTAACCTTATTTTCTTAAATAAACAAATGTTAAATAAAACATTTTAGAAACCTCATTTTGGAGTGTAAAGAAATAACTAGACCCTTCTTAAAATGGTCTAACACAAATTACTAGCTTTGAAATTTATCTTATTTTCAAAATCACTAAAATAATTAATACTCCCTTTCGGGGTCTTGACGGACGGATTTAAAATACTATTTTCTGAAAATAAATTCATTTTAAAATCAGAAATACAAATCTTTTATTAAGGAGAATATATCAATCAATAATAATCACATATCAACATAATTTATGAAATAAACACAACAAGCGGTAAATTACCAAAATGCCCCTCAGCTGGACGAGCTGGATCACTGAGCTCACGAGCTCGGATTGGGCCAAAACTGGGCTTTCGTCAAAGCCCTAACCGTAATCCTCAAGATTAACCGATTAAACAAGAATTATTAAGCTAAAACACGCCTAAGCTGGGGCAGGGTATTACACACACTATTTGGTCATTGGTAGGATCCTACCTCATTGATACCATGGGATATGTATGATGGTTTTAATTCATATTTTGATGAGCTATTTTGTATAAGTGATATGTTTTCAAGTATGGGATTTTAAATGCTATGATTTGTATAATTGCATAGCATGTGGACATTTGCATCTCATGCATGGCATGGGAGGGATGATATGTAACCGGAGACCACACTCTGTCGGGGCGTCCGTAAGGCAACTGTGGGGGTACCTTGATGTGCATTATCCCATCAAGAGGTAATCGGAGGCCACACTCCGTCGGGGCGTCCATAAGACCACTGTGGGGATACCTTGATGATGAGTTTTCCATCAAGAGGATATTATGTGTTTGATACCTTGATGAGGAGCTTTCCATCAAGAGGATGTTTTGTATGGCTGATGGGTGGGACTCATGGTATATGGCACCCATGGCATAGCATTGCATCAGCATGATTAAGATCTCTATTATCATGCATTGTTTCTGGTTTTATCTGTATGATTGGATCTCTATTATCATACACTGTTTTGGACATGATGTTTTACAGATACGACATGATGTATTATATCTGGATTTTTATACTAACCCATGTGTTTGACCCTAACTGGAATACCTACTGGGCGCGTTGTATAACGCCCTACTTCTACCTTAGTTGTTGACACAAGAAATGGATGGAATGAAGGATGTGATCGGAGCCAAGCTTAGGAGCTTGGATATTTTAGTTTCATTTTGTTTAAGTTACTCATGGATAATGTATTTGAGTAACTAGCAGTTGGGAATGTAACAACTTAGATTATTTGCTATGGTTTGAATGTTAACTTTGGATATATTAACTTAAGATATTTATTGTTAAGTGATGGACCTCCTTGCTATCTAAAATGGAATAGAATTGTTATTCTATTATATTTCCGCATCTATGATTATTCCGCATGTTGACTTGAGTACGTTTGAACCGTTTTAGTGGACTTGGTCCACGCACACGTATGGTTGGTCAGTTAAGGATTGGGCTTTGGAAGCTCGGACTTAGCTCTTGTCGTGGCGTCCCGCTCTCTCTCACTCTTCTATTCAAAGAAAAAAGATAGACTCTGATTTTCGGCGAGTGAGAAAGGGCGGGGCCTTACAAAGCTATGCTCCACATGTCTAGCATTGGGCCAGGCTCAAATAATCCATGCGCAATTAACAAGTGGGCCAGGCCAATGTGCAAGTCCAAGTCTAGCAAGCCCAAGTCCAAGTTTAAGAGCTCAAGTCCAAGGTGTACCAAAATCCCACACTCGAATTCACTATAAACCCTAAATCCAAAACCCATGTACATGCCCAAAGCCTTGTTCTTCTCCATATCATCCACACCATCCATTTCTTCATCTTTAATCCACACCATCCATTTCATGCATAAACTTAAGAAAACCCTAGAGCCACCTTACCTAATCCATTGCATATATAATTCTTGTTAGATTTAGGTCATGCATTTCATCCATCATATAGATCAACCTTTGAATCTCAACCCTCCATTAGAAACCTTACCATTTATATATTCTATTTTAACCATATATCCTTAGAACCATTAGATCCAAACCCAAAGTAATCATAGTTACTCATTTAGATCTAACCCAACTTGGAACCCAAGCAACCCTATCCCAATCCATGTTCATATGCCACATCATACACACCTCATCTCCTAATCCATCTCAATGTACACGATTTTCCTATATCTTCTCCACCTCATTCGAATTAACTTTATATCTCAACCATACATTTCATGCATTACATAAAACCAAATCCCACATGTAAAATTCGACCAAGCCAATCCAATCCCTACCTTTTTCTCCTTTCTTTAAACTCCGAGACAATCCCTCCTCCAACCAACTAAATTTGTGTACCCTATGTAACCCTAGTTTTTTCAACTTAAAATCCATCCATGCGTAAGATGATTTTATCTTAGCCCTCCATTCATCATTTAAACCAACATTAAATCTCAGCTATACATTCCAAACCAGAGACTATAGCCAAATTCGAATTGGATCATGAGCTGAAGAACATTAGAGCATTGGAAACATAGAGAAGACAATAGAGAAGAGCTAGATTCGAATTTTACAACGTAAGATTTATTTTATAATTTTTATTTTAAATTTCTATCTTTGATGTATATTTCCAAAGAAGTTGTAATTTTCCCATTTAATAAATTTGAGATAAACTTTTAGAATCCTGGAAGAGCCAGATTTGAATTTCATTTATGATTGTTTGATTTAATTTTAAGTTTATATCCTTTGTTTAATTAAAGTGACACAATGAAATAGTTAGGACATAGATTTCGTTAGATTCAAATCTAAGGTTCCAATGGGACATAATGAAATAATCAAATTTTGGATTTAATTGTTTTAAATCTAAAGACCTAAGGTTCGATTAATTAAATTTAAAGTTTATGGATTATAATCTTACTGAAGGACATGAATTGAGATTTAGAATTTTACGTGAATTCTAGCTCTAGATCTCCAATTTGTTAACATTTTTTTATATAATGTTTTATGATGGCTATGTTTAATCTGTTCCATTACCTCTGATTATTGGAATAATTAGCCTTCAATTTTGTATATATCACATGAATTTAATGTTGTTTGCTAGTTTTGAAGATAAAATTGTAAAGTACAGGAAAATCAATTAAAATCAGTTATAAATTGCAAGTTTTGTGCTCAAATTGGAAAACCAAAATTTTAATAATTAACTTCAGACCACTTTTAGGATTTTTAATGTAAATTGATTAATCTGGATCCAATCATGAGAGTCTAAATTAAATCAATATTTTTAGATTTTATGTGGTGAATTAATTATTTAATTTTGGAAGAGAGACGCTGCAATTCAAGAGGCCACAATCTGAATTTCAATCTATGGGCCAAAAATTCATTTCAAATAGGCCAAGTTATGCTCCATATGCCAAACATTGGGCCACGCTCAAGTATCCGATGCGCATTTTACAATGTGGGCTAGGCCAGTCCAAGTCCAGTAGGCCCAAGTTCAAGTCCATGAACTCAAGTCCAATGTGTTCATTTAAGGCCCAATTACCCAAACCCAATCCAATAACCCAAAGCCCATACTCGACAGTACACTATAAACCCTACGTCCACACGCCCAAAGTCTTGTTCCTCTCCTTATCATCCATTAGTCACTCTTTAATCCAGACTATCCATTTCATAAATAAACTTAGGAAAGCTCTAGAGCCACCTTGCCTAATCAATTGCATACATAATTCATGTTAGATTTAGGCCATGCATTTCATCCATCATATAGATCAACCTTTGAATCTCAACCCTCCATTAGAAACCTTACCATTTATATACTTTATTTTAACCAAATATCCTTACAAACATTAGATCCAAGCCCAATGTAATCATAGCCATTCATTTAGATCTAACCCAACTTGGAATGCAAGCAACCGTATCCCAATCCATGCACATATGCCACATCATACACACCTCATCTCCTAATCCCTCTCAATGCACATGATTTTCCCATATTTTCTCCACCTCATTTTGAATTTCACAAGTCAATCCGTTAGCCATGTCATCTCCCATGCATCCAACCATTCATGCATTTCAACTTTTAATCTCATCCTTACATTGCAATCATTTTACACCACCATAATCCCACATGTAAAATTCGACCAAGCCAATCCAATCCCTACCTTGTATCTTTTCCTTGCTTAACCTCCAAGACAACCCCTCGTCCAAGCAACTAAATTTGTGTACTCTATTGTTGTGCAATAAAAAGTTTTACATTTATTTTACTCGAAATTGCACGAACCATTCATAGTGTAGCAATGTGAGTGCGATGTTGAACCCAACAGAATTATAGAAAATATATCTTAAGTATTCACATTTATTTATCAATTATTCAATTTAAATATTCTAATGGAAACTAGTGTTGGTGGATTAATTTAGAAAACACAGAAACAATTCTAGATCTAACATATGTTTAATTAAAATCAGTCAATTTAATTTCAATCCTGGTTTATTTTCCAGATCTTGAAGTTTGGAGAAGAATTAATTAAAGAATAAAAGAATAATGAATTTTAAAGAATCAAAGAATAAAAAAATTAAAAATAAAACAAAAGATTAAACAAACAATATAAAATACAAATGTAACAATGGAATTGGATCTAATATTTCAAGATGGCATTATTGTCCAAGTTTGATTTATAAGATTAAAGCCTAGAGTCTGGAGCTCATGTAAACTGACTATATTTGTATTAATGTTTACAATTATTTTAAAGATTAAATGTAACACCCCGCCCTTTTTCACTCGCTTTCCGAAAATCAGAGTCTATTTTTTTTTTTTAAATAAAGAGTGAGATAAAGAGCGGGACATCACGATGTGAGCAAGTCCGAACTTCTAAAGGCCGACCCTTAACTAGCCAACCCTACGTGTGCATGGACTAAGTCCATAAAAACGGTTCACACGTAATAAGTTAACTTTGCGGAATATAACATAAACGGCGAATTATAATAGAACCTAACTCTAGTCCATTTTTAGATAGCAAAGTACTACAAGTCTTTTGCCATAATTAAGCTTCACTTAAATATGCAAACAAACCATTCGAATCATTGCAAAATTATCTAAGTTATTACATGCCCGAAATCTAGCTACTCAAATTACAAGTCCATGAGTAACTTAAACAAAAATATAATCCAATCACATATCCAAGCTCCTATGCTTGGCTCCGATCACGTTCATCGTCCATTTCCTTTCCTGTGTCATCCACTAAGGTAGAAGTAGGACGTTAGAACAACGCGCCCAGTAGGTATTCCATTTAGGGTCTACACATGGTTAGCATATATAATAACATAATGTCAAAACCATATAAAACAATGCCATGTCATGATGTCAAATGCAATGAGTCCCACCTATCACAAGTACATATAACCTCTTGATGGGATTCTCATCATCAAGGTACCCCCACAGTGGTCTTTCGGACGCCCCGACGGAGTGTAGCACCTCCGGTTACCTCTTGATGGAAATGCACATCAAGGTATCCCCACAGTAGTCTTTCGGACGCCCCTACGGAGTGTGGCCCCTCCGGTTACATATCCTCCCTCCCATGCCATGTATGAGATGCAAAAGTCCACATGCTATGCAATTATACAAATCATAGCATTTTAAATCTCATATTAAAACATAATCTTTTTACTACATAACTCATCAAAATAAACCAAATAAACCATATTACATAAACCATGTTTTCAAAGAGGTAAAATCCTACCAAAAACCACTAAAGTGTCCTTGCTTCTTAAATCGGCAACCGCTCACGATCGCGCACCGTTTATGAAGTCCCGTCACCTTGTTACGTATCAACAAGTCAATCTCATATTCCATTTGATTTAACATTAAGTCTAAGTCCATAAAACACAACCTTGTGGGGTTCGGCCATACACCATGGCCGAACCTCACTCACTTGGTTTTAGTGCCTCTCTTGATTTATTAATCATTCATCACTAAGTTAATCGTTTAAGCCCTTAACATAAATCCATAAACCAACCTTAGTGGGGTTCGGCCATACAACATGGCCAAACCTCACTCACTTGATTTGGTCCCTCTTTGATCTTTTTACTCCATCACCACTTAGTTAATCACTTAATAATTAATCATCCACCATTGGTAACCACCTAAGTCCATAAAACATTCCTCATGGGGTTCAGCCATACACCATGGCCGAACCCATGATCTTTCATTTTTCTGGCCTATATTTACAACTTTGCCATTTATACAAATCCATAACCATTAACATAATCCATGAACATAGATATATATAATTAAATCCCTTATTTCCTTGTTCAATCCTCCATTCATTTAAACATGCATAACAACTCTAAATGTTCCTTTAACATGTTCCATCAAATGGTTCATTAAATGGTTCATGGGGTTCGGCCATACACTATGGCCGAACCCATGATATCTTATCTCCATATTTCATCATCTTAAGTTCATACACAAGTCCCTCCATGGAAAGGTTTATATCATATCCTTGGATCTTTATTTACAACTCCAAGTCCATACACATGACTTCATTTAAATCTTCCATGATCATTAATTTTTCTTCTATGGGGTTCGGCCATGCACTATGGCCGAACCCTATGGTTCCATATTTCCTCTTTTAAATCCAATCACCATGATCATAACCTTTGATGGGATTCTTGTATATACCATTTAAGGTTTGGCCATGTAATGGCCAAACTATGTTTCATTACTTATTAAAAATCTATCAAAATACCTACCGGTTCCGAGACTCCTCCGGTTTTCCTTCGCTCCGATTTGTTCTTCCGATCCTTTCCTTCCTTAGCCTCTTCCTCCTTCTTTCTTACTTCTTTGGCCGAGAGTGAAACTTGAAAGGGAGGGAGAGTTCGGCCTTATGTGAGAATGATAGAACTTTGAGATGAAACTCTATGTCTTTGGTCTTGAGGAGTGATTGGCCAAGAAAGGGTTTGAGGGAGAGAAACAGCCAAGAGTGAGAGGGAGAGAGTGAGATGAATATCAAAATTGTTTTGTTCCAATGATGTGGTCGGCCAAGAATGATGGTTTTGGTAAAGCCCTTGATGTAACTCCCATTTTCCTTAACCTCTATCCTTAATGCTCCAATGTGTGCCTTTGCTTGAATTTGAAATGTGTAACCGTCCACCTCCATTAACTCTCCGTGTGGGAGTTTCATCCATGAGATGAAACTCCAAGGCTCCAACGTGTGTCTTTGTTTGAATTTGAAAATGTGTAACCGTCCACCTCCATTATCTCTCCATGTGGGAGTTTCATCCATGAAGTGAAACTCCAAGGCTCCAACGTGTGTCTTTGTTTGAATTTGAAATGTGTAACCGTCCACCTCCATTAACTCTCCATGTGGGAGTTTCATCCATGAGATGAAACTCCAAGGCTCCAACGTGTTTCTTTGTTTGAATTTGAAATGTGTAACCGTCCACCTCCATTAACTCTCCATGTGGGAGTTTCATCCATGAGATGAAACTCTCATTCTAACTCACCTAACTCATATAATTTAATTCAAATCAACTCAACTCACTTAACTCATCACTTTAAGATCAACTCACTCACTTGATTGCATTCCCATTTTAATTCAGCCCTATTTAATTAGGCTTGAACTTACTTGGTGGTCAACCAAGTCAACCATGACCCATTGGGTCCCAATTGGGCATTTTGACCCAAATAGCAACATTGACCCAATTAAATGCACCTTACCCATTTACTTTAAATTGAACCTTATACCATAACCGTTGGGTCCTAATTGGGCCATTGCCCCAATACCTTACCCATCTAAGGTTCATATCCGTTAATTCACAATTAAAATGGCAAATTCCGTAAATATTGATAACATGGAATTCCGAAGTGTTACATTAAACCTATGGATTTCATTAAAGTACTCGTCACAAAATGGACTTTAGATTTGAATGATAAAGATAGACCCCTCTCTCTATTCTAAATATTTCATCACACTATCACAAGTAAGAGCCTTAGAAATCACAGGGGATCATCCAAAAATGGACCTTCTAATTGAATGATAAAGATATACCCCTATTTCAATTCTAAATATTTCATCACACTCTTACAAGTTCCCTTAGAAATTAAAATAGGGATCATCCAAAAATTATTGTTCACACAATAAATTCGTCCATAGAGTTACTTCTAGAAAATAAAAATAATCACAAGCACAAACATAGATCAATTGGAAAACCAGAAACTAAATATTTCACCGCACTTTGAATCTTATTAATAAACTTGGAATTTGAATTACATGACTTGGAATTGAATAAAAGAATGACAGGAATAAGATGGAAAATAAAACATAAAATCAAACCTAGAACCCTTGGATCACACAAATTTTCAAAAGCTTTTCCTTTCTTTCTCTTTTTCTCCTCCTTTGGTCCACACCAGTCTTTGAAATCAAGAGTCCAAATTTGAGATTTACTGTGCCCCGGTTTCTCTATTTATAGTGTTCAAAAGAGACTGGATTAGGCAAGACTTGGAGAGAATTCCTCCATAATTCTCTCTCCAAAATTTCTCCAAAACTTCCCCCCAAATTCTATCTTTTAATTATGGAAATTCGAAATTCACTGTCTATTCCAAGTCATTGGTGAATTTTGCAGATAAAACTCAATGATTTTAGGGATTTTGGAACAGTTTGGAAATAGGGTGCAAATCCCGTTTTTCTACACATGTACCACCTTACAGCTGCATTTTGACCTAGTAAATATCCGAATCACAAAATTTTGTAAAATAAAAAGTTGTAACCCTTGAAGTCTTCTCTCCAACGCAAAAGGAATCAAAGAAATCAGATATCAGAATGAAAAAGTTATAGTCAAAATACTAAAGCTGTGTCAAAACTTGTCTTCCAAAATTTTCTCTCTGGTCAATCTAGATCCCTTCTCCATTAATTCCTCCAGAAGGCTTCACATGAATTTTAAAAGTGTCCTCCTTATCTTGGGCTTTAAGAATTGGATCCCATACTTGGAATTTTATCTTGCCTAGAAAACTGGTGAACTTTGGCTCATAGATTTCAATTGCAGGCTTCGAACTTGAGACTCGAATAGTGGGCCCATTTGTATGTTTATAAACTTTTACCACTTTTACAATTTAACACAGTTAAAATATTATTATAATTTAAACTCTCATATCTAGATCTAAATTATAATAATTTACAATAAATCCAAATGAAATTAGGTGGTAAAACTTACAAACTTTCCAAAATTATGAATCTGGCCCACTTTTCTGCATTTCTTTCCAACTTTATTCTCTTTTCTTGTATTTCTCAAAATAATCTACAAAACTTAAAAACAACATTAAACATATCCAATATACATGAAATCAAGACTAACTAATCCAAATTAAAAGGGTAAAATAGTCATTTTTGAGTGCTCAACAAATATCCCCAAACTTAGATGTTGCTAGTCCTCGAGCAAAACTAACCTAAAAACTTAGATTTGGAACTTCAAAACCTAATCTATTCCTAAACTAAACCTAAACTATAACATTGTCGTTGGTGCATTCGATTGCATTTAGCGTATGCAATAAGCCTTTAAACCCCTAGATTACCCCTAGTGGACAAGTTATAGTCTTGTGAGGGGTTGCAGTGATGATACCCACAAACATCAGCATTTGTAGCAAGAACACACAAACCAAATATGTAGACATCATATAATTCTAGAATTCATTTTACAAAACTTATAGCCCGAGTGTATTGTGTGATAGCCAATATTAAGATAATCATCTTTTTTCCAAACATACTCAAGTTTTGTAACCACCATTAGAAAATGTGCTTTGACTTCAAACTTCACTAGATATATCTCTCAGAAAGACTAATGCTCAGAGGTTTTGGTTTATTTTCTCTCAAAGGTATATGTGAGTAGAGTTTATGTTTTCAAATCAAAATATCTCACATATTTATGTACAAAAGGCTACACAGATCAAAGAAAATAAATAGATCTCATGAATTGATGCCACTTTCCTGAGAACCTTGAGTCAAACACCATCATTTCCCCTCCTCTATTCTCCACGTGAAATACCATATTTAGAGTTAAGATCAATAGGATTTTCCAATAGGACAAAACGTGGCTTAGGACCGGGCCATATCAAAGAAGGATAAAGACTCTAAAAGTAATACTTTGAACAAAAAAGTTGGAGGCCTTCATAATGTGAGTGGGATATTTTTTCTCTATTTTTCTTTTTGGCAGTATTCAAAATATTCTTCCTTTATTTTTTCACATCCTTCTTTGATGTCTAGACGTTCCCTTTTTTTTCTTTTTGTTTTTCTGATGCATCATTCACAAATTTTTCTTTTCTTTTCAAATGCCATTTTTTCTGAGTAAGATCCCAATTTTTCATCTCCAACCTTTTCTAGATCCTTAGAATAGGTCACAGATATTTCAATAAGGCTCAAACTCCAAGTCCCGAGTTGGGTATGGTAAACATGGCTAGTCAATTAAATAGGCTATATAGGCTCAACTGGGGAACTATCAAGATTAAATGACCAAAAATAGGTAGGCTTGAAGGCTCGAACGATCCAAAATGGCCTACATCATATCATAAATTTCAACAGGCAATTCTTTGCTTCAAATAAATTTAGAAAAAATTCAAGTGTACTAACTCAAATTTGATGTCGTTCTCAATAATATGACCAAAACAAAAATAATGAGATCAACATCGACTTAGTGCGCGTAACAAAGAAAATTGGAATTTAATTATAACTCTTAGAAAATTGAATTGCTCAAAAGCTCACTGGGTATAAATCTCCACTGGTATTTCTCTAGTGATCACTCGACTCATGAATATTTTTTCTTTTTGGACTAACATTAATATGGTTGTGGAAAAGAATTTCCAGGTATAAATCCAATAAAAATCTTTCCCAAAAAGTATGATATAAAAATTTTTATTTATGTCTTAATGCTATAAATGTGACTCTTTTTAGGTCAGATCGTCAAGATGTTTCTTCTTAAACCAAAGTTGACAGTCTTTTCAGCCCCAAGGAGTCTCAGTCTTCATTTACGCTTCCCTTAAAATATTAAGTTTGTCATTTTTTCCCTATTTTTTTAATTTTTTTATCAAGGTGTCTCAGTTCTCATAAACTTATTCTTCCCTTATTTTATTTTTAACACTCCTTCCATACCCCCAAACTTAAATCGAACATTGTCCTCAATGTTCCTTGATCGACACTGGCTAGGTGCAAATGAGAAGAAAAATTCGTCAAACGAACAATCATGGTTTAGATATACTTCAGAGTGTGCATGATGTGCTTAAATGAACTACTCCTATGCTAGACTGACTCGACGACAACCTAAACTTGACACTAAAGACTCAGACCAACTCATACATAGACAGATGGCTCGGTGTGTCTGGGTAAAGTGGTGGATGGATAAATATGGGTGAATGGGTGGATGGGTAAATGGATAAATGGCTGGATGGGTAAATGGGTCTTCCTTATCAATTCAGGTCAGATGTTGCACCTGCAGGTTGGCTATCAGGTTAGGGATGGGCTGATAGGGCGAATCCTGTGATGGTTATGGTGTGGGTGAAACGGCTGATTGGGTGGTGGTGATGGTGATGTGGGTGGTGATAAAGGTGGACAATCTATATCTATGACTGGGCCAGACTGAGCCCCGAACGCAACAATCAATGTACAAGCGGGTAGTGTAACTCGCACGAAGCGATTGGTTGAGTCACGATACCAATGAATCATACGTAGACACAATCATTCACGTTCAAACAAAAACCACACAAAATATGCCTAAATCCAATTTTCGAACTTCACTAGAAAATTCGAAGTTATTAACTTGCTATAGGGACCATCAAATCTAGACTGCTCCTACTTTTCTTTCCAAAAAATTTAAGTCTTCGAGGAGAGTTTAACACAAGCATGGCCTTAAGTTCCCAGGTAAGTGGGGGGGCACAAACGGTATCTCATCCCAACTTATCCTTATATGTGCTCAACCTCACGCCTTGGTGACAGAACTAGCCTTGACACTATTCTTGAAGAAAAACTATTCACCGATTACAAAAATTATTTCAGACTGAAAAGGTTCCTATTGAGCATGATAGACCTTAAAATCTAACTAATGGTTTCTAAATTGATTTTACTTGGCAGGTGCATGGACCATTTTTATTTGATAATCTTTTTTAGTTTTTTTAATTTTTAAGAATGCAATCATAATCTAGCAATGCAAGATTCAATTAAATATGCAAAACAATAAGCAAACAAACTAACGTAATGCATAAAACTAAAACCTAAATGCATGAACGAATTAAGTATGCAATATGTTTGTTTTTTTTATGCAAAATAAATGCAAGACAACCTAATAAAATCTATATGAATTCATGAAAGATTAAAAATTAAAAATTAAAAAAAATAGATGAATTTAGGCACTTACCTTGGTATTTAGTGCTTATTACAGAAATTTTTAGAGTGTACGATTAAAATCCCCGCTAAATTAAACACCCGTAACGTAGGTGAAGAATCTGAATCTCATGAAAAAATGCATGAATCCTAAACTAAATGCAAATTCCAAAAACATTATAACTAGTAGAGAAACTAAAAGAAACTAATAGTAATTAAAATCCTATGTCAAATAAAAAATTATTTCTAACTTTCCAAAATAATCACCAACATTCAATAGTCTTCAAACTAAGATAATGCATGAAATTAGCAACCTAAATGGATGAATGAATTAAATATGCAATATTTTCTTTTTCTTTTTATGCAAAATAAATGCAAGATGTTGAGTATAAAAATCTTACATTTTTACCCTTTAATTATGATTAAATTAGCCTTGATTTTGTATATAAAAGATATGTTTGATGGTTTTTTCTAGTTTTGTAGATAAAAAGATGGAAAAACAGGATTCATGCATAAAACAGTGGATAATTGCCGAAAGAGAGCTTAAAATAGAAATTTTTGAATTTCAAAATTTAATCATGCCACTTTAGGGTTTTTGATGTAAATTGGATAATTTGGAACCGTTTATGAGAGTCTAGATTTATTCAATATTTAGAATTTTAGTGGTATTGATTAATTATTTAATTTTAAAATCAAAGTCTACAATTAAAAAGCCAAGAGTTGAAATTAAGATCCATAGGCCAGAGATCCACTGCAATTGGGCCAAGCTTTGCTCCAAATGCCAGACACTAGGCCAGGCCAAACACTTTAGGCGAGTTGCCCAATGTGGACCACGCCAGAGTGAATTCAAGCCCAGCAAACTTAAGTCCAAGTCTCCAATTCAAGTCCAACTCCAATTTAAAGATCCAATGCTCCAGGTTCAAATCCAAGTTTACCAACCCTAAGCCCAAATCCATTTTATGTCCAAACCCAAAAGCCCATGTCCATGACCCATCTTACCCATCTAATCTTAACCATCCAATTTCCAATCTCCCATCCCACCGTCCATTAACCCAATCAACTAATCCAAGCTATTCATTTCATTCATCATATTCATCTCATGCATTTCACATCATCAAACCCTGGATCCACTTAGTTAATCCAACCCGTTCACGTATCATGGTTAGATCTAGGACATCCAAACCATCCATCATATAAATAAACCTTAGGAATATGATCATCCATGCACCATCTATCCATTCATCCAATTATATCATCCATCATGCATCATAGCCATTAGATCTAGCCTAATTAATCCTAGCCCTCCAGTTCATGTTTCATTTCATTAAAACCCTAGGTATCTCATTAAACCCTAGATTTTAGGTGTTCATGCGCATAGTACATTGCATCACACTACATACACAATCCTAGAGATCCATTCATGCGCATACTCCATGGTAAATCCCATTAATTCCTCTCCAAGATTGACACATCACTTAGATCCTAACTTTTCTCCCAATCCAATCCAAACATAGCCATACACGATTTTTCCACCTCCTCTCCTTAGGTACACACGATTTTAGCCCAATAATTTCTCCATGCACTTAGACAAAAATCCATCCAAATACACTCCTAATATCCCTACACACCTCATCAACCCAATCCTACATGCTTCACACGATTTTTGCCTATCTTCTTCCTATCCCATTCGAAATTCATAGGTGAACCCTCCACCTCATCATCTCATCCATTCATTCATCCATCTATTTAATCTTAGCCATTCATGGCATTGCACAACACAAAACCCTAAAATACCATGCCAAATTCGACCAAGCCACATCCAATCCCTAATTACTCTCATTCCTTTCTTTCCTCCCATGGCACCTTAGCCACCAGGCAACGAATGCATAGTAAATTAGACCATAGCACTAGGAAGCCCTAATTTTCTATCTTTTAATCCTAGCCACCCATGTTAAGTTAGATCTAATCCCAACCTTTCACCCATTAACTTAAACCTAGATTTAATCTTAGCCATCCATTCAATCCCAAGTCCTATAAATAACCCAGTAACCCACATACCAAACTCGAATTTGACTCTGGAGCCAAAGAGTACCAAAGGATTGAAGAGAAGACCAAGGGAAGACCAAGAGAAGACTCAAGGATATACATAGAATTCGAATTTTACAGGGAGTTTCTTTTGCAATTTCAATTTCCAAATATATTGTATTCAATCACTCCTGTTTTTAATTTTTCCAATAAATAATCAAAGGACAACCTGTTTAGAATCTTGGAACATCCAATTTTAAGATTATTGTTTTAATTATTTAATCAGACATGAAACAGTTAGGACCTACGTTATGATTGTTAGATCTAAGTTACTAAGGTTTGATTTATAAGTTTATGATTTTTAATGTTGATGATAAACATGAATTGGAACTTAGATTTTTACTTGAATTTCAAATCTAGGTCGTTTGTTTATTTAAATGTTTTTGGCGATGAACAGTCTTTTCCAAACAACCATCTTTTATGTTACTACATTTTTATTTCTATCATTTATTTTTCTTGTCGATTTATTTTTCATGTTTATTTTGCTTCACTTGTATGTTGTATTTTACTTTTTCTTTTAAAATCTTTAATTCTTTTGAAATCTATTTATTTCATGTATTTAAAACCTCCCTAACAACTTGATTAACTAGTTAGTATTAAATTTAATTAGAACTAGATTTTGTGAATTAGGATGTGTGGTGAGATTGTTTATAAACTCTTAATTAAAATATTATTTTAATCACTTTGAATCAATGCTCTAAAATTGTAGATCTATTTATTTGATTGAAGAATTGATTAGTTTGAAGTATACTTTTAAAGATTAAAATTGATTTTCTATACTAGATTTAATTATGAATCTTGGTTTTCTAAGAAACATAAAAAATTGAGGCATGTGTAGTTTGAATTTCATATATTTTGAATGTTTCATTTAGGTTCGACCTCGCACTCAATCGTTGTATTATGAATGGTTTGTGCGCTTGCGAGATTTACAAATTTAAAACATCAACACAAGACAACCTAATAAAATCTATATGAATGCATGAAAAATTGAAAATTAAAAAGAACAATGAATTTAGGCACTTACCTTGCCTTGTTGTGCTTAATTCCAGAAATGTTTAGAGCGTACAATTAAAATTCCTACAAAATTAAAAACCAGAACTTAGGTGAAGAATCTGAATGTTATGAAAAAATGCATGAATCCAAAACTAAATATGAATTCCTAAAAAATTATTGTAACACCCCGCCCTTTTCGCTCTAATTTTCAGAGTTTAATTTTTTTTATATATATAACAATCATGTGATCGGGGCGGAGTGTCACGACGCGAGTTAAGTTCGGATCTCTAAATCCGACCTTTAACTGGCCAAGCCCATGTGCATATGAACTAAGTCCATAAAACTGATCCGCACATGGTACATATATAACTTGCGGAATTAACTTAGTCTTAATCCAACTGAGGTTATAATAGAACCTATGACTATTCCAATTTTCCATTCTTAGATAGCAAAGTAAATAACTTATTCTCCAAAATTACTAATCAATCTTAACTAATCGTTTAATCAAAACATCCAACATAAAACAAACCATAGCATCTATCTTAACTACTTATTACAAGCCAACATAACTAATTACCAAATTACATTGTCCAAATATATCAAATATCAAGTCCATAAAATAGCCCATTCATAATCCATTCCAATCATTCAAACCGCCCAAGTTTTCGTACTTGGTCCTCTTCTCGCTCCACGTTTTTCCCTTTCCCTGCATCATCCACTAAGGATATAGATAGGGCGTTAGATCAACGCGCCCAGTAGTGTTTCCGAATAGGGCTACCACATGGTTAGTCAAAAACATGCAAATAGCATAATAATAAAACATGTGAGACAAAATTCCATAAAAACATGCTATGTATGAAATGAACATGTAATGAGTCCCACCCATCACCATTCAACATAGCCATCACTTGATGGGATTCTCATCGTCAAGGTAACCCACAGTGGTCTTTCGGACGCCCCGACGGAGTGTGGCCTCCGGATTCCTCCTGATGGGATTCTCATCATCAGGGTACCCCACAGTGGTCTTTCGGACGCCCCGACGGAGTGTGGCCTCCGGTTACAACACCATCATCCCATGCCATGCATGAGATGTCTATGCAAACATGTCATTTAGAAACATAACTTTACAATCATATAAGTTATCGAAATCAACATAAAACAGCATATGAAATAGTGGTTACAATAAAGGTAGGAAACCTACTCTAAGTCACTTAGATTGCCCGCTCTTGTGAACCGTCTTCCGTTTACGGCTTGTTCACCGTTCTAGCAATCCAAATACCTTATTTACATAACAGCAAGTTAAACATTCATCCATGTGATTCCATCTTAATCTAAGTCCCAAAAATCCACTTTGTGGGGTTCGGCCATACCCTATGGCCGAACCGCACCCATTTAAAACTTTGGTCTCTTTTAATTTTGGATTAACACCATCCAAATAATTTATTGACAACCTCAATCCACAAAATATCACTTGGTGGGGTTCGGCCATACTACATGGCCGAACCACACCATATTGGTTTGGGTCCATACATCCAACCCCATCATTATACCATCTTTGATCATTTCATCAATAATTACCTTTATGCCATTGCTATCAATAAATAATTTTACTAACATTAAAACCAGCGATCCTTTTCATGAAATGGATTCATTAAGCCCATGCTCATGGTCCATGGGGTTCGGCCATCTTTTCCATTTAAACCTCCAAGTCCTAACTTAGCCATAGTACCCCATAGTTCGACCATGAGATGGCCTAACCATGATTTGTCCAAATGCTCACTTGATACCCTTTTTAAACACCTCATATTGTTCCATAATATTCAAACTTGAGACCTTTTGATTCAACCAAAACAGTCCATAAAAATGGTCCATGGGTTCGGCCATACACATGGCCGAACCAATGGTTCTCTTGATTCAATTGGTCCATCATCTATCATCTTTGATGGCTAATTAATTTCTTATATGAAGTCCATAGATAAACCTATCTTATTCTTAAATCAAAACACATAATGATTACATAATATCCATCCTACACTTAACCCAAATAACCATCAAAAACAGTCCATGGGGTTAGGCCATACACATGGCCGAACCCCAAGGTTTCCTTGATGTAAACCCTCCAATATTTGTCCATATTTTTTGATCAGTACTTAGCTTAATAAACACATAATTCAGCCATGTAATAACTGATCAAAATCAGTGACCTTATCTCCCTTTAAAATCCTTTAAAAGAACTTCAATACATAATATGAATTTCATCTCTCAAACACCATAAAAATCACCAAGTTTTCCCATGGGGTTCGGCCATCCAAAGGGCCGAACCCTATGGTCCATATTTCATCACTTTTAAACATCATAATCCCATATTTAAACCATTGATGGATCTGGCCATACGATGGCCAGATCTCATTTTCTTAACCAATCTATTAAACAAGAGTTCAAAATGCACTTACGAACACCGCGTCTCCTTCGGTTCTTTTGACTCCTTTCTTGACCCTTTATTTCCTTGACCTCTCCTTCCCTCTTACTATTCTCTGGGCTGAGACTGATCTTGCTGCAAGCTCCTTGGGATAATTCAGCCAAATGATATGGATTTCAGGGAGAAAGAGAGAAAACTTTGGCCTTGGATGTATGTGCTAAGTCTTGATGCCAAAACCCTTTGGCTGAACTTGTCTTGATGAAAAGAGATCAATCCAAAGACTGATTAAGCAACCAGCTGCTGCTCTTGGTTTTGGAGAGATGATAATAGTCCAAGGAAAAGAGGGATAGAGAGAGTAAAATGAAAAGCCCTTTGTTTAACCAAAATCAGCCCAAGGTTAATTCAGCCCTTGTGTAACTCCCATCTTTAATCAAAGTTCTTTATGTTACTTGGGGGTTTCATCTATGAAATGAAACACCCCAAGCAACCAACGTCTCCTTGCATGGTTGTTGGTGTAACCTCCTCAAATCCCATTCATTTCCCAACTAGAAGTTTCAACCAAAATGTGAAACACCCATGAGCCCCAATGTTGTAGCCTATAATTTTGAATTTGAAATGCCATAACCCTTATGTAACTCCACCTCCCTTGATTCTCACCAATACCCCATGTGGGTGGTTTCATGCATGGAATAAAGCCTCCATAGTATCCAACGTGCATAATACTTTTAATTTTGCAACAAAAACACTCCATTTGGAGTTTCATGCAAGACATAATCCTCCCATAAAATTCCAACGTGTTTATGGATTAAACTTTGAAATACAACTCCCCAAGGTTGTAACTCCCAAAACCATCATTTCATTCATCAATATCTTAGGAGTTTCATGCATGTGGTACACCCCCATGCAACCAACGTGTAGGGTAGTTTTGAATTTGAAACAACCCACAAACCTTTTATCTACACACCTCACTCACTTAAAAATAAATATTCCATCCAACTCATTCACTATAATTATGTAAATCAGCTCACTTATTTAACTCAACTATATGATTTTATTTCAAACTCCAAACAGCCCCAATTTAATCAATCTTGGACTCACTTAATGGTCAACAAAGTCAAACCCGACCCATTGGGTCCAAATTGTCCATTTTGACCCATTTCACAAACTTTGACCCAATTAAATAAAACTTCACCCATTTGATTCACTTGGACCAACTCAACCTTCCAACTCCCCTTTAATTCTCATGCATAGAATAATTCTCATGTAATCCAACGTGTTTTATGAATCTTTTAACTTTGCAACTCCTCACCACATGTAACTCCCAAAACCTCCACCAACATTTAACACTTAACTAGGAGTTACATGCATAAGATAACTTCCCCATGCAGCCCACTTTTTTCTTTGTTTTTCACTTGAAATCAATCCATTCCACTCCCATTCACACACGTCACTTACTTAAAACAAACATTTCATCCAACCCATTTATTTAACTCACCCAACTCAACTCATTCATTTAATATAACTCAACTAATAAATTCAACTCAACTAAACTCCATTATTTATTTCAACTCAAACCAACTCAAATATTTAATGAACTTAAACCAATTAAGCTTTGAGCTCACTCCATGATCAATCATGACATACATGACCCATTGGGTCCCATTTGGGTCCTTTGACCCATTTAACCTCTTTGACCCAAATAAATGTATCTTGCCCATTTAACTTAATTTAAACCTTATACAAGTACATTGAGCAATGGGTCCCACCATTTTTCTCATCTATGATCATAACCCTTCAATTTATAAATCCAAGGGCATTTTCATAAATATTGATATATTGAAAAATCTAGGGTATTACAATTATAACTAGTAGAGAAACTAAAAGAAACTAATAATAATTAAAATTCTAAGTCAAATTAAATAATATTCTAACTTTCCAAAATAATCACCAACATTTAATAGTCTTCAAATTAAATTCCAAGAATTGAAAATAATGTAACACCCCAGATTTTCAATTTATGAATATATATATATATATATATATATATATGAATATTACCCATTTAATTGGTGAATTATTTAGATATGGATTTTATATGGGTAAAGGGTTGGGTCATTGCCCAATCAAGACCCAACGGTTTTGGAATTTGTTTCAATAAAAAAATTAAATGGAGATGAATTTAATTAGTAATGCAACATAGATAACTAAGGAAGGAGATAATTGTGCATGACCGAATATTGTTTATGCAATCTATGAATATGCGCCTAAGGGGATTGCTAAATAATAAAATGTCTAAGAGATATGAAATATCTAAGTGATGCACATAAGATCATTTAAAAGAGGCAACAAGGGGCGCAAGGCAAAGGCTAGATTGGAAGGTCAGCAACATCCAATCAAGGAAGCAAGGGACGCACGGCCCTAAGGGGAATTTGATATCTTAAGCACCTTTTAAAAATAGGATCAAAGGGAGTCTTATAAGGAAAAGGAAACAAGGGCACACGGCAATTGCCACTTCAAACAAGATTGGCCGAGTGGAGGTTTTAAATAAAGGGTGCACGGCAATTACTATCTTGACACCTTCTAAAGATGGAACCAATTGGGAAGTATTAAAAAGAAAGAGGGAGGGGCGCACAGCAATACTACCATAGCCGAATTTCCTCTCCATCTCAATTCTTATTCACGGCAAAACAAAAGGAAGAAAAAGCAGCCAGCAAGAGGTGTTCTCGGCTTGGGAAAAATCAAGAAGAAAGGAGAAGGATTGGAAGAGCAAGAATCAATCGGAACCGGTTAGTATTTTATTTGATAAATTTGTTTTAAGATAAAGAACCATAGGGTTCGGCCATGGTGTATGGCCGAACCCCATGGAAGAAGATTGGGAGAGGATTTTGATAATTTTAATGGAAGCATGAACCATAGGGTTCGGCCACAGTGCATGGCCGAACCCCATGAAAGAAGACATGGTTAATGTATGGATGTTTTTGGTGATTTTGTGGAAAGACATAATTATTTTTATGGGTTCAAAACCATGAAGGATATTAGTTATTTTAATGGATGATTTTTGAGAAGATCCTTAAACCATGGGTTCGGCCATGAAGTATGGCCGAACCCCATAAATAATTATGGGTTTATGTTCATGAATTTAGATCTTGGAAACCATGGAAAGGAAATTAATATGGTGATTAGATCATGGAGGATCAAGGATTAATAATTTTAAAAAGGGGATTATGAACCATAGGGTTCGGCCATGGTGTATGGCCGAACCCCATGGAATGTAATACCCCGGATTTTCAAGTTATAAATATTTACGGAAGTTACCCATTTAACTTGTGAATTTTAGATATGGATTTTATATGGGTAAAATGTTGGGTCTTTGCCCAATTAAGATCCAATGGATATGTTATAGGTTCAATTTAAAATAAATGGGTAAGATGTGTTTAATTGGGTCAAGGTTGTTTATTTAGGTCAAATGCCCAAGTGGGACCCAATGGGTCATGGTTAAATTAGATGACCATCAAGTAGTTCAATTTAAAAATTGAATGGGGCTGAATTTAATTAATAATGCAATAAGCGATTTGGACTAATTATTATGCGCATGGAGTGGAAGCCAAGGAAGAATATGTGAATGAGATATATGGATTAATGTGGCCGTGTATGAGAGGTTGACATGGAAACATATGGGATATGCGCATAATATATTGGAGTCTCTAAAGAGGGGTCCTTCCTTGATTAAAATGGCACTTTCTATTTTGGATTAAGTGGAAGTTTATAAGAGGCAATTGTTAAACACAATGGGCGCATAGCACATTCTAAATTTAGGATTAAGAATGGCTAAACTTAAGGGTCTTGCTATCTTAATAAGATAGGACTGATTGGGATTAGGCAATAATATCCAATTACTAAATGAAGGGTTGGCACCTTCTAAAAAACAAGATTGGCCGAGTGGAGTTTGTTTTAAGAGAAGGAGCATGCAGCAAAGGCACCTTCTAAGTATAGGTTGGCCGATTGGAAACTATATAAAAGAGAGGCAACAAGGGGCGCATAAGCACCTTCTAAATATGGAACCAAATTGATACCTTCTAAGTTTGGATCAATTGTAATTTTTATAAAACTAAGGAGAAGGGCTCACGGCAATGATATGTTAACATTGGCCTATTGGAATTTTATTCAAAGGAAGAGAAGGGCAGCAAGGGCGCATGGCTTACATAAAATAAGTAAGGGCCTCACGGCATGAGGCAATTACTATCTCAAGAATCTTCTAAGATTGGCCAATTGGAGATCAATAAAGGAGAAGCAAAACAAAGTAGCTCACGGCAATACACATAAGGCTGAAATCTCTCTCTCTCTCAAGTTCTTATTCTCGGCTACAACAAAGACAAGGAAAAGCAGCCAGCAAGAGGAAAAGATCTAAGAGGAAGGGGCTAAGGAAGAGAAGGATTAGAAGAGCAAGATCAACCGAAGAACAAGCCGAAGGAGTCGTGGAACCAGTAAGTGTTCTTATTAATTTTGTTTAAAGAAAAAGAACCAGAGGGTTCGGCCATGGTGTATGGCCGAACCCCATGGAAAAGGATTGGAAAGGATTATGTATCTAATTTAATGGATAAGAATCATGAATCAATTTAATGGGTCTTATGGAATTTATATTGGAGTTGGTTGATGAATCCATATGGGTTTAAATGGATTTGTGTTGATGTTTTCTTAGATGCAATTTGATCACAAAAACCATGGAATAACTATATGGTTTTACAAGGGTTTAATTGATGTTCAAGATGGAAACCATGGAAAGACATGGTTTGATTTATGGGTTTAAATGGTTTAAGATAATTGGATAAACCATAGGGTTCGGCCATGATGAAGGGCCAAACCCCATGGAAGGTTGTTGCTTATAATTTATGGAAATTTTAATGAAGAAAACCATGGGATGAAATTAAATGATCATGGTGTTCTAAATGGAGTTGGATTGGTTAATTTTAAATAATAGTTAGATGTTAAGGGATTAAATGGAAGATGATTTCTAAAGAGTATGAACCATAGGGTTCGGCCATGGTGTATGGCCGAACCCCATGGAGTTGTTTTGATATGGTTGATTGGATTTTGATTGATAAAATTAGAAAGCTTTTCATTATGGAAGTTGCATACTAAATTTGGAAAGCATTCCAATTATGGAAAGATGCATACTAAATTGGAAAGTTTCTAATCAAGGAAAGTGGAGCTTAAGAATTCCATCAAGAGGCTACTAAGTAACTGGAGCCCACACTCCGTCGGAATGTCCGTAAGACAACTGTGGGGAATACCTTGATGAGGAGAATTCCATCAAGAGAGAAGACCTTGGTGACGAGCATTCCACCAGGAAGATTCTTTGATGAGGAGAATTCCATCAAGAGTATACCTTATGTTTTGTGATGGGTGGGACTCACTGCATATGATAGCATGACATGGCATTGAATCGGCATGATTATGTTCTTTATTATCATGCAAGGTTTTTGGTTTTATCGGTATTATTGGATCTCTATTATCATACACTGTTTTGGATACAATGTTTTGAAAGTATGGAATGATTTATTATAACTGGTTTTGATATGTATTATATCTGGATTGTTGGTACTAACCCATGTGTTAACCCTAATTGGAATACCTACTGGGCGCGTTGTACTAACGCCCTACTTCTATCCTAGTTGATGAGATAGGAAACAAAGGGAACGATGAACGTGAAACGGGCCAGGCATAGGAGCTTGGAGGATTATAGTTTATATTTTGAATAAAGTTACTCATGAACTTGTATTTGAGTATCTAGATTTTGGAATGTAATAACTTAGATGGTTGGATGATTTATTGGATAATTATGATGTTTTAGTGATGATTAAGGACTTGACGTACTTTGCTATCTAAATGGAATAGAACTTGGTTCTATTATGTTTCCGCAAGTTGATGTTATGATTCCGCAGGTTATGATATTTATTTCGCAAGTTGATACTGCTATGTGTGAACCATTTTCGTGGACTTGGTCCATGCACACATAGGGTTGGCCAGTTAAGGGTCGGACTTTGGAAGTTCGGACTTAGCTCGTGTCGTGACGTCCCGCGCTCCATCACTCTACTCTATTATAAAAGAAAAAATAGACTCTGAATTTACGGGAAGAAACAAGTGAAAAAAGGGCGGGGCATTACATGGAAGATGTTTTATTAAATTAAAAAGTGAAGGAACTGTTGGATTGTCTCTATGGGTGAGGTTCGGCCATGGTGTATGGCCGAACCCCACAAGGGTTTATTTTTGGAAAGTGGAGACTAAATTTGGAAACTTCCTAATTATGGAAGGATGGATGATAAAATTGGAAACTTTCTAATTATGGATTATTGATGAAAATGGAAATTTAGACATCATAGGATTCGGCCATGGTGCTTGGCCGAACCCCATGAACCAATTCTTATTGATCATGTTTGGATTAAGGATCGATTTGGAATTGAACGTGAGGTAATGGCAATTTGATAATATTGGCTGAAAATGAAAGATCATGGGTTCGACCATGGTGTATGGCCGAACCCCATGAATTTGGATTAGTGGGTTAATTATTAGTCTAAGTACATTGTGAATGAGAATAATGGGTTATGTTAGCCATGGATGGCATTGTTGTAAATATAAGCAAAATTGAAGGACCATGGGTTCGGTCATGGTCGAACCCTGTGAGGGAGGTTTGTGGATCAAAACATGGATTTAGGCATGTGTTAACAAATGAAAGGTTTAATTATGGATTAGACCAATGGCAAGGTTGTAATAAAGGGTGAAAGTGAGGAATCATGGGTTCGGCCATGGTGTATGGCCAAACCCCATGAGGATTGTGTTTATGGACTTAAATAATATTGTAAATCAAGCGGGACATGTTTTAATTGATTAATGTGCTATAAGGTAACGGGACCTCACAAACGGTGCGCGATAGTGAGGGATTACCGGACGAAAGACGCAAGGACACATTAGCGGTCTTTGGTAGGATTCCACCTCTTTGAAACCATGGGTTTATGTACATTGTTTTTATCTTATTTTTGATGAAATTATGTTGTAAAGGAATATGTTTTAAAATGTGAATTTTAAATGCTATGTTTATGTTATAAAATAGCATGTGTTTCATTGGTATCTCATGCATGGCATGGGGTGAAGGATTTGTAACCGGGGGGTCCACACTCCGTCGAGGCGTCCGAAAAAACTATGTGGGGTTCCTTGATGTGTTTTTCCATCAAGAAGAAACAGGAGGGTCCACACTCCGTTGGGGCATCCGAAAGACCTATGTGGTGGGTACTTTTATGTACATGTGATGGGTGGGACTCATTGCATTCGTGTAACACCCCAATTTCTCAACGAAGTGAATAATTACGAAAATGCCCCTGGTTTATTAAATTAAATGTTTGTGATGTTAAATAAGGAAATGGTGGGACCCATTGCTCAAATTAAGATCCTATGAGCACATTTTAAATGTCAAATTTGATTGGATAGGTAATGTACATCAATTGGGTCGAAAATGGCTAAATGGGTCAAAGGGCCCAATTGGGACCCAATGGGTCATAAGGGATTATTTGACCATTGGGTGAGCCCAAATTTAATGGGGATAAGTTGAATTGATTGGAAATCAAGTGGAGCAAAAATGGGTAGGCTTGATGCACAAGTGAAAACTAATTAAAAATGGCAAAATCAGCCCATTAATGGGTCATGTTGTCAAAACGGGTCAAGGGACTGACTGGGGACCCAATGGGTCGGGTTGACCAAGTTGACCACGGATGACCGTGTGGGCCCTCAATTGAACTCAAGTATGAGCTAGTGCAGCTCGAGTTGGACTGATTTGGATTGAGTTTGAATTAAGTAATGAGTGGACTCAATTGTAATTAATGTATGGTATTTAATGTGGTGAGTTAAGCCATTGAGTTAGGTGAGTCAAGATGGAAATCAACTGGGCTGTAAATCAGTGAGTTGAGTGGGAATGTGAGAAGGTGGCTCGGTCATAAATCACCAAAACAAGTCCCACACGTTGGGAACTTGTTGTGGGGATTTCCATGATAAATTTTAAATGAAATGCATGGAAATTGGAGGTGATGCTTGGGGAGTTGAGAGGCTGCATTGGCAGGTGTCAAGTGTAACGCCCCGCCCTTTTTCACCCGTTTTCCGAAAATCAGAGTCTATTTTTTTTTTTTTTTGAAATAAAAGAGTGAGAGAGGGCGCGGACGCCACGACGCAAGTTAAGTCCGAGCTTCTAAAGCCCGACCCTTAACTGGCCAACCTCGCGCGTGCGTGGAACTAAGTCCACGAGAATGGTTCACGCGTGGGAAGTAAGCTCGCGGATTATAGTTATTGCGGAACATGATAATAGAGTCTATCCTACCGGTTTTTAGATAGAAGGGAAGATATAACATTGAATTTACCAAAATGCCCCTACGTTCATGATTATATCACAAAATGCATCATCCATAAGTAACGTCCAAACCATCGCAGGAAATGTAAAATTATACAACCCGACAAGCTAAGCTACTTTAAAATTACATCTCCAAAATGTAAACATAATATAAACTAGGACTGCACTTTCCAAGCTCCTAAGCTTGGCCTCCGGTATGTCCACTGCTTCCTGCCTCTCCTGCGTTATCAGCTAGGGTAGAAGTAGGGCGTTAGTCAAAGCGCCCAGTAGGACTCCGAGTAGGGCTAGCACATGGATTAGTGATACACACATACCGATAAAATAAAGTACAACAAAATAAGCATGTGATGAATGCTATGTCATGGGTGCTTATGTCATGTGTCCCACCCATTATCCGTATGATCATACAATATCCTGTTCCCCATGTTTGCTTCTCGGTCGCCCCGACGGAGCATGGACTCCGGTTATAGCCCTCAGGCTATCCCCATGTCTGATTCTCGGTCGCCCCGACGGAGCATGGACTCCGGTTATAACCCTCAGGCAATCCCCATGTCTGATTCTCGGTCGCCCTGACGGAGCATGGACTCCGGTTTATTTATTTTTTTCTGTCCATGCCATGCATGAGATGTAGTGCATTATGCTATGTAATATATATGTATCCCATATACTTGACATATCATACATAGTCATATAATGCATAATATTAAAATATAAACCATATGCTTCATAATTTAAAATTCATCATAAGATAAATCATACTCATAAATCCATCATAAGCCAAATCAAAATAATTTAAAACACCATCACATATCCATCGCTTACAAAAAGGTAGGAATCCTACCGAATACCGTGTCGCGTTCCGTTATGCTTCCCGTTCGATAATCCGGTCGCCGATCGCGTACCGGTTGCGACGCCCGATACCTTATTACATTTACCGAATTAGTCCATACATCGTCCATGATTAAGTCCCTAACTTAGCCCATTATCCATTGGTTCTAGACTCATACATAGATCCAATTTTGGCCAAATTTAAAATTCCGATTTGCGAGCCTAAAACGCAGCAACTAATCACTTTACTTAACCATTCATAATATTTCCATTTTCATGTCCAACCCCCATAGGGTTTGGCCATGTACCATGGTCAAACCCATGGTCCTTCAATGTGGCCACAAATTACGGTTTTGCCACTCTCCTTCCATGGTAAATCATCCATTCATTTATGTGCATTCTAAGTCCAAGATTCATTCATACTTAGGTCCATTCAATCATGACCTTACAACATAAAATCAGCCACCTAATATTTAATTTTGAAAAATAATTACTCCCACACCTAATTCCACATTTTGGCCTAAGGTGTGGCCCACATATCATTTTTTATAAATCCATCAAAATTTAGTATTCTTCTACATTATTTTCCATTTATTAAAGTCACTAATCACTACCCTAAGGTTCACCTTTATGGATACCATTTTCAAAGACTAAGTTTTGTCCCAAAATAATCCAATTTAAAATCACAAAACTTTAATCATTGTGGCCCTTTAAATCAAACTCCTAAGCATTGATACATGCATTTAACCTTAGCCTAAAATTGATCAAAATTTGGGTCATGGGTTCGGCAATACACCATGGCCGAACCCATGATGTTTCTTTCCCCATTTTTCTTGGTTTCAATTACCCATTTAAACATACCTCCAATGAAAATTAAATCATCCATTTAAATCACCATCTTTATTCCATTTAAACATCACATATCATACTTGTAACACCCATACAATCTATCCATTTTTCTTAACCAATTTCTTTACTTTCCCATCATTAAAAATTATTAATTATCACCATAGGGTTCGGCCATACACCATGGCCGAACCCATGGTTCATGGCTCATCATCCATTGATGCCATTCTTAGACCAATGTTTTTGTCCAAAAGACATCCATTTTTTTTTTTTTTTAAATCAATAATCCTCATTCATTTTGGCCCTCTAAAAAATATCATACACTTTGTAAATCCATTTAAATTTCATCATTAACCTAACCTAATTTCCATTTTGTTTAACCACATATATAAACCCTATTTAGCCCATGAATGACCTAAAACATGGGTCATGGGTTCGGCCATACACCATGGCCGAACCCATGATGTCTTTCCCTCATTTTAACTTGGGTCCTTTATCACATTTAGGTCCATTAGAAGGTCCTTCCATGAGGGGATCTCATCATACACTTAGATCACTTCTTTTCAAACAACACTAACTACACTTATAGTCTATTAAAAAAAACACCAACATTTCCTTATGATTTTCTTATCCTAACATTCCTTTAAAATCGCCCATTTTTTTTTTTAGTCATCTGAAATCTAACTTTCATTAACCACTCTCCTTAAAACACTAAAATTCAAAATCACTAGTGTTTTCTCATTTACAAACCTAAGTCTCATTAACCATTCTTCAAAATTTTAAACCTTAACATCTTAATAAATTCATCACCATTATTCACCATGGGGTTCGGCCATGTAGTCATCCATTCATTCCATTCTATGCCTTTCAAGGCCATGAAAGATCACCCATATTTTCATGAAATTTCCTTATTCAAAACCTCTTAAAATTTATCAACTTTTAATCAATTTAACATCTTGAAATCCTCATAAAACCATTGATCATTCTCCATACTTTTAAACCTTCAAACCCTAATTAAAAATCATCCAACATTGGCCATGGGGTTCGGCCATGCTACATGGCCGAACCCTATGGCCCATTACTCCATTAAAATCCCATTTTCCTATGCTTAATAAAGACTCAAAATTCCATTTTTCCATTTCCTCTTTTCTTAAATCCATTCCTCCATTTTTATCCATTTCTTAGCCTTCCATTTGATGGATTTTAGATCCATGGCCCACAACATTTTTGGCCATGTTTAGTCTAAGAATGGATTCCATATCTTATCTTTAAAAATATAAACTCTTGTTTAAGAAATTCTTACCGCACCGACGACTCCTCCGGTCCTTCTTTCTTCTCTGTTTTCCTTAGCCCTTTCTCCTTCTTTCTCTTCTTGATGATCGGCTAGATGAGCTTGATCAATGGTGGGACATGCTTGGATTGGCTAAGATAGTGTTAGGTTTAGAGAGAGGGGAAGAGGGGGAGATGATGAAGAATGGTAACTCTTGATCTTCAAGAGTTGAATCCAAGATTCCACCTCTTTTCTTCTCTTCTTCTCTTCTTTTTTCTTCTAAGTTTTCTTCACTTTCTCCTTGCAAGGTGAAAAACGAATTTCCTTGTGTGTGTGGAGGGCTAGAGTCAAAAGGGTAGTTTGAAATGAGATGGAGGTGGTTGGAGTGGTCTTCACTCAAGCATTAACTTTCTCACCAACCAAGCATGGGTTGGCTTGACTTTGGTGGTGGTGGTTGAGATCCAACCACCATTCAAGCCCATGGTTTTAATTTGTGTTTTCTTGAGGTGGTTTGTGTTTGTAGGAGTGGTTTTGACCACTTAACCATTTGACCATTTTAATCTTAGGTTGATTAACTTAGATCACCTTGATCCCTTGATTAATTTAATTAATCACTTTCTATTTAATTTAATCCCATTAATTTCCCTCCATGATCCACCCATGGTTGACCAAGTCAACCATGGTGGTCGGCCCCACTACTCTTGGGTCCACACGCCACCTCAATGGGTGAGGTGGAGGTGGGCCCCATTGGCCATGTTACCTTGGTCCATTTATCACCTAACTTAGGTGATTTAAATTTTATTAAATGTATCCCTCTTATTGGATCACCATTGGGCCCATGGCCCAATTAAATTTTTGTTTTACCCATTTATCTTAGGGCTTACCTACCTTGGCCCATTGGGTCCCATATGGCTCTTTGACCCAAATTGACCATCTTTGACCCGATTACTTACCATTGACCAATTACATGTATTAATTCCAATTCATGGTTTATTGGGTAAACATTGGGCCCATGGCCCAATTTAAATTCCCTCCTTACCTTAGGCTTACCTCAATTGGGTCCATTGGGTCCCAAATGAGTATTGGGCCCAATTTGACCATCCTTGACCTGATTAGTCCTCATTGACCCATTGAATGGATTTCATCCAATTTGTGGCCTAATTGGCCATTCTTGGACCCTTGTCCCAACTTTTGATCCATTTGGTATTCCATCATGTCAAAATTCAATTTAAAATCAATAAATGCCAATATATATATTTATCAAAAATTCGGGTTATTACAATAGAATCCTCTTTTGAAATTTTCGTCCCGAAAATTCGAGTGAAGTAGGGGTCCAAAACAACTCATGCGAAGAGCTGCGGATAAGCGGTCTTCATCTCCGACTCAAGTTCCCAAGTGGTTTCCTCACTGCCATGTCGTTCCCATACCACCTTGACAAACTGAATGGCGCTGTTCCGTAGCACCCTTTGTTCGCTTTCAATAACTCTGACCGGCTTCTCCACATATGTCACATAGCTTTGTACATCGATGTCTTGAACATTTATCACATGAGAAGGATCAGGATTGTACTTTCTCAGCATGGACACATGAAACACATCATGTAGAGATGACAGCTGTGGAGGGAGCGCTAACTGATAAGCTACCCCTCCCACCCTCTTCAGTATTGGAAACGGCCCCACAAATCTAGGAGACAGTTTCCCTTTCTTTCCGAACCTCATGTGCCCTTTCCGTGGCGAGACTTTTAAGAACACTAAGTCTCCCACCTCAAACTCGAGGAACCTTCTCCTCTTGTCGGCATAGCTCTTCTGACGGCTCTGTACAGTGAGTAGATGTTGCCGTATCAGCTTAATCTGCGCTGTAGTCTCTGCAACCAAATCTGGTCCGATCAACGCATGCTCACCGGCCTCCGTCCAACACACTGGCGATCTACACGGTCTACCATACAAGGCCTCAAACGGAGCCATCTGGAGACTTGTCTGGTAACTGTTATTGTAAGATAACTCCACCAGTGGCAGATGATCCTCCCATCCGCCCTTAAAGTCTAGCATGCATGCTCTCAGCATATCTTCCAGTGTCTGTATCGTCCTCTCTGACTGTCCATCAGTCTGTGGATGAAATGCTGTGCTAGTTAATACATCGGTTCCCATAGCCGACTGCAAGCCTTGCCATACTCTGCCGGTGAATCGGCCATCCCTATCGGATATAATAGACCGGGGAATACCATGTAACCTGATGATATCCCGGATGTACCGTCGACCCAAAGTCTCTGATGAATCTGTCATCTTGATGGGAAGGAAATGTGCAGACTTGGTCAACCGGTCCACTATGACCCATATTGCATCGTTGCCCTTGGATGACCTTGGCAACCCTGTTACAAAGTCCATGGATATGTGTTCCCATTTCCATTCTGGTATTGGTAAGGGTGCGAGTAAGCCTGGCGGTTTCCGATGTTCTGCCTTAACCTGTTGACATGTTAAGCAACGAGCAACAAACTCTGCCACGTCTTTCTTAAGTCCATGCCACCAATAGTGCCTCTTAAGATCATGGTACATCTTCGTGTTGCCCGGGTGGATAGAGAGTTTGGTTTGGTGTGCTTCAATCAACAACTCTCTTCTACAGTTCTTAGGTATGTATGTCCTACCTCGGAACATAAGACCCTGTCCTGGTCGTAATTCCCACTCCGGTACAACCTCACCGGTAGACATTTTAGCCCAAATCTCCTCCACTTCTGGGTCTGTCCGTTGCTCCCGTTCAATCTCGGAGACCATGTGGGATCGTATGATCAAATTATATATAGTCCCATGATTATTGAGGTAGAGTTTAAACTCTCTGATGGTATTCAGTACCTCCCATTCCGTCCTGATCATGCTGGCTATTGTCGCATGTGACAAACGGCTGAGAGCATCCGCCACTTTGTTCGCCTTGCCAGGATGGTACCGAAGTGCGAACTCATAATCCGCCAGATATTCCATCCATCTACGCTGTCTCATATTGAGTTCTTTCTGATCAAATAAGTACTTCAAACTTTTGTGATCCGAGAACACCTCAAACTTTTCACCATAGAGGTAGTGTCTCCAGCTTTTGAGAGCGAAGACCACCGCTGCTAGTTCTAGATCATGTGTGGGATAATGGCGTTCATGAATTTTCAACTGTCTCGATCCATACGCCACCGCACAATTACCTTGACTGAGTGTGCACCCCAGTCCCTCACCGGAGGCATCGCAGTACACCTCATAATTTCTGCCTCTTTCTGGCAAGATCAGAATAGGAGCGGTCGTAAGCCTCTCTTTTAACTCCTCAAATCTCTGATTGCACAGATTGGACCACTCAAACTTGACTCCTTTCTGAGTGAGTCGGGTAAGTGGAGCTGCAATCTTGGAGAAGTCCATGATGAATTTCCGATAGTAACCGGCCAATCCCAGAAAACTGCGGATCTCGGTCACATTTGTCGGCGCTTTCCATTCCCTGACTGCTGCTACCTTAGCCGGGTCCACGGCTATACCTTCCTCTGATATGATGTGCCCCAAGAAGTTGACTTCAGATAGCCAAAATTCACACTTACTGGCTTTGGCATACAATTGGTTCTTCCGCAAGGTGTCTAGGACTATTCGTAGGTGCTCGGCATGTTCGTTCTGACTTTTAGAGTAGATCAGAATATCATCGATGAATACGATCACAAACTGATCTAAGTATGGACGGAATATCCTATTCATTAGGTCCATGAACACCGCCGGTGCATTAGTAAGTCCAAACGGCATGACTACATACTCATATAATCCATACCATGTCCTGAAAGCAGTCTTCTCTATGTCCTCCTCTCTAACCCGAATTTGATGGTATCCGGACATCAGGTCAATCTTAGAGAAATGAGAGGAACCCCTAAGTTGATCAAACAGATCATCAATCCGGGGTAGGGGATACTTGTTCCTGACAGTCAACTGATTTAATTTCCTATAGTCCACACACATTCGTAGGGTACCGTCTTTCTTTTTCACAAATAACACTGGGGCTCCCCATGCGGATGTACTGTTCCGAATGAAGCCTAGTCTGAGCAGTTCATCAATTTGCTTCTTCAGTTCGGTCATCTCAGCTGGCGCCATCCTATAATGGGGTAATGATACTGGAGCGGCGCCGGGGTATAATTTTATTTCAAAGTCTATCTCCTTCTTGGGTGGCAAACCAGGGAGTTCTATTGGGAATACCTCGGCAAAATCTGCTACTACCGCCGGAAGTTCAACCGTTGGTGCCTTATCTAATCTGAGGCTGTTCAAGGCAAGATGGTTCAATTCCTCCTGCAGTCTTCTAGGGATACCCTGCCTGTCAGCGTGTACCATGTACCGCTTTCCCTCGGGTGACCAAAATGTTACCCTACAAAGATGGCAGTCAATATGGGCCTGATACGTAGTCAACCAGTCCATGCCAAAAATGACATCATATTCCGCCATATCGATTACTAAATAATCGAACTCGAATCTGAATCCCGCGAGTTCCGTGTTCAATGCCGTACATATTAGTCCTAATGATGTGTCTCCGACGGGGGATACAATGGTGAGTGATGTGGACAGGTTTTGTACTAGTGTACCCGTGGCAGATATGAATGCAACAGATATGAATGAATGCGATGCTCCAGAGTCAAATAAAGTAATAGCATAGGAACTACCAATTACAGCCATACCTTGCATCACTGAACGGTCCACTGCTATTGGAGATGGTATGGTGAAGAGTCGTCCAGATCCCGCAGGTTTTGGTGCCCGCCCCGCCTGATTATATGTTCTGACTCCCCGCGACTGTGTCGATCTAGTTGGAGGGCGGAAAGGGCCCTTGAAGTTGGAGGGTCGGCTAGTTTGTGGACACTCTCTCTTGTAGTGGCCCTGTTGGCCACACTGATAACAGGTGTTCCCACCCCGGGGAACCTGTGTGACTGATGCTGATGTAGAAGGCTGACTAGGGCGAAAGCTCCCGGTAGATCCCGTGGAGGGTGAGGGCCTGCTAGGATTCGGGCGGAACTTCTTGTTGGGTTGGAATGTTCCCCGCCCACCCTGCCCTCGGCGGTTGTCGAACCGCACTATCTCATTTAGTTCCTTTTCTGCGATGGTGGCCCTGCTAACCACCCCTGCCAGAGTGGGCTCTTTGAAAATGGTTACTCTATTCTTGATGCTTGGCCGAAGGCCCCGTTCAAACTTACGGGCCCTTCGGTGTTCAGTATCCACCATATAGAACCCATAAATAGACAGCTTGAGAAATTCTCTGTGATACTCCGCCACTGTCATGTTGCCCTGTACCAGCAAGATGAAAGCTTCAGTCTGGCTCTCTCTTTCTTCCTCCGGAAAGAATTGTTCTAGGAAGGTGGCCGAGAACCACTCCCATGTCATGGCTATCCTTTCTCCTTCCGGTATCAATGCTTGTTGCTTTTCTACCACCTCCCACCAACTACCAGCATCCTCGATCAGTTGGGATGTGGCTAATAAGATCTTATCAGCAGTACTGGAAATCTGGAGCAAATTCAAGATTTGGTTGATCCTCTTTAACCAGTGTTCCGCTCCCACAGCCCCTTCCTTTCCCTTGAAGTAGGGAGGGCGCTGTTGTTGGAAGTCCTTGACCATCTTTCGTTTATTGGAGTCGCTAGCGGTCGCATTGCCGCTTGAATGTTGTTGTAGAGCAGAAGCGATTGCCGCTTGAACTATGTCCTTCAACTCGGGAGGTACACCTTCTACGTTGATACTATTTTGTCCCTCGACTGTATGAGGTGGTGGTACCTCTTCTTCCTGTCGAGGGGGTGTTACCTCTCTCTCCACTCCGGGGTTGCGACGGGTTCTTCTCTTTGGCGGCATCTTTTTCCTAAGTCATCGAAACATATTGACTTAGTTCTTTCACAATCATTGTCATGTTCATAGTTTGGAATAATTTTCCTAAGTATCAAATGTTCCTTCAATTTGGGGAAGAATTATTGATTAAGTATACTTCATTTTTGGGGGAGAATTCCTAAGTATTGAATATTGTTTCTTTCATTTGGGGAAAGTTTCCAAATAAGCATACTTGGTTTGGGGAAAAACTTCCCATCTAGCTATGTTTATCCATTTTTTTTGTGAAATTGGGGGAAATCTCCTAATTTTGGTAATTCCCTCAATGTTATAATGATTGTACTTCCCTTCCTATCATTTATTACGTCAAATGTGGCGCTCAGATTGAATGTTTCAGTCTGAGTCAATCGAAGTAGATTAATCCGGCCCCCGTGCAGCGGACTCCGAAAAGTCGGTCAGTTGGGATTCTTAGCTGTCAGTGAGACATGCAACCGTCTTAATCCTACTTCGAGAGATTCATTCTTTTGATTTCGCTCTGATACCAACTGTAACACCCCGCCCTTTTTCACCCGTTTTCTGAAAATCAGAGTCTATTTTTTTTTTTTTTTTTGAAATAGAAGAGTGAGAGAGGGCGCGGACGCCACGACGCGAGTTAAGTCCGAGCTTCTAAAGCCCGACCCTTAACTGGCCAACCTTGCGCGTGCGTGGAACTAAGTCCACGAGAATGGTTCACGCGTGGGAAGTAAGCTCGCGGATTATAGTTATTGCGGAACATGATAATAGAGTCTATCCTACCGGTTTTTAGATAGAAGGGAAGATATAACATTGAATTTACCAAAATGCCCCTACGTTCATGATTATATCACAAAATGCATCATCCATAAGTAACGTCCAAACCATCGCAGGAAATGTAAAATTATACAACCCGACAAGCTAAGCTACTTTAAAATTACATCTCCAAAATGTAAACATAATATAAACTAGGACTGCACTTTCCAAGCTCCTAAGCTTGGCCTCCGGTATGTCCACCGCTTCCTGCCTCTCCTTCGTTATCAGCTAGGGTAGAAGTAGGGCGTTAGTCAATGCGCCCAGTAGGACTCCGAGTAGGGCTAGCACATGGATTAGTGATACACACATACCGATAAAATAAAGTACAACAAAATAAGCATGTGATGAATGCTATGTCATGGGTGCTTATGTCATGTGTCCCACCCATTATCCGTATGATCATACAATATCCTGTTCCCCATGTTTGCTTCTCGGTCGCCCCGACGGAGCATGGACTCCGGTTATAGCCCTCAGGCTATCCCCATATCTGATTCTCGGTCGCCCCGACGGAGCATGGACTCCGGTTATAACCCTCAGGCAATCCCCATGTCTGATTCTCGGTCGCCCCGACGGAGCATGGACTCCGGTTTATTTATTTTTTTCTGCCCATGCCATGCATGAGATGTAGTGCATTATGCTATGTAATATATATGTATCCCATATACTTGACATATCATACATAGTCATATAATGCATAATATTAAAATATAAACCATATGCTTCATAATTTAAAATTCATCATAAGATAAATCATACTCATAAATCCATCATAAGCCAAATCAAAATAATTTAAAACACCATCACATATCCATCGCTTACAAAAAGGTAGGAATCCTACCGAATACCGTGTCGCGTTCCGTTATGCTTCCCGTTCGATAATCCGGTCGCCGATCGCGTACCGTTTGCGACGCCCGATACCTTATTACATTTACCGAATTAGTCCATACATCATCCATGATTAAGTCCCTAACTTAGCCCATTATCCATTGGTTCTAGACTCATACATAGATCCAATTTTGGCCAAATTTAAAATTCCGATTTGCGAGCCTAAAACGTAGCAACTAATCGCTTTACTTAACCATTCATAATATTTCCATTTTCATGTCCAACCCCCATAGGGTTTGGCCATGTACCATGGTCAAACCCATGGTCCTTCAATGTGGCCACAAATTACGGTTTTGCCACTCTCCTTCCATGGTAAATCATCCATTCATTTATGTGCATTCTAAGTCCAAGATTCATTCATACTTAGGTCCATTCAATCATGACCTTACAACATAAAATCAGCCACCTAATATTTAATTTTGAAAAATAATTACTCCCACACCTAATTCCACATTTTGGCCTAAGGTGTGGCCCACATATCATTTTTTATAAGTCCATCAAAATCTAGTATTCTTCTACATTATTTTCCATTTATTAAAGTCACTAATCACTACCCTAAGGTTCACCTTTATGGATACCATTTTCAAAGACTAAGTTTTGTCCCAAAATAATCCAATTTAAAATCACAAAACTTTAATCATTTTGGCCCTTTAAATCAAACTCCTAAGCATTGATACATGCATTTAACCTTAGCCTAAAATTGATCAAAATTTGGGTCATGGGTTCGGCCATACACCATGGCCGAACCCATGATGTTTCTTTCCCCATTTTTCTTGGTTTCAATTACCCATTTAAACATACCTCCAATGAAAATTAAATCATCCATTTAAATCACCATCTTTATTCCATTTAAACATCACATATCATACTTGTAACACCCATACAATCTATCCATTTTTCTTAACCAATTTCTTTACTTTCCCATCATTAAAAATTATTAATTTTCACCATAGGGTTCGGCCATACACCATGGCCGAACCCATGGTTCATGGCTCATCATCCATTGATGCCATTCTTAGACCAATGTTTTTGTCCAAAAGACATCCATTTTTTTTTTTTTTTTAAATCAATAATCCTCATTCATTTTGGCCCTCTAAAAAATATCATACACTTTGTAAATCCATTTAAATTTCATCATTAACCTAACCTAATTTCCATTTTGTTTAACCACATATATAAACCGTATTTAGCCCATGAATGACCTAAAACATGGGTCATGGGTTCGGCCATACACCATGGCCGAACCCATGATGTCTTTCCCTCATTTTAACTTGGGTCCTTTATCACATTTAGGTCCATTAGAAGGTCCTTCCATGAGGGGATCTCATCATACACTTAGATCACTTCTTTTCAATCAACACTAACTACACTTATAGTCTATTAAAAAAAACACCAACATTTCCTTATGATTTTCTTATCCTAACATTCCTTTAAAATCGCCCATTTTTTTTTTTAGTCATCTGAAATCTAACTTTCATTAACCACTCTCCTTAAAACACTAAAATTCAAAATCACTAGTGTTTTCTCATTTACAAACCTAAGTCTCATTAACCATTCTTCAAAATTTTAAACCTTAACATCTTAATAAATTCATCACCATTATTCACCATGGGGTTCGGCCATGCTACATGGCCGAACCCTATGGTCATCCATTCATTCCATTCTATGCCTTTCAAGGCCATGAAAGATCACCCATATTTTCATGAAATTTCCTTATTCAAAACCTCTTAAAATTTATCAACTTTTAATCAATTTAACATCTTGAAATCCTCATAAAACCATTGATCATTCTCCATACTTTTAAACCTTCAAACCCTAATTAAAAATCATCCAACATTGGCCATGGGGTTCGGCCATGCTACATGGCCGAACCCTATGGCCCATTACTCCATTAAAATCCCATTTTCCTATGCTTAATAAAGACTCAAAATTCCATTTTTCCATTTCCTCTTTTCTTAAATCCATTCCTCCATTTTTATCCATTTTTTAGCCTTCCATTTGATGGATTTTAGATCCATGGCCCACAACATTTTTGGCCATGTTTAGTCTAAGAATGGATTCCATATCTTATCTTTAAAAATATAAACTCTTGTTTAAGAAATTCTTACCGCACCGACGACTCCTCCGGTCCTTCTTTCTTCTCTGTTTTCCTTAGCCCTTTCTCCTTCTTTCTCTTCTTGATGATCGGCTAGATGAGCTTGATCAATGGTGGGACATGCTTGGATTGGCTAAGATAGTGTTAGGTTTAGAGAGAGGGGAAGAGGGGGAGATGATGAAGAATGGTAACTCTTGATCTTCAAGAGTTGAATCCAAGATTCCACCTCTTTTCTTCTCTTCTTCTCTTCTTTTTTCTTCTAAGTTTTCTTCACTTTCTCCTTGCAAGGTGAAAAACGAATTTCCTTGTGTGTGTGGAGGGCTAGAGTCAAATGGGTAGTTTGAAATGAGATGGAGGTGGTTGGAGTGGTCTTCACTCAAGCATTAACTTTCTCACCAACCAAGCATGGGTTGGCTTGACTTTGGTGGTGGTGGTTGAGATCCAACCACCATTCAAGCCCATGGTTTTAATTTGTGTTTTCTTGAGGTGGTTTGTGTTTGTAGGAGTGGTTTTGACCACTTAACCATTTGACCATTTTAATCTTAGGTTGATTAACTTAGATCACCTTGATCCCTTGATTAATTTAATTAATCACTTTCTATTTAATTTAATCCCATTAATTTCCCTCCATGATCCACCCATGGTTGACCAAGTCAACCATGGTGGTCGGCCCCACTACTCTTGGGTCCACACGCCACCTCAATGGGTGAGGTGGAGGTGGGCCCCATTGGCCATGTTACCTTGGTCCATTTATCACCTAACTTAGGTGATTTAAATTTTATTAAATGTATCCCTCTTATTGGATCACCATTGGGCCCATGGCCCAATTAAATTTTTGTTTTACCCATTTATCTTAGGGCTTACCTACCTTGGCCCATTGGGTCCCATATGGCTCTTTGACCCAAATTGACCATCTTTGACCCGATTACTTACCATTGACCAATTACATGTATTAATTCCAATTCATGGTTTATTGGGTAAACATTGGGCCCATGGCCCAATTTAAATTCCCTCCTTACCTTAGGCTTACCTCAATTGGGTCCATTGGGTCCCAAATGAGTATTGGGCCCAATTTGACCATCCTTGACCCTATTAGTCCTCATTGACCCATTGAATGGATTTCATCCAATTTGTGGCCCAATTGGCCATTCTTGGACCCTTGTCCCAACTTTTGATCCATTTGGTATTCCATCATGTCAAAATTCAATTTAAAATCAATAAATGCCAATATATATATTTATCAAAAATTCGGGTTATTACATCAAGGGGTGCATTGGATGGCACCCAAGACCCATCGTTTTTGACAAGAAGTGATGAGGGAATGGAGGGGTCTTGGGGGCTGAAGTACAAAAGGGAAAGACCACCATTGTTGGCCGATTTTCACATTGAAAATCCAAAGAAGTCCCATCTCTCTCTCTCTCTCCAAACTCGTTTTTCTTGGCTGAACAGCAGAGGTGTTTGCACCAATTGATCAAGCATAAACCAGCAAAGGATTAAGGAAGAAAGAAAGAAACAAGAGGGGAGAAGGCAAGGATCATAGGCAAAGGAAGTTTGGTAAGTGTTTATGTGTTATTTTGGTTTAATAACATGGAGCAAATGGAGCATGTATTGGGCCATGGGTATGGCCGAATGCATCAAGGTTTAAACCTTGAGTAATAGAGGTTTTAAAAGTTGTAAAAGGGATCATTGGGTTCGGCCACCTTGGAGGGCCGAACCCCATGTAAATAATTGGTTGGTTTTGATGTCTTTGAAACATAGAAACCATGCAATTTGTGGACTGTTTTAGATGTTTCTTTAAGACTTAAAATGCGTGTTTTAAAGAGGGTTAAAACATGGACTTGAATGTCATGAAGGACTGAAGGTATCATGGGTCTAAACCATGAATATAAATTGATAAAATGGACCATTGGGCTCGGCCATCTTGGATGGCTGAACCCCATGAAATGTTATGGTCATTTGGATTGAGTCTTTATAAAATGGAAACCATGCAAAGTGATGGACTGATTTGGATGGTTTTGAGAGGTAAAAACCCAGTAACATTATACTGATTATTACATGTTTAAATGAGACCTAAAACATGTTTATGAGGACCAAGACATGGACATAGGGTTCGGCCACCTTGCATGGCCGAACCCCATGAAAGTATTTGATTATTGGTAGGGCTTTCAAGAGATGGAAATCATATCAATTGTGGAGAGGTTTACGTGTTTTAAATAAAGCTAATTATTTGACAAAAGGGGTCTAAATCACAGGCCATGAGGTTCGACCAATTGATATGGTCGAACCCCATGAAATAGTATGACAGTTTTATGAAAGTATTTGATGACTTTGTGAGATAAAAACCATATGGGATTATGGTGTTCTTATGGGAATTAAATGAATTTATGTTACTGTTTTTGGTTGGTCAATATATGGCTGAACCATGTATTGTTCATGGTTGAATTAGCATGTTAAAACCATGAGTAATCATGGTGAATATTGAACGAAGTGAACCATAGGGTTTGGCCATGGGTATGGCCGAACCCCATGGACCATGGTATGGGTTAAATGGACTAAGTTTATGGGTAGTATTTGTTATTGCTTCCATGATTTTATAAAGGGTTTAAAATATCCCAATGGAGAACCATTTGGTGATGGATAAAAGGGATTACAAGGTTCGGCCATGTATAGGGCCGAACCCCATAGAAATGACAATGGTTTTGATATGGCTTAGCCTAGTGGCAAAGCTGTAAATACGGGTGATAATGTAAATATGGATAGAGAAAGTTTAAAAGGACATGAAAGAAGGGTTAAACCAAGGTGGTATGGTTAAGCCATGGTGTATGGCCGAACCCTACCAAGACATGTTTAAAGGGTTAAGTATTTAAGAATTGATTAAATGAAAAAGGAGGTTAAATCCTAAGTTGGTGATGTTCGGCCATGGGCATGGCCGAACCCCACAAGATGTTTTTGGGTCTTAAATGTGAATGAACATTTAAATGATAGTATGATTTATTTACTGTTACATCACAAGGTGACGGAAGTGAACGGCGGGCAAGTCGTGAGCAAGTGACGCTAAAGAAAGATCGAACACTGAAGTGAATCTTCAGTAGGTTTCCTACCTACTTCTAACCACAAATATGATTTGGTTTTATCATGTTTTATGAGATATGTTGTATTTGTTATTATGTTTCAAGTGAGGTTTTGAATGATGAGCTATGTATTTATAAATGATATACAATGCATTGACATCTCATGCATGGCATGGGGTGATGGGAATGGAACAACATAATGATAAATACCCTATCTACAGGAAATGTGGATTACTCTAGATTAACTTGACATAAGCACCATACCCAGAGGAAATGTGGATTACTCTGGCTTACCCATCCGGAGGAAATGAGGACTACTGCGGAATATCTTGACGTAAGCGCTTCTTGAGATAATGGCTATGTAGACTTGTGATGGGTAGGACTCATTACATGTGCATATACATAGCATTCGTTTTCAGATGTTTTATTGATTATCATGTACTATGATACATATGCATGTCTTGTAAGCTAGCCATGTGGTAACCCTGATCGGGAACCTACTGGGCGCGTTGATCTAACGCCCTAATTCTATCCTCAGAGGAGAATGCAGGTACAAGGAAAGGGAAAGAGAAGGTCGATGACCAGGCGGGGAGCCAAGCCTAAGTTCTTGATGGTTGATTAGGATTTCTTATTACTGTCTTTAGTTATATTTTGTGGACATGTAATAATTTGATACCTTACTATGGTTTGTCTAGGATATTAACAATGGATGGTTGGTTTATGTTATTTATTAGTTGAGACTGGTACTTGCTATCTATTCAAGCTATTTCCGCAGTTAGTCTAGTTTATTCCGCAAGTCATTGTATAGTTCCATGTGTGGTTTGTTATCGTGGGTTTAGTCCACACACACATCGGTGGCCAGTTAAGGGTCGGACTTGGGTAGTCCGAACTTAGCTCGCGTCGTGACGCCGCCCTTTCTCTGCCGTTATTATTTTATTATTAATTTTAAAAAAAAATTAGATTCTGATTTTATCTCAGAGAGGGCGGGGCGTTACAATTCGTCATCATTGCATGGCATTGTTTTATATGGTTTTGGACATTATGAAATTATATATGTTTTGTACTAACCATGTGTTAGCCCTAATTGGAATACATACTGGGCGCGTTGTTCTAACGCCCTACTTCTACCCTAGTGGATGACACAGGAAAACAGGGAAACGATGAAAGCAAAGAGGGCCAGGCATAGGAGCTTGGATGATTTAGTTTATATTTTGAATAAAGTTACTTACGGACATGTATTTGAGTAACCAGTTTCCGGGCATGTAATAATTTAGATGATTAGATTTTTGATGGATAATTATGTGACGTTAATTTATTGATTAAAGACTTGACGTACTTTGCTATCTGAAATGGAATAGAACTTGGTTCTATTATGATTCCACAGTTATGATTTTATTATTCTGCGTGTTGATGTTGTTATGTGTGAACCGTTTTCATGGACTTAGTTCATGCACACATAGGGTTGGCCAGTTAAGGGTCGGACTTTGGAAGTTCGGACTTAGCTCGCGTCGTAACGTCCCGCTCTCTATCACTCTACTCTGTTATAAAAAAAAAATAGACTCTGATTTACGGGAAAAAAACGAGTGAAAAAGGGCGGGGCGTTACAAATAATCATATCATGAACATGGATTTATGGAATAAAATTTTAAAATAAACATTTTTATGAACATCATGAAATTTAAAGTTTCAAAATAAAATTCTAAATTTTAAAATTATAAATACATGAATACAGTAATTCGCCGACAGCGGTACCAAAAACTAGTTGTGCAATAAAAAAATTTACATTTATTTTACTTGCAAGCACATGAACCATTCATAGTATAGCAGTATGAGTGTGAGGTCGAATCCAACGGAATTACAGAAAATATATCTTAAATATTTACATTTATTTGTCAATTTTTTAATTTAAATATTCTAATGGAAACTAGTGTTGGTGGATTAATTCAAAAAACACATAAACAATTCTAAATCTAACATAGATTTAATTAAAATCAATCCATTTAACTTTAATCCTGTTTATTTTTTTTGATCTTGAAGTTTGGAGAAGAATGAATTAAAGAATAAACAATTTTGAAAAATCAAAGAATATAAAATTAAAAAAAAAACAAAAGATTATAGCTATGGATTTCATTAAAGTACTCTTCACAAAATAGACCTCGGATTTGAATGATAAAGATAGGCTCCTCTCTCAATTCTAAATATTTTATCATACTCTTACAAGTAAGAACCTTAGAAATCAAAACAGGGGATCACCCAAAAATGGACCTTCTAATTGAATGATAAAGATAGGCCCCTATATCAATCTAAATATTTCATCACACTCTTACAAGTAAGAGCCTTAAAAATCAAAACAGGGGATCGCCCAAAAATGGACATTCTAATTGAATGATAAAGATAGGCCCATATTTCAATTTTAATTATTCACTCTTACAAGTAAGCGCCTTAGAAATTAAAATAGGGGATCATCAAAAAATTCTACTTCACACAATAAATTCGTCCATAGAGTTACTTCTAGAAAATAAAAATAAATACAAGCAGAAACATAGATCAATTGGAAAACCAGAAACTAAATATTTAACCACATATTGAATCTTATTAATAAACTTGGAAATTGAATTACATGAATTGGAATTGAATAAAAGAATGACAAGAATAAGATAGAAAATCAAACATAAAATCAAACCTAGAATCCTTGGATCACATGAATTTTCTAGAGCTTTTCATTTCTTTCTCCTTTTCTCGTCTTTTTGTCCACACCAGTCCTCGAAATCCAGAGTCCAAATTAGAATACTACTGTGCCCTGGTTTCTTTATTTATAGTGTTCAAAAGAGACTGGATTAGGCGAGGCTTGGAGAGAATTCCTCCATAATTCTCTCTACAAAACTTTCTCCAAAATTCTCTCCCCGAAACATCCTCCCAAATTCTCTATTCTAATTATGGGAATTCAAAATTCACTGTCAATTCCAAGCCGTGGACGAATTTTGCATATAAGACTCCATGATTTTATGGATTTTGGAATAGTTTGGAAAGTACGATGCAAATCCCTTTTTTCTACACATATAACACCTTGCAGCTCCATTTTGACCTAGTAAACTTCCGAATCACAAAATTCTGAAAATAAAAAGTTGTATCCGTTGAAGTCTTCTTTCCAACGCAAAAGGAATCATACCAATCAGGTATCAGAGTAAAAATTTATGGTCAAAATAATAAAGTTGTGTCAAAACTTGTCTTCCAAAATTTTTTCTCTAGTCAATCCAGATCCCAATTTTTTTCTCCATTTCTTCCTCGACACGGATTCACACGAATTTTACAATTGTCCTCCTTACCTTGTGCTTTTGGACTTGGATCCCATTCTTGGACTTTTATCTGGCCTGGAATACTAGTTGACTTTGGCTCATAGACTTCAATTGCAGGCTTCAAGCTTCAGACTCGAACAGTGGGCCCACTTGTTGTTTATAAATTTTTACCACATTTATAATTAAACACAGTTAAAATATTATTATAATTCAAGCTCTCATATCTGGATCTGAATTATAATAATTTACAATAAATCCAAAATGAAATTAGGTGGTAAAAATTACAAACTTTCCAAAATTATGAACCTGGCCCACTTTTCAGCATTTATTTCCAACTTTATTCTCCTTTCTTGTATTTCCCAAAATAATCTACAAAACTTAAAACAACATTAAACATATCTAATATACATGAAATCAACATAAATTAATCCAAATTAAAAGGTTAAAGTAGTTATTTTCCAGTACTCAACACCTATGTAACCCTAGCTTTTTCAACAGAAAATCCATCCATGCTTTAGATGATTTATTCTTAGCCCTCCATTCATCACTTAAACCAAGATTAAATCTCAGCCATCCATTCCAAACCAGAGCCTATAAATTGACCACCAAGCCTTAGCCAAATTCGAATTGGGTCATGAGCTGAAGAACATTGGAACATTGGAAACACAGAGAAGACAAGAGAGAAGAGCTGAACTCGAATTTTACAAAGTAAGATTTATTTTGTAATTTTTATTTTTAATCTGTGTCTTTGTTGTATATTTCCAAAGAAGTTGTAATTTTTCCATTTAATAAATTTGAGATAAGCTTTTAGAATCCTGGAACATCCAATTTTCGAATTTCATTTATGATTGTTTGATTTAATTTTAAGTTTATATCCTTTGTTTAATTAAATTGACACAATGAAATAGTTAGGACATAGATTTCGTTAGATTCAAATCTAAAGTTCCAATGGAACATAATGAAATAGTAAAATTTTGGATTTAATTGTTTTAAATATAATGACCTAAGGTTCGATTAATTCAATTTAAAGTTTATGGATTTTAATCTTAATGAAGGACATGAATTGAGATTTAGATTTTTGCGCGAATTCCAGCTCTAGATCTCCAATTTGTTAACATTTTTTTATATAACGTTTGATGATGGCTATGATTGATGTATTCCATTACCTCTGATTATTGGAATAGTTAGCCTTCAATTTTGTATATATAACATGCATTTAATGTTGTTTGCTAGTTTTGAAGATAAAATTGGAAAGTACAGGAAAATCAATTAAAATCAGTTATAAATTGCAAGTTTTGTGCTAAAATTGGAAAACCAAAATTTTAATAACTAACTTCAGAACACTTCTAGGATTTTTAATGTAAATTGATTAATCTATATCCAATTATGAGAGTCTAGATTAAATCAATATTTTTAGATTTTATGTGGTGAATTAATTATTTCATTTTGGAAGAGAGAAGCTGCAATTCAAGAGGCTAGAGTCTGAATTTCAATCCATGGGCCAAAAATCCACTTTAAATGGGCCAAGCTATGCTCCATATGCCGAGCATTGGGCCAGGCTCAAGTATCCAATGCGCATTTTACAATGTGGGCTAGGCCAGTCCAAGTCAAGCAGGCCCAAGTTCAAGTCCATGAACTCAAGTCCAATGTGTACATTTAAAGCCCAATTACCCAAACCCAGTCCAATAACCCAAAGCCCATACTCGACAGTACACTATAAACCCTAAGTCCACATGCCCAAAGTCTTATTCCTCTCCTTGTCATCCATACCATCCATTAGTCATTCTTTAATCCAGACTATCCATTTCATACAAAACTTAGGAAAGCTCTAGAGCCACCTTACCTAATCCATTGCATACATAATTCATGTTAGATTTAGGCCAAGCATTTCATCCATCATATTGATCAACCTTTGAATCTCAACCCTCCATTAGAAACTTTACCATTTATATATTTTATTTTAACCAAATATCCTTAGAACCATATAACGACCCATCCCGCTAGCATGATATTGTCGGCTCTGGGCCTCACACATGGCCCGTACGACTTTGCTTTGGTGAGCTAGCCCACTGTTGCTCCCAAAAAGTCTCATGCTGGAAGGAGGAAGGCTATCATTTATATACCAGGGAATTTCCAATGCAACTAGCAATTTAAGACTTTTTGGGGCGGGGTATTACAAACCATTAGATCCAAACCCAATGTAATCATAGCCATTCATTTAGATCTAACCCAACTTGGAACGCAAGCAACCGTATCCCAATCCATGCACATATGCCACATCATACACACCTCATCTCCTAATCCCTCTCAATGCACACGATTTTCCCATATCTTCTCCACCTCATTTGAATTTCACAAGTCAATCCTTGAGCCATGTCATCTCCCATGCATCCAACCATTCATGCATTTCAACTTTTAATCTCATCCTTACATTGCAAACATTTTACACCACCATAATACCACATGTAAAATTCGACCAAGCCAATCCAATCCCTACCTTTTCTGCTCTCCTCGCTTAACCTCCAAGCAACTAAATTTGTGTACTATTGTTGTGCAATAAAAAGTGTTACATCTATTTTACTCGAAAGTGCACGAACCATTCATAGTGTAGCAATGTGAGTACGATGTCGAACCCAACAGAATTATAGAAAATATATCTTAAGTATTCACATTCATTTATCAATTATTTAATTTAAATATTCTAATGGAAACTAGTATTGGTGGATTAATTCAGAAAACACAGAAACAATTCTAAATCTAACATATGTTTAATTAAAATCAGTCAATTTAATTTCAATCCTAGTTTATTTTTCAGATCTTGAAGTTTGGAGAAGAATGAATTAAAGAATAATGAATTTTAAAGAATCAAAGAATAAAAAAATTAAAAGTAAAACAAAAGATTAAACAAACAATATGAAATACAAATGTAACAATGGAATTGGATCTAAGATTTCATGATGGCATTATTGTCCAAGTTTCGTTTATAAGATTAAAGCCTAGAGTCTGGAGCTCACGTAAACTGACTATATTTGTATTAATGTTTACAATTATTTTAAAGATTAAACCTATGGATTTCATTAAAGTACTCATCACAAATTGGACATTAGATTTGAATGATAAAGATAAGCCCCTCCCTCTATTCTAAATATTTCATCACACTCTTACAAGTAAGAGCCTTAGAAATCAAAACAGGGGATCATCCAAAAATGGACCCTTCTAATTCAATGATAAAGATAGACGCCTATTTCAATTCTAAATATTTCATCACACTCTTACAAGTAAGAGCCTTAGAAATTAAAATTGGGGATCATCCAAAAATTATTGTTCACACAATAAATTCGTCTATAGAGTTACCTCTAGAAAATAAAAATAAACACAAGCACAAACATATATCAATTGGAAAACCATAAACTAAATATTTCACCGCACTTTGAATCTTATTAATAAACTTGGAATTTTAATTACATGACTTGGAATTGAATAAAAGAATGACAGGAATAAGATGGAAAATAAAACATAAAATCAAACCTAGAACCCTTGGATCACACGAATTTTCCAAAGCTTTTCCTTTCTTTCTCTTTTTCTCCTCCTTTGGTCCGGACCGGTCCTTGAAATCAAGAGTCCAAATTTGAGATTTGCTACGCCCTGGTTTCTCTATTTATAGTGTTCAAAAGATACTGGATTAGGCAAGACTCGGAGAGAATTCCTCCATAATTCTCTATCCAAAACTTTCTCCAAAATTCTATCTCCAAAACTTCCTCCCAAATTCTCTTTTTTAATTATGGAAATTCGAAATTCACTGTCTATTCCAAGCCATGGGTGAATTTTGCAGCTAAAACTTCATGATTTTAGGGATTTTGGAATAGTTTGAAAAGTAGGGTGCAAATCCCATTTTTCTACGCAGGTACCACCTTGCGGCTGCATTTTACCTAGTAAATTTCCGAATCACGAAATTTTGTAAAATAAATGTAACGGCCCGCCCTTTTTCACTCGCTTTCTGCTTTCCGAAAATCAGAGTCTATTTTTTTTTATATAAACAAAGAGTGATAGAGAGCGGGACGTCACGACGTGAGCTAAGTCCGAACTTCTAAAATCTGACCCTTAACTGGCCAACGCTATGTGTACATGGACTAAGTCCATGAAAACGGTTCACACATAACAATATAAACATGCGGAATCATAATAGAATCCAGCTCTATTCCATTTAGATAGCAAAGTACGTCAAGTCTTTATTCATAATTAATCATAACATAATTATCCAATAAAACATCCAACCATAGCAAATTCATCTAAGTTATTACATGCTCGGAAACTAGTTACTCAAATACATGCCCATAAAAGTAACTTAATCAAAATATAAACTAAATCATCCAAACTCCTATGCTTGGCCATCCTTGCGTTCATCGTTCCCCTGGTTTCCTGTGTCATCCACTAGGGTAGAAGTAGGGCATTAGAACAACGCGCCCAATAGGTATTCCAATTAAGGCCAACATATGGGTTAGTACCAAAAATCCAGATATAATATATAACAAATCCAGTTATAATAAATCATACCATACTTATAAAGCATCGTATCCAAAACAGTGTATGATAATAGAGATCCAATCATACCGATAAAAACCAGAAATCTTGCATGATAATAAAGATCATAATCATGCCGATTCAATGCCATGCCATGCTATCATATGCAATGAGTCCTACCCATCACAAACACATAGTAACCTCTTGATGGAAAGCTCCTCATCAAGGTATCCCCCACGATTGTATTACAGACGCCCCGACGGAGTGTGGATCTCTGGTTGCCTCTTGATGGAAAACTCCTCATCAAGGTATCCCCCACGATTGTATTACGGATGCCCTGACGGAGTGTGGATCTCCGGTTACATATCATCCCTCCCATGCCATGCATGAGATGCAAATGTCCACATGCTATGCAATTATACAAATCATAGCATTTAAAAGCTCATATTTGAAACATATAATTTTTTTTACATAATTTCATCAAAAATAAGATAAGAAACATTGTACAAAAATCCATGGTTTCAAAGAGGTGGAATCCTACCTAAGATCTCTAACGTATCCTTGCGTCTTTCGTCCGGTAACCGCTCACGATCGTACACACCTTGTGAGGTCCCCTTACTTTATAATATAACAATCAATTAAAACCAAGTCCCACTTGATTTACAATAATGTTCAAGTCCATAAACCATTCCTCATGGGGTTCGGCCATACACCATGGCCGAACCCATGATCCATCACTTTTTTTCTTATATTTACAACAATACCATTTATACCACTTTTATTTATTAATCTAATGATAGACAAATTGATCATCTAAGATATATCACACCTTAAGTTCAGTAAATCTTCCCCATGGGGTTCGGCCATGGTGATGGTCCATTGATTTCACTTAATAATCTTCCATGCCATTGTTCCTATCCACTTATGTTTGGGTTCCAATAATTGATCATTCATAAAACTCATCATAAAACCCCAAGTTTTCCAATTATTTCTTCATGGGGTTCGGTCATACGCCATGGCCGAACCCATGGTCCATTAATTCTACATAATTACCATATTGCCATCCAAGGCTATAATTCCATTAATCTCACCCTTAATCCCTTGGTTTGGTGAACCATTCATTAAAATTATACAAATACCCAAACATGGCCCATTAACAAGTTCATGGGGTTCGGCCATACACCATGGCCGAACCCTTGATGTTTCTTTTCCAACTTTTCTTTTAAATGGTTCACCATCTTAGGTCCATAAACATAAGTCTATACTTGCATCCTCCCTTCATTTAAAATACACATAAACATAATAGATCCATAATTGGTTCATGGGGTTCGGCCAAGCACCATGGCCGAACCCTATGATGTCTAACTTCCAATTATCTACAATGCATCCATTAGTAGAAACTTTCTAAATTAGTAATCATCTTCCATACTTGAATCCATAAATCAAGGTTCCTTCCATAATTAGAAAGTTTCTAATTTAATAACCATCCTTAGATCCTTTCTAAATTAATATCCAACTCCATGGGGTTCGGCCATACACCATGGCCGAACCCTATGGTTCATAAATCTTCTTTCTAAAAATTATTCATCCAATTAAAATTCCTTAATAAATTAAATCCATAAAAGGCCTCATGGGGTTCGGCCATACACCGTGGCCGAACCCATGATCTTTCAATTTGGCCTATATTTACAACTTTGCCATCCATTAAAACATAACCAATGCTTCTCCATTTAAACCCTTTAAAATCATAGACCTTTACCAACCAACTCCCATGGGGTTCGGCCATACAACATGGCCGAACCCTATGGTCCATTAATTCCTTTTTGTTAAACCTCAATATTCATTCAAACATCCATTAAAATTCACCAAAGTCCTTCCATGGTTTCCAACCCATAAAATAACCATGTCTTTCCATGGAGTTCGGCCCTGCACCATGGCCGAACCCTATAGTCCATTCTTTCCATTAAATTTACTACTTTCATCTACCAATTCTCTTCCATGGGGTTCGGCCATACACCATGGCCGAACCCTATGGTTCTTTTCTTTTAAACAAAAACATCAAAATACTAACCGGTTCCGCGACTCCTCCGGTTCTCCTTCGCTCCGATTGGTTCTTGCTCTTCCAATCCTTTCCTTCTTCTTGATCTTTAACACAGCCAAGAACACCTTCTTGTGTCGTGCGCCCTTGTGCTTGTTGCTGCCTCTCTTTGAATGTAATGTGAATACCGTGTCCCCCTCTCCCTTGTCTTTATAAAACCTTCCACTCAATCCTAATTAGAAGGTGCCAATGATCCTCTTAACTTAGCAATTCCCCTTAGTGCCGTTTCTAATCAAAGAAGGGCTCCTTTGTGCGCACAATTCCTACACGGCAAGGCAATATCCCATCTCAATTTGGACATCTTCTTTATTTAGCAATTCCTTTAGTTTCACTCTTAACCAAGAAAAGAGACACCTTTTAAAGGGTCTTATGCGCATAACCTTGGATATGGAAATCCCTCATGCGGCCTATGCAACTCCTAAAATCTTTCATCAATATCTTCCATGCACATGCAATCTTCCAATTCCTTAAATCTTGTAACGCCCGCCCCTTTTCACCGTAAAATCAGAGTACATTTTTTTTTTTTTAAATAAAAGTGGAAAGGGCGCGGACGTCACGACGCGAGTTAAGTTCCGAGCTTCTAAAGCCCGGCCCTTAACTGGCCAACCCTACGCGTGCGTGGAACATAAGTCCACGAGTACGGTTCACGCGTAGCAAGTAAGCTCACGGAACATAAAAATAAATGCGGATGATCATAGAACTATCCTACCAGTTCTTCAGATAGCAGGGAAGAAGTACCCAATTAATTACGAAAATGCCATTATACTGTATTATCCAAAATAATACCTAAACATAGCAAACTACCTAAATTATTACATTTCCGACAAGCTAACTATACAAATACATCTTTTCCAAAATAAAGTACAACAAAATAATTAATCCGCCTCCCCAAGCTCCTAAGCTTGGCTTCCGTCTCGCCCTTCCGGTCCGCCATCTCCTGCATTGTCAGCTAGGGTAGAAGTAGGGCGTTAGAACAACGCGCCCAGTAGGATTCCGAGTAGGGCTAGCACATGGGTTAGTAACAACCATATACAGATAATAACACAATGAAAACTATAAACCACCATATACTACAATATAAGTAAATGATATGCCATGGGTGTCAATGTTATGAATCCCACCCATCATTCCTGCCATATACTGTCATATCCCTCTTGACGGAAAAACCTCGTCAAGATCTGTCCAATCGTAAAATATCCCCCTTGACGGCAAAGCCTCGTCAAGGTGTCCCCATGCCTGTTCTCGGTCGCCCCGACGGAGCATGGACTCCGGTTTGTTTATTTTTTTCTGCCCATGCCATGCATGAGATGTAATGCATTATGCTATGTAATATGTATATTCCATAGTCATAATATAGCCTTCATAACTTAGCATATAACTCATAATCTTGCATTATGCCATATAAGATACATAAACCATGATTTAAAACTCATCATAAAATAAACCATAAAATTCCCAAAATAAATCAATGAAACCATTACACAATCCATGGCTTACAAAAAGGTAGGAATCCTACCGAATACCGACTCGCGTCCTTTTTCGTTTTCGTCCGACAATCCGGCTACCGACTCGCGTACCGCTCGCGCTATCCGGTACCTTATTAAATTACCAAATCAATCCAAGTTTTAATCATTTCCAAGCCCATAAATCATAACTTAGTGAGTTTCTTCATTTTAGCCAATAATTACGGTTTTGCCACTACCTCTTCTCCATGGTTAATCAACCACTCACCCTTGCCTAACTAAGTTCATAATTGATTATAAACTTGGATACCTAACTTAGGTCCATTAATGATCCATTCAATTATGTCACATGACCATTAAGATTAGTCATTTAATTAATCTAACCTTATTCATTTAAACCAATCCAAAACCCCATACTTAACCCTTTAAATGGTTCACCAATGGGCCATGGGTTCAAAATACCCAATTCATCAATTTTTCCCATTTTGTTTTCTTTGGCCTACTTATACATTTGAACCCATCACAAGCCCTTCCATGAAGGGGCTTAACTTATACCTTTCAATCATCATCCTTTATCACACTTTAAATCCATTTACAATCATCATCAAACCATCATAAAACCATCATTTTCCCCATTTTTTGTACTCATTTAAACTACCATTACACCACCATAGGGTTCGGCCATTCACCATGGCCGAACCCATGGTTCATGATCCAATATTTTTAACCTTAAACACTCCATTATAATTTCCTCAATTGCCTACATTTAATCATTTTAAAACCCTAAAATCATTAACATTCTCCATGCTTCCATTTTTACATAATTAAATTACACAATGTCCTCCATACCTTAAAACCCTAAGAAAATCACACATTACCTTCCAATTCCACATAATTCCATGCTTAATAATTTAATTACACAATGCACACAATATATTTTTTCCAATTTCTTACCCTAACCCTAATTCACCCATTTAGGGTTTTCTCCATCTTCCACCCTTCCATTTAATGTATCTAAATTCCATAGTATAAAATCACCTATCCACCATTAATTTCACAAAAATAAATTCCATTTCTTAAACCCTAAAATCCAAAATTCTTTTAGTTAAGAAATACTCACTATCCGACGTCTCCTCCGATTTCCGCCGCTCCCGTCGGTCTCCGTAGCCTCCTCTCTCTTTCTTCTTGATCTTTTATAGGTCAAGATCTTTGATCAAGGGTGGCAACTCCCAACCTTAAAATCAGCCATGTTAGGTTTGAATTGAGAGAGGGAAGAGGATGGAGATGGAAAAATGTCTCAAGATCTTTACCTTGAGATGGTGGTCCAACCTTTTCTTCCTCTCCTTGAGCTCTTCTCTTTTCTTCCTTAATTTCCTTCTTCTCTTCTCCTTTTTTTTTTTTCTTAGAGTGGAACGGCCATGGGAGAGTGCAAGAGATGGAGTTAGTGAAAATGAGAATGGGAAAACAAGATAAGGCTTATCTCATGTGGTGGTGTAACTTACACTCCACATTTAATGTCCACCAACCTCATGGGATTTTTTTTTTTTTTTGCTTTATGGTGAGCCAACGTTTTTTTGATGCCTTAAGATAAGATGGCATTTGGTTTTCCACTTTTTGACCATTTGACCCTCATTTGATTATTTTAATCATTTAATAAATTAACTAATTACCTTAGGTTAATTAGTTCCCACCTAATTTAATTCCATTTCTTAACTTCCTTCTATCAATCCACCCATGGTTGACTAATTCAACCATGGTGGTCGGCCCCACCAAACCTTGGCCCACATGCCACCTCACTTGATGAGGTGGAGGTGGGTCCCACTTGGCCACACCACCATTGTTTAATTCCAAATTACTTAGGGTGATTGAATTTCATTAAGCCCACTCTAAATGGATCACCATTGGCCCATTTACCATTTACTCCACCAATTTTCTAATTTCCATCATTAGAATAAATAATATTCACATTTATATTAATTCCAAAATTCCGAGACCTTACAATACAATCCTCTTTTAAAATTTTCGTCCCGAAAATTCGAGCGAAGTAGAGGTTCAAAACATCTTACACAAAGAGTTCCGGATGAGAGGCTCTCATCTCCGACTCAAGTTCCCAGGTGGTTTCTTCATTACCATGTCGTTCCCATACCACCTTGACGAACTGAATGGCCCGGTTCCGCAACACCCTTTGCTCGGTCCCGACTATTCTGACCGGCTTTTCCACATATGTCACATCGCTTTGGACATCGATGTCTTGAATATTCAATACATGTGAAGGATCAGGGTTGTACTTCCTCAACATAGACACATGGAATACATCATGTAATGATGATAACTGCGGAGGGAGCGCCAACTGATAAGCTACCCCCCCCACCCTCTTCAAGATTGGAAACGGTCCCACAAATCTAGGTGACAGTTTCCCCTTCTTTCCAAATCTCATGTGTCCCTTCCGTGGTGAGACTTTCAAAAACACCAAGTCCCCCACCTCAAATTCGAGGAACCTTCTCCTTTTGTCGGCGTAACTCTTCTGTCGGTTTTGTGCAGTGAGTAGATGTTGCCGTATCAATTTAATCTGCGCTGTAGTTTCTGCAACCAACTCCGGTCCAATCAGCGCAGGCTCACCGGCTTCTGTCCAACACACTGGTGATCTACATGGCCTACCATATAAGGCCTCAAACGGAGCCATCTGTAGGCTTGACTGATAGCTGTTATTGTAGGAAAACTCCACCAGTGGTAAATGATCCTCCCATCCACCCTTAAAGTCTAGCATGCATGCTCTCAGCATATCCTCCAATGTTTGTATTGTCCTCTCCGACTGTCCATCAGTCTGTGGATGAAATGCTGTGCTAGTTAATACGTCGGTCCCCATAGCCGACTGCAAGCCCTGCCATACTCTGCCAGTGAATCGGCCATCCCTGTCGGACACAATAGACCGGGGAATGCCATGTAACCTGATGATCTCCCGGACGTACCGTCGACCCAAAGTGTCTGATGAATCCGTCATCTTGATGGGAAGGAAATGTGCAGACTTGGTCAACCGGTCCACTATGACCCATATTGCATCGTTGCCCTTGGATGACCTTGGCAACCCTGTTACAAAGTCCATGGATATGTGTTCCCATTTCCATTCTGGCACCGGTAAGGGTGCGAGTAAGCCCGGTGGCTTCCGATGTTCTGCCTTAACCTGCTGACAGGTTAAGCAACAAGCAACAAACTCTGCCACGTCTTTCTTAAGTCCATGCCACCAATAGTGCCTCTTAAGATCATGGTACATCTTGGTGCTGCCCGGGTGAATAGAGAGTTTTGTTTGGTGTGCTTCAATCAGCAACTCTCTTCTGCAATTCTTAGGCACATATGTCCTACCTCGGAACATAAGACCCTGTCCCGGTCGTAATTCCCATTCCGGTACAACTTCACCGGTAGACATCTTAGCCCATATCTCTTCCACCTCTGGATCTGTTCGTTGTTCCCGTTCAATCTCGGAGACCATGTGGGATCGTATGATCAGATTATATATGGTTCCATGATTATCCAGATAGAGTTTAAACTCTCTGATGGTATTCAACACCTCCCATTCTGTTCTGATCATACTGGCTACTGTTGCAGGTGATATGCGGCTGAGAGCATCCGCCACTTTGTTCGCCTTGCCAGGATGATACCGGAGTGCGAACTCATAATCTGCCAAGTATTCCATCCATCTACGTTGTCTCATGTTGAGTTCCTTCTGATCAAATAGGTACTTTAGGCTCTTATGGTCTGAGAATACCTCAAACTTCTCACCATAAAGGTAGTGTCTCCAGCTTTTAAGAGCGAAGACCACTGCTGCCAGTTCCAGATCATGTGTGGGATAATTGCGCTCATGAATTTTCAACTGTCTTGACCCGTACGCCACCGCCCTATTACCTTGACTGAGCGTACACCCCAATCCCTCTCCTGAGGCATCACAGTACACCTCATAGTTTCTGCCTCTTTCCGGCAAGATCAAAATAGGAGCGGTTGTAAGCTTCTCCTTTAGCTCCTCAAATCTCCGGTTGCACAGATCCGACCATTCAAATTTGACTCCTTTCTGAGTGAGTCGGGTAAGTGGGGCTGCAATTTTGGAGAAATCCATAATAAATTTCCTATAGTAACCGGCCAATCCCAGAAAACTGCGGATCTCGGTCACATTCGTCGGTGCTTTCCACTCCCTCACTGCCGCTACCTTAGCCGGGTCTACAGCTATACCTTCCTCCGATATAACGTGCCCCAAGAAATTGACCTCTGATAGCCAAAATTCACACTTACTGGCTTTGGCATACAACTGGTTCCTCTTCAGGGTGTTCAGAACTATCCGCAGGTGTTCAGCATGTTCCTCCTGACTCTTGGAATAGATCAGGATGTCATCAATAAATACAATTACAAACTGATCCAAGTAAGGACGGAATATCCTATTCATCAGGTCCATGAACACCGCCGGTGCATTAGTAAGTCCAAACGGCATGACTACATACTCATATAATCCATATCGTGTCCTGAAGGCTGTTTTCTCAATGTCTTCCTCTCTAACCCGGATTTGATGGTATCCAGACATCAGATCAATCTTGGAAAAGTGAGAGGAACCCCTAAGCTGATCAAACAGATCATCAATCCTGGGTAGGGGATATTTATTCCTGACAGTCAACTGGTTTAATTTTCTATAATCCACACACATTCGAAGGGTACCGTCCTTCTTCTTAACAAACAATACCGGGGCTCCCCATGCGGATGTGCTGTTCCGAATAAAGCCCAGCCTGAGCAGTTCATCAATCTGCTTTTTCAACTCAGTCATCTCAGCCGGTGCCATCCTGTAATGAGGTAACGATACTGGAGCTGCGCCGGGGTATAATTTAATCTCAAAGTCTATCTCCCTCTTAGGTGGCAGACCAGGGAGCTCTGTTGGAAATACCTCGGCATAATCTACTACCACTGCCGGAAGTTCAGCTATTGGTGCCTTATCTAATCTGAGGGTGTTCAAGGCAAGATGATTCAATTCTTCCTGCAGCCTTCTAGGAATGCCCTGTCGGTCAGCGGGCACTATATACCGCCTTCCTTCGGGTGACCAAAATATCACTCTACGAAGATGGCAATCAATATGGGCCTGATACGTAGCCAACCAGTCCATGCCAAATATAACATCGTACTCAGCCATATCGATTACTAAATAATTGAACTCGAATCTGAATCCAGCGAGTTCAGTGTTCAGTGCCGTGCATATGAGCCCCAAAGATGTGTCTCCGACAGGGGATACAACAGTAAGTGAGGTGGACAGATTCTGTACTAATGTGCCCGTAGCAGATATGAATGCAGCAGATATAAATGAATGGGAAGCTCCAGAATCAAATAATGTAATTGCATAAGAACTACCAACTACGGCCATACCTTGAATCACCGAGCGGTCCACTGCTACTGGAGAAGGTATAGCAAAAAGTCGTCCTGATCCCGTAGGGTTTGGCGCCCGTCCTGCCTGATTGTATGTTCTGCCCCCTCGCGGCGGAGCTGATCTAATTGGAGGGCGGGAGGAACCCTTGAAGTTAGAGGGTCTGTTGAGCTGCGGACACTCCCTCTTGAAGTGACCCTGTTGGCCACACTGATAGCAAGTGTTCCCACCTCTAGGAACCTGGGTAACTGATGCTGACTGGGAGGGCTGATTGGGGCGAAAGCCCCCTGTAGATCCAGTAGCGGATGAGGGTCTGCCGAAACTCGGGCGGGACCTTTTATTGGGTTGAAATGCACCCCGCCCACTTTGCCATCGGCGGTTGTCACGCCGCGCTTCCTCATTCAATTCCCGCTCCACTATAGTGGCCCTGCCAACCACCCCTGCCAATGTAGGTTCCTTGAATACTGTCACCCTAGTTTTGATGCTCGGCCGAAGGCCCCGTTCAAACTTACGGGCCCTCCGGTGCTCAGTGTCCACCATGTAGAACGCGTAGACAGATAGTCGAAGGAACTCCCGGTGGTACTCTGCCACTGTCATATTGCCTTGTACTAATGATATAAAAGCTTCAGTCTGACTCTCCCTTTCTTCCTCCGGGAAAAACTGCTCTAGAAAAGTGGCTGAGAACCATTCCCAAGTCATGGCAATTCTTTCCCTTTCCGGCACCAGTGATTGTTGTTTTTCTACCACTTCCCACCAATTACCGGCATCCTCAATCAGTTGAGATGTTGCCAGTAAGATTCTGTCAGCCGGACTGGAAACCTGAAGCAGATTTAAGATCTGAGTGATCTTCTTTAACCAGTAATCTGCTCCTACAGCCCCTTCTTTTCCTCTAAAGTAGGGAGGACGCTGTTGCTGGAAGTCTTTAACCATCTTCCGCTTACTAGTGTCACTAGTAGTAGCATTTCCGTCGCTAGTAGTCGCATTTCCACTCAAATGTTGCTGAAGAGCAGCAGTGACTGCCGCTTGAACTACATCTTTTAGCTCGGGAGGTACACCTTGTATGTTTATATTATTCTGTTCCTCTTCCCGATGGGGTACCTCCTCTTCCTGGCGAGGTGGTGATACCTCTTTCTGGTTGCGACGAGTCCTTCTCTTCGGAGCCATTTCCTAGTCATCGAAAACACTGACTTAGTTCCTTTTCAAATGGAGGAAAAAGAAAAGAAAGAAAAAAAATACTAAACAATATACTTTGTTTCTCATTTTTGGGGAAGATTGCCAAATAAGCACACTTGGTTTGGGGAAAACTTCCCAAGTATCTATGTTTCGTTCCATTTGTGAAATCGGGGAATTGTCTCCTATGTTCAATAAGCCTACCATCATTCCGTCAAATTTGGGGAAGACCTAGATTTGTTTTCTCATGTCGGGAAAATGTAACCCTACTTGCTATGTTTGATAATACCGACTTACATTGATTGATTTTTTTTTTTTCCCTTGCTATCATCCCTCTCCGTCAAATGTTGTTCTCAGATTAAACCCTTCAGTTTGAGTCAATCGAAGTAATTTAACCCGGCCCCCGTGCAGCGGTCTCTGAAGAGTCGGTCGGTTGGGATTCTTAGCCGTTAGTGAGACGTGCAACCGTCTTAATCTTACTTCGAGAGATTCATTCTTCCGAATTCGCTCTGATACCAACTGTAACGCCCGCCCCTTTTCACCGTAAAATCAGAGTACATTTTTTTTTTTTTAAATAAAAGTGGAAAGGGCGCGGACGTCACGACGCGAGTTAAGTTCCGAGCTTCTAAAGCCCGGCCCTTAACTGGCCAACCCTACGCGTGCGTGGAACATAAGTCCACGAGTACGGTTCACGCGTAGCAAGTAAGCTCACGGAACATAAAAATAAATGCGGATGATCATAGAACTATCCTACCAGTTCTTCAGATAGCAGGGAAGAAGTACCCAATTAATTACGAAAATGCCATTATACTGTATTATCCAAAATAATACCTAAACATAGCAAACTACCTAAATTATTACATTTCCGACAAGCTAACTATACAAATACATCTTTTCCAAAATAAAGTACAACAAAATAATTAATCCGCCTCCCCAAGCTCCTAAGCTTGGCTTCCGTCTCGCCCTTCCGGTCCGCCATCTCCTGCATTGTCAGCTAGGGTAGAAGTAGGGCGTTAGAACAACGCGCCCAGTAGGATTCCGAGTAGGGCTAGCACATGGGTTAGTAACAACCATATACAGATAATAACACAATGAAAACTATAAACCACCATATACTACAATATAAGTAAATGATATGCCATGGGTGTCAATGTTATGAATCCCACCCATCATTCCTGCCATATACTGTCATATCCCTCTTGACGGAAAAACCTCGTCAAGATCTGTCCAATCGTAAAATATCCCCCTTGACGGCAAAGCCTCGTCAAGGTGTCCCCATGCCTGTTCTCGGTCGCCCCGACGGAGCATGGACTCCGGTTTGTTTATTTTTTTCTGCCCATGCCATGCATGAGATGTAATGCATTATGCTATGTAATATGTATATTCCATAGTCATAATATAGCCTTCATAACTTAGCATATAACTCATAATCTTGCATTATGCCATATAAGATACATAAACCATGATTTAAAACTCATCATAAAATAAACCATAAAATTCCCAAAATAAATCAATGAAACCATTACACAATCCATGGCTTACAAAAAGGTAGGAATCCTACCGAATACCGACTCGCGTCCTTTTTCGTTTTCGTCCGACAATCCGGCTACCGACTCGCGTACCGCTCGCGCTATCCGGTACCTTATTAAATTACCAAATCAATCCAAGTTTTAATCATTTCCAAGCCCATAAATCATAACTTAGTGAGTTTCTTCATTTTAGCCAATAATTACGGTTTTGCCACTACCTCTTCTCCATGGTTAATCAACCACTCACCCTTGCCTAACTAAGTTCATAATTGATTATAAACTTGGATACCTAACTTAGGTCCATTAATGATCCATTCAATTATGTCACATGACCATTAAGATTAGTCATTTAATTAATCTAACCTTATTCATTTAAACCAATCCAAAACCCCATACTTAACCCTTTAAATGGTTCACCAATGGGCCATGGGTTCAAAATACCCAATTCATCAATTTTTCCCATTTTGTTTTCTTTGGCCTACTTATACATTTGAACCCATCACAAGCCCTTCCATGAAGGGGCTTAACTTATACCTTTCAATCATCATCCTTTATCACACTTTAAATCCATTTACAATCATCATCAAACCATCATAAAACCATCATTTTCCCCATTTTTTGTACTCATTTAAACTACCATTACACCACCATAGGGTTCGGCCATTCACCATGGCCGAACCCATGGTTCATGATCCAATATTTTTAACCTTAAACACTCCATTATAATTTCCTCAATTGCCTACATTTAATCATTTTAAAACCCTAAAATCATTAACATTCTCCATGCTTCCATTTTTACATAATTAAATTACACAATGTCCTCCATACCTTAAAACCCTAAGAAAATCACACATTACCTTCCAATTCCACATAATTCCATGCTTAATAATTTAATTACACAATGCACACAATATATTTTTTCCAATTTCTTACCCTAACCCTAATTCACCCATTTAGGGTTTTCTCCATCTTCCACCCTTCCATTTAATGTATCTAAATTCCATAGTATAAAATCACCTATCCACCATTAATTTCACAAAAATAAATTCCATTTCTTAAACCCTAAAATCCAAAATTCTTTTAGTTAAGAAATACTCACTATCCGACGTCTCCTCCGATTTCCGCCGCTCCCGTCGGTCTCCGTAGCCTCCTCTCTCTTTCTTCTTGATCTTTTATAGGTCAAGATCTTTGATCAAGGGTGGCAACTCCCAACCTTAAAATCAGCCATGTTAGGTTTGAATTGAGAGAGGGAAGAGGATGGAGATGGAAAAATGTCTCAAGATCTTTACCTTGAGATGGTGGTCCAACCTTTTCTTCCTCTCCTTGAGCTCTTCTCTTTTCTTCCTTAATTTCCTTCTTCTCTTCTCCTTTTTTTTTTTTCTTAGAGTGGAACGGCCATGGGAGAGTGCAAGAGATGGAGTTAGTGAAAATGAGAATGGGAAAACAAGATAAGGCTTATCTCATGTGGTGGTGTAACTTACACTCCACATTTAATGTCCACCAACCTCATGGGATTTTTTTTTTTTTTTGCTTTATGGTGAGCCAACGTTTTTTTGATGCCTTAAGATAAGATGGCATTTGGTTTTCCACTTTTTGACCATTTGACCCTCATTTGATTATTTTAATCATTTAATAAATTAACTAATTACCTTAGGTTAATTAGTTCCCACCTAATTTAATTCCATTTCTTAACTTCCTTCTATCAATCCACCCATGGTTGACTAATTCAACCATGGTGGTCGGCCCCACCAAACCTTGGCCCACATGCCACCTCACTTGATGAGGTGGAGGTGGGTCCCACTTGGCCACACCACCATTGTTTAATTCCAAATTACTTAGGGTGATTGAATTTCATTAAGCCCACTCTAAATGGATCACCATTGGCCCATTTACCATTTACTCCACCAATTTTCTAATTTCCATCATTAGAATAAATAATATTCACATTTATATTAATTCCAAAATTCCGAGACCTTACAAATCTTTCCATGTCCACCTCACATACACGCCCCAAGCAATCCATATTTAATTTTTAGACTTATTGTATTATTATTTAATTTAAAGAAATAGATACCTTTTAGCCGTGTGCATAGATTTGCAAATCCTCATACACGGCCATGCAACCATTCAATTTAATTTTAGATATCTTCTCAAGATATTCTAGCATATCAATGTGGATATGAAAATCCCACATACATCTAAGACATCTTCTATATTTAACAATTCCCTAATATTACTCTTTAATCAAGGGAAAGGACCTCTCTTTAGACACTCCAACCCATGTGCATATCGCATATGCGGCTAAGACATTTTATTTATTTAGCAATCCCCTTTTTAAAGATATTCTAGCACATCTTCTTGGATGTGCAAATCCCACACACACAGCCAATGTAATCTTTCAATTTAATCTTAGACATTTTCTATTTTTGATTTAAACAATCGGATGTCATTGCCTAATTTAATTCATCTTGGCGTGTAACCCATTTTAATTCAACCCCATTTAAATTTTTATTGAAAACATTTCCATAACCGTTGGGTCTGAATTGGGCAATGACCTAACATTTTACCTATCTAAGATCCATATCTAAAATTCATAAATTAAATGGGTAATTTCCGTAAATATTTATAACTTGAAAATCCGGGGTGTTACAATACAACCCTCTTTTTAAAATTTTCGTCCCGAAAATCGAGTAAAGTAGGGTTTCAAACATTTGCATAAATAGCTCAGGATGAGCTGTCCTCATTTTCGACTCGAGTTCCCATGTGGCTTCCTCAATGCCATGTCGATCCCATACCACCTTGACAAACTGGATCGATCGATTTCGTAATACCCTTTGTTCTGTGTCCACCACTTGGACAGGCTTCTCGACGTATGTCACGTTGCTTTGGACCTCTATGTCTTGTATGTTCAGTACATGAGAAGGATCAGGATTTGTAACACCCCGGATTTTCAAGTTATTAATATATATGAAAATTACCCATTTAAATTGTGAATTATTAGATATGGATATTATATGGGTAAAGTGTTGGGTCATTGTCCAATTAAGACCTAGCGGTTTTGGAAATGGTTTCAATAAAAATTTAAATGGGGTTGAATTAAAAGGATATGCGCATGAGATGTATGTGGGATTTTCATATCCACATTGATATGCTAGAATATTTTAAGAAGATATCTAAGATTAAATAATTGTGCAGGGCCAAATATTGGATTTGAATATCCAAGGAGATGTTTAAAAATTAGATAAAGATTACATTGGCCATGTATAGGGATTTCCATATCTATGTGATGCGCATAGGATCATTTAAAGAGGGGTCTTTCATTGGTTAAAAACGTGTAGATGGATTGGGATTAGGCAAGGATATCTAATTGCCTAATCCAAATAAAGAAGCTAATCCAAATAAAGAAGATAGGATGCATGGCCTTGTGGGAGATATGCTTATTCATGAGATATGCGCATGATGTGTTAGAACATCTCAAAAAGGAGTCCCTTTCTTTGATGAGAGTTATACTTACGCAATTGTTAAATTAAGAGGAGCTCACGGCAATTTCTATGTATATTTTGTGAAAGTTCAAGGAGGAGAAGAGGCTAAGGAAGAAAAGGATCGGAAGAACCAATCGGAACGAAGGAAAACCGAAGGAGTCGTGGAACCGGTAAGTAGTTTGATATTTTTGTTTAAGAAAAAGAACCATAGGGTTCGGCCATGGTGTATGGCCGAACCCCATGGAAGAGAATTGGTAGATGAAAGTAGTAAATTTAATGGAAAGACATGGTTATTTTATGGGTTGGAAACCATTATTGAGGTTTGATAAAAAGGAATTAATGGACCATAGGGTTCGGCCATGTTGTATGGCCGAACCCCATGGGAGTTGGTTGGTAAAGGTCTATGATTTTAAAGGGATTAAATGGAGAAGCATTGGTTATGTTTTAATGAATGGCAAAGTTGTAAATATTGGCCAAATTAAAAGATCATGGGTTCGGCCATGGTGTATGGCCGAACCCCATGAGGTTTAATTATGGGTTTAAATGGTTCAATAAAAAAGGGTTGAACCATAGGGTTCCACCATGGTGTATGCCGAACCCCATGGAGGTGTATTGGGATTTTTAATGAATGTTAATTGATTAATTATAGAAGGTGGATTTTTATTTAGAAAGGATCTAAAGATAGAAGAATGGAAGGATGGATATTAAATTTAGAAAGTTTCTAATTATGGAAGGAACCTTGAATTATGGATTAAAGAATGGAATTGCTAAATTTGGAAAGTTTCTAATTATGGATCACTCTTGGACTTGGGGAAGTAAATAAATAAATGGACCTATGTTTTGGAACCCAAACATAAGTTGATGGAATCAATGGCAATTTTGTAAATATCGCCTAAACTGAAAGATCATGGGTTCGGCCAGATGTATGGCCGAACCCCATGAGATGGGTTTGTGGATCAAACATGAACTTAGGCAATTGTTAATGAATGGAAGGATTGGTTATGGAAGGTTAGCCATGAATGGCAATATTGTAATTTAAGTAAAGAAGAACTATGGACCATGGGTTCGGCCATGTCGCATGGCCAAACCCCATGGAAAATTAATTGGTGGACTGGGGATTTTTATGTCACGGTTAATGGATCATTTATGGAGCTGTATTATGGATTGGTTATGGACGTAACATAGTGATTGATTAAACATTAATTGGAGGATACAAATTTATGTGTATCAATTATGTTATTGGATTATGGGTTATGTTAGCCATGGATGGCAATGTTGTAAATAGGTGAAAATAATGGACATAGGGTTCGGCTATGGTGTATGGCCGAACCCCATGAACTATTTGTATGTATTATTTTGGAACATAAGTCTTATGAAATTAAGCAAGGTAAATGGCTACGGATATGTATAATGGCATTGTTGTAAATATGGTCAAAAATGAAAGACCATGGGTTCGGCCATGGTGTGTGGCCGAACCCCATGGGGATTGTTTTGATGGACTTAGGGTTTATGTATGTTGGATTAAATAAAAGCGAAGTGATTAAATGTTTAACTTAGGGGTTATTGATTAATAAACCAAAGAAAGAAATTAAAACAAAAGGGGTGAGGTTCGGCCATGGTGTATGGCCGAACCCCACAAGTTTGGTTTATGGACTTGGACATTGTTGTCAAATTGATTGTTATATTATAAGGTAACGGGACCTCACAAGGTGTGTACGATCGTGAGCGGTTACTGGACGAAAGACGCAAGGACACGTTAGCTGTCTTTGGTAGGATTCCACCTCTTTGAAATCATGGGTTAATGTACATTGTTTTTATCTTATTTATGATGGTTTATGTTGTAAAAATTATATGTTTCAAATATGAGCTTTTTAAATGCTATTATTTGTATAATTGCATAGCATGTGGACATTTGCATCTCATGCATGGCATAGGAGAGATGAACGGTAACCGGAGACCCACACTCTGTCGGGGCATCCGTAATACAATCGTGGGGGATACCTTGATGTGGAGTTTTCCATCAAGAGGATACTATGTATGAAATATAACCAGAGATCCACACTCCGTCGGGGCGTCTGTAATACAATCGTGGGGGATACCTTGATGAGGAGCTTTCCATCAAGAGGTTACTATGTGTTTGTGATGGGTAGGACTCATTGCATATGATAGCATGGCATGGCATTGAATCGGCATGATTATGATCTTTATTATCATGCAATATTTCTGGTTTTTATCGATATGATTGGATCTCTATTATCATACACTGTTTTGGATACGATGCTTTATAAGTATGGTATTATTTATTATAACTGGATTTGATATATATTATATCTGGATTTTTGGTACTAACCCATGTGTTAGCCTTACTTGGAATACTTACTGGGCGCGTTGTTCTAACGCCCTACTTCTACCCTAGTGGATGATAAAGGAAACAAAGAGAACGATGAACGCGAAACGGGCCAGGCATAGGAGCTTGGATGATTTATTTTATATTTTGATTAAGTTACTTATGCACTGGTATTTGAGTAACTAGTCTTCGGACATTTAATAATTTAGGTGGTTGGATGTTTATTTGGATAATGGAGTTAACCTTAATTATGAATAAGGACTTGACGTACTTTGCTATCTGAATGGAATAGAACTGGGTTCTATTATAATTCCGCATGTTTTGATTTTAATTCCGCAAGATTTGATTTTAATTCCGCATGTCAATATTGTTATGTGTGAACCGTTTTCATGGACTTAGTCCATGCACACATAGGGTTGGCCAGTTAAGGGTCGAACTTTAGAAGTTCGGACTTACCTCGCGTCGTGACGTCCCGCTCTCTATCACTCTTTGTTTATAAAAAAAATAGACTCTGATTTTCGGAACGGAAAGAGGGTGAAAAAGGGTGGGGCGTTATAGGATTATACTTCCTCAACATCAATAGATGGAACACATCGTGCAAAGATGCCAACTATGATGGGAGTGCCTATTGATAAACCACGTCCCCCATCCTTCTTATGATTGAAAACGGTCCTACATATCTTGGCGACAATTTCCCTTCTTTCCGAATCTCATGTGTCCCTTTCGTGGCGAGACTTTCAAGAACACCATGTCTCCACTTCAAATATGAGAAACCTCCTCCTCTTGTCAGCATAGCTCTTCTGACGACTTTGTGCAGTCAATAGATGCTGCCATATCAACTGCATTTACGTTGCAGTATCTGCAACCAACTCAGGTCCAATCAGTACAGGCTCACCGGCCTCTGTCCAGCACACAGGTGATCTACATGGTCTACCATATAATGCCTCAAATGGAGCCATCTGGAGGCTTGCTTAGTAACTGTTGTTGTATGAGAATTCTACCAACGGTAAGTGATCCACCCATCCACCCTTAAAATCTAGCATACATGCTTTCAGCATATCCTCCAATGTCTATATTGTCCTCTCAGACTCCCATCAGTCTATGGATGGAATGCTGTACTAGTCAGTAGATCTGTTCCCATGGCCGACTGCATGCTCTGCCATATGCTGCCGGTGAATCGGCCATCTCTGTCGGACACAATAGTACGAGGAATACCATGCAATCCGATGATATCTCTGATATACCGCCGACCCAAAGTCTCAGATGAGTCTGTCATCTAAATGGGAATGAAATGTGCAGACTTGGTCAGTCGGTCTACCACGACCCATATCGCATCGTTCCCCTTTGAAGACCTTGGTAACCCTATCACAAAATCCATGGAGATGTGCTCCCATTTCCGTTCCGGTACTGGTAAGGGTTTGAGTAACCCTGGTGGCTTCTGATGTTCTGTCTTAACTTGCTGACATGTCAAGCAATGAGCCACAAATTCTGCCACATCTTTCTTGAGTCCGTGCCACCAGTAATGTCTCTTCAGGTCGTAATACATCTTGGTGCTGCCCGGATGAATAGAGAGTTTGGTCTGATGTGCCTTAACCAGTAACTCTTTTCTGGAGCTCTTAGGTACATATATCCTTCCTTGGAATACAAGACCCTCTCCTGGTCGTAATTCCCATTCCGGTATGACTTCACCTCTAGACATCTTGGCCCATATCTCCTCTATTTCCGGGTCTGTCCGCTGTTCCTGTTCAATCTTGTCAAGTACCACTTAATTACATCAAAATCACTCATATCAACCTATGAGTTTCATTCTCGTAAAATTTTACTCTGTTTCATGTTATCTCTTTTTCTCGTGAACCAATTTGAGATCTTATGTAGATCAATGTACTCTGTTTCACTTTACCTGCTACCAAGATATTTTTCATACGTACTTGTTCAATACGTTCATTCGTCTACTCTCTGTGTGAGGTAGCCTGCCAATACGAGCCAGACATTTTACCTGCTACCAAGATATTTTGCTCATTACATTTTTAACTAGGTTTCTAACTGCACTCTCCTGGAACTCCATCGACTAACTACAGATTCAGCTGGCCAGTCTAATTTGGTAGTCGCCCATAGCTTCCCATTCGAGTTTCACTAGATTCTTAACTTTTCCCTTAAGTACATCTCCCGAAAGTAAGCATATCTTCATTTGCACATGAGTCACTATGTGACTAACACCTTCAATTCAAAACTTCTATGATACCTAGTATCTCTCCACACTAACTTTCCTGTGATATAAGTCATAATACGACTAACACCTTTTTCTTATACCGTGGAATTAAATCGAAACATGTCCCAATTCTTAGATCTATATGTCATCTATGAGACCAACAGGTCCATCATATTACCAACATGTCTACCATGGTACCGATACCTGACATTAATCCAAACCACCATGGGAATCATCATCCACGGTTATACACATCCATCCCTGGTACCACTCTATCAGTGAGTATCATCTATCCATGAATATAACTCTTTTATGAGTATAATCCATTCATGGGCATAATTAATCCAGAGCACATAATCTACCCTGAGATATTCTATCCGTAGGAACAACACTCGAAAGCATCACTACGTGCCTGTAGCAACAATATCAAAACATAAACATACCCCAACCCCTAGCAAGACTTATGTCCCGTGACTTACTAAGCGAAAAACCCACGTCCAACGTGATCAAGTCTACCCCACCCTACATCCCTTCACCCCAAGGGTGATTCAGTCGAGCTCTAAGACGGTCTGTCTGCATCTGACGAAGCTAGCAACATCCCCATGAGGTAAAATAGTACCTAGCTCCGCGCATCCACGCACTTCAAGTGTGAGAAATAGCCGTGAGAGCGTCCTCCAGCGCGAAGCCTACGAGGGACCCACTCTCAACGGCAACCCTACGGGACCAAGTCTCCGTATTTTGTATCGAGGTTCCCACAGTTTCATAGCTACTCTAAGCCATACTCATAGAATCGATATACTTATCTCATTAATATCACGTGAAAGACACATCCATGCCACATCTCAATAAAATCAAGTGACCTCGTCACCCACATCTCAATGTCCAAGTCCTCATAAACTCTTAAATTTGCATACTTCATTGAAAATTATTCAAACTTTCATCAGCATACAAGAGTTGGTAGGGTTAGAACAAACCCTTTATTATGTACCCACAACCCTTACAAAATATTTCCCTTTCCCCGACATTTTGTTACCCCTCCTTAGCCTAATCTTCCGTAGAAGACCCTGCATCATCATAAAAATCGAAAAAGTTGTCAGGGCATGTCGTCGATGTGTGCCCCAACACTCCACAAGTCAGACAGGGTATTATTCCCGTTCCTCCAATGTATGGACAGTTAGTCCTCTCATTCCCGTGCCCGTGAAGTCCACAAACAGGGCAAATAACCTCAATAGGATGGGGGCAATAAATATCGTTGTGTCCATCCTGATTGCATAATTCGCATATATAATCTGTCAACTCATCCAAAGTCGGAGTAGCCGAAGGATACTCGTGTAATAGCCCAGAATTTTTAAATCAATATAAATGTGGATATTATTTATTTTAATGATGGAAATTGGGAAAATTGATGGAATAGATGGTAAATGGATCAAAGTTTGGACAAAGGCCCAAGTATGGCCCAATGGACCATGGATTGGATTTAATTTATCTAAATGGTCAATGATGGTCAAATTGGGCCAAGGATAGTCAAATTGGGCCCAATACCCACTTGGAACCCAATGGATCAAGTTGGTGTAAGCCCTAAGGTAAATGGGTAGGAGAAAAATTTAATTGGGCCATGGGCCCAATGGTGATCCAACAAGAGAAATGGATTGATTTGGAAATTAAAACATCTAAGTTAATATTAATTGGACCTAAGTGACATGGCTGAATGGGGCCCACCTCCACCTCACTTGGTGAGGTGGCGTGTGGACCCAGAGATTGGTGGGGCCGGCCACCATGGTTGAATTGGTCAACCATGGGTGTATGTATGAAAGCAAATTTAAGTAGATGAGATTAAGTTAAAGTGGGAATTAATTAACTTAACCTAATGATTCAATTAATTAATTAGTCAATTAAGCTAAGTTAAAAGAATGGTCAAATGGGAAGACCAAACAATCCATTTCAAACATGAAAAAATGTTGGCTAGTGTTGGTTGGGTCAAAAAAAGCATGAAAAATATCTTGTGTGGTAGGTGGAGGATTTAATTACTCAACCAAATTAGATAACTCTCATCTCATTCTCCGACCCCTCTTTCATTACACGTTCTCCCTCTTGTTCCATCTCAAAACCGTCCCTCACCCAAGGAAGGAAGAAGAAGAAAAACCAAGAGAAAGAAGAAGAAAACTTGGAAGAAGAAGAGAAGAAAAGAGAGGGAAGTGCAAGGATAAGCCACCACATCAAGGTCTACTATCTTCTTTTCTCATCTCCATCCTCTCCCATCTCTCTCTCAAATCAAACCCTACTATGGCCAAACCCAAGCTTGGAGGTTTCACCATTGATCAAGCATTTTGGCCGACCAAAGATCAAGAGGAAGGAGAAAGGAGGCCAAGGAGTCCGATGGGAGCGAAGAAAGTCGGAGGAGGCGTCGGATTGTAAGTAATTCCTAAACAAGATATTTGGATTTTTAGGGTTTAAGTTTTGGGATCCATTCTTGTTAAATTTGATGATGGCCAAATAATCATAGGCCTTGGATCTCAAATCCATCAAATGGAAGGATGGAAAAGTGGATAAATTAGGTTAAGGAAAAATAAATACATTAAGAACATTATGTAATGAAATTTATTTAAGCATGAAATGTGTGTGATTTTTGGAAGGAATTATGGTGAGTAATTAAGTAAGCTTAAATGGGGTTTTTAAGATCAAAACCATGGAAGGGGGATTTATGATTTTAAGATGTTAATGAATAAATGTTAGTGAAGTTAAATAGTTTTAATGAGAAAAAAGAATGGAGGATGATTTAGGGTTTGTAAGTGTTTATTGATTAAATGTGGTAGTTCTTTTTAAAGGGATCTTAAATGAAAATCATGGAAAGATGGTTTATGTTTTTTTTTAAGGTGCTAATGATTAAATATGGTGATTTGTAAAGGGTTGTTAAATGAAGAAATTCATGGAAGGAATGATTAGGATTATTAGGGTTTCTAGTGATTAAATGTATGAAATTTTTAAAGGGGCTTAAATGAGGAAATGCAAGGGAGGTGTGAATGGTGTTGGTAGCCTTAAAAGGCATGGGGAAACTTTGATGAATTAAGTGTTTTAGAAACCATGAAAGGAATGGGAAGTATGGCATGACTAAATGAGTCATTAATGGACTCAAGAAAATGTACCAAAATGATGGATCATGAACCATGGGTTCGGCCATGGTGAATGGCCGAACCCTATGGTGATGAAATGGTAGGTGATTAGGTGATTTCTGAGGGTTTTAAAGAATGGAAGCTATGGAGGATAATTAATGATTTTTAGGGTTATGTGGTTGTAAATTTGAAGGGTGTAAAAATAGGGAGGAATGGTTGAGAATGGGATAGTTTAAAAATGGATTTTTAAGTGTGGGAAATAATGTTTTACAAATAAAACCATGGAGAGATTTTAGGGATGGAATGTTTTTAAATCCTATGGTAGTGTAATGGTGGTTTTTAAATGTGTTTAAAAGGATAGAAAATGTGGAGTAAGGTGTTAATGCATTGGAGGCTTAAAAAGGGTCAAGTGTTTGTAAGTTTTAAAGGGATGTTAGTGAAGAAAAGCATGGAAGGTGGTTAAGTGATTTCAATGGGGAAGGTTGGTAATGTTGATGAACTCAAAGTGATAAACATAATGTTGATCAAAGGAGTTAATGATTTTGAAGGTTTTGAATGAAAGAATAATGGTAATTTTAAAAGGGGTTTTTAAATGAGGGAATCCATGGATGAAGGTAAATGTTTTTTTTTTTTATGGTCTTAAATGTCACCAATGAATGATGAACCCATGACCCATTGGTGGCTAAACATATGGATTAAATTTGGTATTATGTATGTGAGAAATGAATGAGGGTTAGAGTATTTAAATGGCTGATTTTCTAGTATTGTTATGTTATGGTTAATGAGACATCAATGGACCCATTTTGTGAACCAATTAAGGACTAATATTAAAGTGTATGCATATGGATTAATTAATGGGGATTAGATTAAGTAAATGGCTATTTTCAATAATTTTTTATGTCATGATTGATGGGTCATGAATGGATCCAAGTCTATGATCAATTATGGACTTAATTAGGCATGGATGAATGAGTGATTAACCATGGAGAAGAGATAGTGGCAAAACCGTAATTAATGGCCAAATTCAAGAACTCCATGGGAGAGGACCATGGACTTAGGGGCACTAAGTGATAAGTTTATGTATGGTTGAATAAAGCCTAGGAGGCTGATTTTTTAAACTCATGTAATTAAAAATATGTAGTGGATTAAATGGGACCCACAAAACCTAAATAGTGACCGATTTTCATATGGACTTGGAAATGATTAATGGACTTAAAAGGTTAAAAACATGGACTAATTGATATGTATAATAAGGTACCGAACATCGCAAGCGGTGCGTGATCGGCGACCGGATTATCAGATGGAAGCAAGATAGGACTCTAGTCGGTATTCGGTAGGATTCCTACCTTTTTGTAAGCCATGGATTGAGTGATGGTTTCTTTGAATTAGTTTGGAAATTATATGGTTTGTTTTAAAATGGGTTTTATGACTATGAGTTACATATACTACATGGCATATGGCATCTACATCTCATGCATGGCATGGGAGGGATATGACAGGGGAAGGATGAAATGAAACCGGAGTCCATGCTCCGTCGGGGCGACCGATAAACAAGCATGGGGATATTTCATATATGTATTATTATACCTTGATGAGGCTTTGCCATCAAGGGGGACCTTTGTAATTATGATACCTTGATGATGGTTTTCCATCAAGAGGGATGTTGTATTTATTGTTATACCTTGATGATGGTTCTTCCATCAAAGGGGGATGTTGTATTTTAGGTTATACCTTGATGATGGTTCTTCCATCAAAGGGGATGCCTAGTTTGGATCGCATCTTGATGAGGCTTTTCCATCAAGAGGGTCATGGCACGATGATGGTATGGATTTTATTTGGAACACTAGGTATGGTTGAAAAAGGGACATTGTACAATGATGATGAGATTGATGGGTGGGATTCATGACATAGAACACCCATTGCATGATATTGCCCAAATTGCATGGTTTTGTTATAATATTATCTATATGCTTTGTTATCACTAATCCATGTGTTAGCCCTACTCGGAGTCCTACTGGGCGCGTTGTCTAACGCCCTACTTCTACCCTAGCTGATGACACAGGAGATGGCGGAGACGAAGGACGAGACGGGAGCCAAGCTTAAGAGCTTGGGGAAACGAGTTACTCAGTTTATTTAAGTTTTATTTTGGAAATGTATTTTGAATAGTTTAGCTTGTCGGAAATGTAATAATTTAGATTGCTTGCTATATTTTGGTTTTTATTTTGGGACGTGGAGACGTTGTGATATTTTGGTAATATTATGAATGTTATCTTCCCTGCTATCTAAAAATTGGTAAGATAGTCTTTATTGTAATTTTCCGCACTCAGTATAATATTCCTTGAGCTTACGTCTACGTGTGAACCGTTCTTCATGGACTTCGTTCCACGCACACGTAGGGTTGGCCAGTTAAGGGCCGGGCTTTAGAGGCTCAGACTTAACTCGCATCGTGACGTCTGCGCCCTTTGTCACTCTACTTTTCAAAAAAAAAAAATAGACTCTGATTTTGGTGAAAAGAGGCGGGCGTTACAACTCGGGCGAGACTATCTCCCCTACGGATTCTTCTAAGTTTGGGACATCTTCTTCGTCCTCTTCGGGTACAAAACGCTGGATCCACCCAACATTGTACTCGGGCGATTCTACTTCCACGTCCTGACTGATTTCAACTTCATTGTTGAAGTTTGGTACGCTGGAATCGTCGGAAGAAGAAACCAGATCTATCGGATAGCAAGGTGTCCCTCTATCCCACAACTCTGTATACTCTGTGTTGCCTGACATATCTGTATCACCACAACAGAAACATATCAACGACAACCGCAATTCAAATCACACTAATCTTTGTTTTGGGGAATTTCTCTATGTATGACATAATGCCTCTTGTTTGGGGGAAAAAATTGCCAAATAAATATCTTGTGTTTCTTGTCCTTGGGGAAATTTCCAAATAAGCACTCTTGATTTTTCTGCTTTGTTTCTGGGGAAATATATCCTATGTTGTTATGTTTAATAATTCCAATTATTTTGACTGTACTTCCTTTGCAATCATCCGTCTGAGTCTAACGAAGTAAATTAATGCACGGGGGCCGGATTAATTTACTCCAAAAGATTCAGTGTTTCTGATTCTCTGATACCAACTGTAACGCCCCGCCCTTTTTCACTCGCTTTCTGCTTTTCGAAAATCAGAGTCTATTTTTTTTTATATAAACAAAGAGTGATAGAGAGCGGGATGTCACGACGTGAGCTAAGTCCGAACTTCTAAAATCCGACCCTTAACTGGCCAACCCTATGTGTGCATGGACTAAGTCCATGAAAACGGTTCACACATAACAATTTAAACATGCGGAATTAAAATCATAACAAGCAGAATCATAATAGAACCCAGCTCTATTCCATTCAGATAGCAAAGTACGTCAAGTCTTTATTATCCAATAAAACATCCAACCGTAGCAAATTCATCTAAGTTATTACATGCCCGGAAACTAGTTACTCAAATACATGCCCATAAAAGTAACTTAATCAAAATATAAACTAAATCATCCAAGCTCCTATGCTTGGCCCTCCTTGCGTTCATCGTTCCCCTGGTTTCCTGTGTCATCCACTAGGGTAGAAGTAGGGCATTAGAAAAACGCGCCAAGTAGGTATTCCAATTAAGGCTAACACATGGGTCAGTACCAAAAATCCATATATAATATATATCAAATCCAGTTATAATAAATCATACCATACTTATAAAGCATCGTATCCAAAACAGTGTATGATAATAGAGATCCAATCATACCGATAAAAACCAGAAACATTGCATGATAATAAAGATCATAATCATGCCGATTCAATGCCATGTCATGCTATCATATGCAATGAGTCCCACCCATCACAAACACATAGTAACCTCTTGATGGAAAGCTCCTCATCAAGGTATCCCCCACGATTGTATTACGGATGCCCCGACGGAGTGTGGATCTCCGGTCACCTCTTGATGGAAAACTCCTCATCAAGGTATCCCCCACGATTGTATTACGGACGCCCCGATGGAGTGTGGATCTCCGGTTACATATCATCCCTCCCATGCCATGCATGAGATGCAAATGTCCACATGCTATGCAATTATACAAATCATAGCATTTAAAAGCTCAAATTTAAAACATATAATTTTTTTTACATAATTTCATCAAAAATAAGATAAGAAACATTGTACAAAAATCCATGGTTTCAAAGAGGTGGAATCCTACCAAAGATCTCTAACATGTTCTTACATCTTTTGTCCGATAACCGCTCACGATCGTACACACCTTGTGAGGTCCCGTTACCTTATAATATAACAATCAATTAAAACCAAGTCCCACTTAATTTACAATATTGTTTAAGTCCATAAACCATTGTTCATAGGGTTCGGCCATGGTGTATGGCCGAACCCATGATCCATCATTTTTTTTTTCTTATATTTACAACAATGTCATTTGTACTACTTTTATTCATTAATCTAATGATAGACGAATTGATCATCTAAGATATATCACACCTTAAGTTCAACAAATCTTCCCCATGGGGTTCGGCCATACACCATGGCCGAACCCATGGTCCATTGATTTCACTTAATTACCTTCCTTGCCATTGTTCCTATCCACTTATGTTTGGGTTCCAATAATTGATCATTCATAAAACTCATCATAAAACCCCAAGTTTACCAATTATTTCTTCTTGGGGTTCGGCCATACGCCATGGTCGAACCCATGGTCCATTAATTCTACATAATTACCATATTGTCATCCAAGGCTATAATTCCATTAATCTCACCCTTAATCCCTTGGATTGGTGAACCATTCATTAAAATTATACAAAGACCCAAACATGGCCCATTAACAAGTTCATGGGGTTCGGCCATACACCATGGCCGAACCCTTGATGTTTCTTTTCCAACTTTTCTTTTAAATTGTTCACCATCTTAGGTCCATAAACATAAGTCTATACTTGCATGCTCCCTTCATTTAAAATACACATAAACATAATAGATCCATAATTGGTTCATGGAGTTCGGCCAAGCACCATGGCCGAACCCTATGATGTCTAACTTCCAATTATCTACATTGCATCCATTATAAGAAACTTTCTAAATTTGTAATCATCTTCCATACTTGAATCCATAAATCAAGGTTCCTTCCTTAATTAGAAAGTTTCTAATTTAATAACCATCCTTAGATCCTTTCTAAATTAATATCCAACTCCATGGGGTTCGGCCATACACCATGGCCGAACCCTATGGTTCATAATCTTCTTTCTAAAAATTATTCATCCAATTAAAATTCCTTAATAAATTAAATCCATAAAAGACCTCATGGGGTTCGGCCATACACCATGGTCGAACCCATGATCTTTCAATTTGGCCTATATTTACAACTTTGCCATCCATTAAAACATAACCAATGCTTCTCCATTTAAACCCTTTAAAATCATAGACCTTTACCAACCAACTCCCATAGGGTTCGGCCATACAACATGGCCGAACCCTATGGTCCATTAATTCCTTTTAATTAAACCTCAATATTCATTCAAACATCCATTAAAATTCACCAAAGTCCTTCCATGGTTTCCAACACATAAAATAACCATGTCTTTCTGTAAGGGCCCGGAATTTGTAAATCAATGAATATGGGAATATTATTTATTTTAATGATGAAAATTGGGAAAATTGGCGGAATAAATGGTAAATGGGCCAAAATTTGGACAAAGGCCCAAGTATGGCCCAATAGACTATGGATTGGATTTAAATTCATTTAAAGGGTCAATGATGGTTAAATGGGTCAAGAATGGTCAAATTGGGTCAAATACCCATTTGGGACCCAATGGGTCAAGATAGTTAAGCTCTAAGGTAAATGGATAAGATGAAATGTAATTGGGCCATGGGCCCAATGGTGATACAACCAGTGGGAATGGGCTTAATGAAATTTAAATCACCTAAGTTAGTGATAAATTGACCAAGGTGACATGGTCCAATGGGACCCACCTCCACCTCACCAAGTGAGGTGGCGTGTGGACCCAAGGTTTGGTGGGGCCGACCACCATGGTTGAATTGGTCAACCATGGGTGGATTTATAAAGATGATGATTTAAGTAAATAGGAATTAAAGTAACTAAAATATCTAAATATTAAATGATTAAAATTATCCAAATGAAGTGGTCAAAGTGGGGTCAAAAGGTGAAAACCAAATCACCTCATGTTAAGAAGTGAAACACATTGGGACTTAAGGGTGGTGGAGTCATAAGCCATAAAGCAAGATAAATATCTTGTTGGTTGGTGAAAATAATTAATGTAAAGTGTAATTTTAAGTCACCAAATGGGGATAAGTCTTGAGTTTCTTTCCCATTTCTTATCCTCTCTTCATTGTTACTCTCTCCATTTTTCATTCTCCATTGCCGTCCCATGCTCCAAGTGAAGGAGAGAAAGAGAGCGAAGGAGAATAGAAGAGAAGGAAGAAATGGAAATTTAAGCAAAATCACTCTAAAGCTAAGGTTTATCATCTCCCCTCTCATCATTTTTCCCTCTCCCTCTCTCACACAAACCCTACCTTGGCCGATCCTAAGAGTGGAGGTTGTCACCATGGATCAAGCATCTTGACCTACCAAAGATCAAGAGGAAGGAGAGAGGAGGCTAAGGAAACCGATGGGAGTGGCGGAAGTCGGAGGAGACGACGGATTGTGAGTATTTCTTAAACAAGAAATTTTGGATTTTTAGGGTTTAAGATTTGGGATGTATTTTGTAAAATTAGTGGTGGTTAAATAATATTATGCCATGGATTTTAAATCCATCAAATGGAAGGAATGGAAAGTGGGTAAAAACCCTAATGGAGAAAAATTAGGGTTAAGAAAAGTAAAAAGGGATTATGGAAATCATATGGTTAATGTGATTAAACATGGAGGTAAATGCAATTTTTTGAGTCAAGGGCCATAGGGTTCGGCCATGTAGCATGGCCGAACCCCATGGTAAGTAATGTATGATTTTTTTAGGGTTTTGAAAAATGGAAGACAATGAGGGTTTTTAGCTAATGAATTTTAGGGTTTTAAATGAATAAATGTGGGTAAGTTTTGAAGAGGTTTTGTGATGGAATCCATGGATGAGTATGATTGTGTTATGGTCTAAAATGGCATAAAGAAATATTGGATCATCACCATGGCCGAACCCTATGGTGATGTAATGGTGATCAAATGATAGGTTTAAAGGATAGAAAAGATGGATTAAGGTGTTAATGAGTTTAGGGTTTTAAATGAATAATGTTGTGGCCTCAAGAGGCATAGGAAAATAATGGAACATGAACCATGGATTCGGCCATGGTGTATGGCCGAACCCTATGGTCATGTATTACAAATTTTAAATGGGTTTAAAAGGATGGAAAATGGGAAGAGTTAATGGTTTAAGTATGTTTGAAACCATGAGAAGATGAGGGGGGAATATTAGTAGTTTTGATGGACTCAAGAGATGAGACCAATGTTGATCAAATAGGTGATCTAAATGAATGGTGAAATCCATATATGGAGGGACTTGTGATAAATTCAAATGTGAACAATGGACCCAAGAAAAAAAAATGGGAAAAGGACACCATGGATTCGGCCATGGTGTATGGCCGAGCCCATGGCCCATTTATGAGTCTTTTGATGGGTTAGCTTGGTTATGAATGTGTTTAAATTGATTTGGGAATTGGTTAAATTAAGGACTCATTGTAGTTTAAATGCATGAAGTAAACCCCATGGGAAGATTTGATGAATGGGGTATTTTAAACCCATAATCTATTAACCATCTAAAGGATTAAGTATGGGGGTTTGTATGGATTTAAATGAATAAGGGTTAGGTTAATTAAAAAGGAAAATTTTAATGGTGGTATGTCATGATTAAATGGGTCATTAAGGGAATAAGTTAATGATTAATTAATGGCTTAAGTAGGCATGAATGAATGAGTAATTGTTTATGTAAAGGGGTAGTGGCAAAAATGGTAAATATTGGCTAAAATGAAGAAACCCACTAAGATATGATTTATGGGCTTAGAAATGGTTAAAACATGGACTAATTATTAATGTGTAATAAGGTACTGGACATCGCAGGCGGTGCGCGATCGGCGACCGGGTTTATCGAACGGAAAACGTAAGAGGACGCGAGTCGTTATTCTGTAGGATTCCTACCTTTTTTGTAAGACATGGATTGAGTGATGTTTTCTTTAATTTATTTTGGAAATTATGTGGTTGTATTTAAGATGAGTTTTGGGATTATGTATTATGTGATGTTTTCTTTTAAACTATTTTGGGAATCATGTGAATGTTTTAAGATGGGTTTTGGATTAGGTATTATGGGATGGTTTCCCTTTGATTTATTTGGTAATCATGTAATTGTTTTAAGATGGGTTTTATTACTATTGAATTACATATATTACATGACATATGGCATCTACATCTCATGCATGGCTTGGGAGGGATATGACAAGGGAAGGATGAAATGAAACCGGAGTCTATGCTCCGTCGGGGCAACCAATAAACAAGCATGGGGACATTTCATATATGTATTATCTTACCTTGATGAGGCTTTGCCATCAAGGGGGACCTTTGTAATTATGATACCTTGATGATGGTTCTTCCATCAAGGGGAATGCCTAGTGTGGATCGCATCTTGATGACTTTTCCATCAAGAGGGTCATGGCACGATGATGGTATGGATTTTATTTGGAACACTATGTATGGTTGAAAAAGGGACATTGTACAATGAGGATGAGATTGATGGGTGGGATTCATGACATAGAACACCCATTGCATGACATTGCCCAAAGTGCATGGTTTTACTATAATATTATCTGCATGCTGTTATTACTAATGCATGTGCTAGCCCTACTCGGAGTCCTACTGGGTGCGTGGTCTAACGCCCTACTTCTACCCTACCTGATGACGCAGGAAATGCCGGAGCAGAAGGACGGGATGGGAGCCAAGCTTAGGAACTTGGGAAGGCGGACTAATTATTTTATTTAAGTTTATTTTGGGAAATGTGTATTTGAAGTAACTTAGCTGTCGGAAATGTACTAATTTAGATTACTTGCCATGTTTTGGAAATTACTTTGGACATTATGATTTTAAGGATGTTTGGTGATTGAATGAATGTAACTTCCCTGCTATCTAAGAATTGTAGGTTAGACACTTTTATAATTTTCCGCTATTGGTTTAAATGTTCCCCGATGCTTACTTCTACGTGTGAACCGTTCTCCGTGGACTTCACTCCACGCACACCTAGGGTTGGCCAGTTAAGGGCCGAGCTTTAGAAGCTCGGACTTAACTCGCGTTGTGACGTCCGCGCCCTTTGTCACTTTTCCTTTTTAAAAAAGAAATAGACTCTGATTTCGGTGAAAAGGGGCGGACGTTACACTTTCCATGCATGGCCGAACCCTATGGTCCATTCTTTCCATTAAATTTACTACTTTCATCTACCAATTCTCTTCCATGGGGTCGGCCATACACCATGGCCGAACCCTATGGTTCTTTTCTTTTAAGCAAAAACATCAAAATACTAACCGGTTCCACGACTTCTCCGGTTCTCCTTCGTTCCGATTGGTTCTTGCTCTTCCAATCCTTTCCGTCTTCTTGATCTTTAACACAACCAAGAACACCTTCTTGTGCCGTGCGCCGTTGTGCTTGCTGCTGCCTCTCTTTGAATGCAATGTGAATGTCGTGCGCCCCTCTCCCTTGTCTTTATAAAACCTTCCACTCAATCCTAATTAGAAGGTGCCAATGATCCTCTTAACTTAGCAATTCCCCTTAGTGTCGTTTCTAATCAAAAAAGGGCTCCTTTGTGCGTACAACTCCTACACGGCAAGGCAATATCCCATCTCAATTTGGACATGGATATGGAAATCCCTCATGCGGCCTATGCAACTCCTGAAATCTTTCATCAATATCTTCCATGCGCATGCAATCTTCCAATTCCTAAAATCTTTCCATGTCCACCTCACATACACACCCCAAGCAATCCATATTTAATTTTTAGACTTATTGCATTATTATTTAATTTAAAGAAATAGATACCTTTCAGCCATGTGCATAGATTTGCAAATCCTCATACACGGCCATGCAACCATTCAATTTAATCTTAGATATCTTCTCAAGATATTCTAGCATATCAATGTGGATATGAAAATACCACATACATCTAAGACATCTTCTATATTTAACAATTCCCTAATATTACTCTTTAATCAAGGGAAAGGACCTCTCTTTAGACACTCCAACCCATGCGCATATCTCATATGCGGCTAAGACATTTTATTTATTTAGCAATCCCCTTTTTTAAGATATTCTAGCACATCTTCTTGGATGTGCAAATCCCACACACACGGCCAATGTAATCTTTCAATTTAATCTTAGACATGTTCTATATTTTGATTTAAACAATCGGATGTCATTTCCTAATTCAATTCATCTTGGCGTGTAACCCATTTTAATTCAACCCCATTTAAAAATTTTATTGAAAACATTTCCACAACAGTTGGGTCTTAATTGGGCAATGACCCAACATTTTACCCATGTAAGATCCATATCTAAAATTCATAAATTAAATGGGTAATTTTCGTAAACATTTATAACTTGAAAATCCGGGGTGTTACAATAAAAAGTTGTACCATTGAAGTCTTCTCTCCAACACAAGAGGAATCAAAGCAATCAGATATCAGAGTGAAAAGTTATGGTCAAAATAATAAAGTTGTGTCAAAACTTGTCTTCTAAAATTTTCTCTCTTGTCAATGCAGATCCCTTCTCCATTTCTTCCTCCACAAGGCTTCACAAGAATTTTAGAAGTGTCCTCCTTATCTGGGGCTTTTGAAATTGGATCCCATACTTAGACTTTTATCTTGCCTGGAATACTAGTGAACTTTGGCTCATAGATTTCAATTGCAGGCTTCAGACTTGTGACTCAAATAGTGGGCCCATTTGTATGTTTATAAACTTTTACCACTTTTACAATTTAACACGGTTAAAATATTATTATAATTTAAACTCTCATATCTATATCCAAATTATAATAAATCCAAAATGAAATTAGGTGGTAGAAATTACAAACTTTCCAAAATTATGAATCTGGCCCACTTTTCTGCATTTCTTTCCAACTTTATTCTCTTTTCTTGTATTTCTCAAAATAACCTACAAAACTTAAAAACAACATTAAACATATCCAATATACATGAAATCAAGACTAACTAATCCAAATTAAAAGGGTAAAATAGTCATTTGAGTGCGCAACAAGTACCCCCAAACTTAGATGTTGCTAGTCCTCGAGCAAAACTAACCTAAAAACTAAGATTTGGAACTTCAAAACCTAATCTATTCCTAAACTATACCATTGTCGCTGGTGGACTCGATTGCATTTAGCGTCTGCAATACGCCTTTGAACCCGTAGGTTACCCCTAGTGGACGAGTTATAGTCTTGTGAGGGTTTGCAGTGATGATACCCACAAACATCAGCATTTGTAGCATGAACACACAAACCAAATATCTAAACATCATATAATTCTAGAATTCATTTTACAAAACTTATGGCCCGAGTGTAGTGTGTGATAGCCAATATTAAGATAATCATTTTTTTTTCCAAACATACTCAAGTTTTGTAACCACCATTAGAAAATGTGCTTTGACTTCGAACCTCACTAGATATATCTCTCAGAAAGACTAACGCTTAAAGGTTTTGGTTTATGTTCTCTCAAAGGTATATGTGAGCAGAGTTTACATTTTCAAATCAAAATATCTCACATATTTATGTACAAAAGGATACACAGATCAAAGTAAATAAATAGATCTCATGAATCGATTGCACTTTCCTGAGAACTTTGTGTCAAACACCATCATTTTCCCTCCTCTATTCTCCACGTGAAATACCATATTTAAAGTTAAGATCAATAGGATTTTCCAATAGGACTAAATATGGAGGCCTTCATATTTTGTCTCTATTTTTCTTTGAAATACCATAAAGAAGGATAATCTAAAAGTAATACTTTGAACAAAAAAGTTGGAGGCCTTCATAATGTGAGCAGGATATTTTTCCTCTATTTTTCTTTTCAGCACTTTTCAAAATATTCTTCCTTTTTTTTTCACATCCTTCTTTGATGTCTAGATGTTCCCTTTCTTTTCTTTTTCTTTTTCTGATGCATCATTCACACATTTTTCTTTTCTTTTCAAGTGCCATTTTTTCAGAGTAAGATCCCAATTTTCATCTCCAACCTTTTCTGGATCCTTAGAATAGGTCACAGATATTTCAATGAAGCTCAAACTCCACGTCCCGAGTTGGGTATGGTAAACATGGCTAGTCCGGAAAATAGGCTATATAGGCTCAACTGGAGAACTATCAAGATTAAATGCCAAAAATAGGTAGGCTTGAAGGCTCAAACGATCCAAATGGCCTACATCATTTCATAAGTTTCAACAAGTGATTCGTTGCTTCAAATAAATTTAGAAAAATTTCAAGCGTACAAATTCAAATTTAATGTCATTCTACATAATATGACCAAAACAAAAATAATGAGATCAACAACGACTTAGTGCGCGTAACAAAGAAAAATGGAATTTAATTATATCCCTCAGAAAAATTGAATGGCTCAAAAGCTCACTAGGTATAAGTCTCCACTGGTATTTCTCTGGTGATCACTCGACTCATGAATATTTTTTCTTTTCAGACTAACATTAATATGGCTGTGCAAAAGAATTTCCAGGTATAAATCCAATAAAAATCTTTCCTGAAAAGTATGATATAATGATTTTTATTTATGTCTTAATGCTAAAAATGTGACTTTTTTTACGTCAAATCGTCAAGACGTTTCTTCTTAAACCAAAGTTGACAATCTTTTCAGCCCCAAGGAGTCTCAGTCTTCAATTACTCTTCCCTTTAAATATTAAGTCTGTCCTTTTTTCCCTATTTTTTAAATTTTTTTTATCAAGGTGTCTCAGTTCTCATGAACTTACTCTTCCCTTATTTTTTTTAAACACTCCTTCCGTACCCCCAAACTTAAATTGAACATTTTCCTCAATGTTCCCTGATCGACCCTGGCTAGGTGCAAATGAGAAGAAAAATTTGTCAAATGAACAATCAGGGTTTAGATATACTTCAGAGTGTGCATGATGTGCTTAAATGAGCTAACTCCTTGGCTAGACAGACTCGACGACAACCTAAACTTGACACAAAAGATTCAGACCAACTCATACATAGACAGATGGCTCGGTGGGTCTAGGAAAAGTGGTGGATGGGTAAATATGGGTGAATGGGTGGATGGATAAATGGGTGGATGGGTAAATGGAGAAATGGGTGGATGGGTAAATGGATCTTCCTTATCAATTCTGGTTAGATGTTGGACCTGCAAGTTGGCTATCAGGTTAGGGATGGGTTGATTGGGCGGATCCTGTGATGGTTATGGTGTGGGTGAAATGGTTGATTGAGTGGTGGTGATGGTGATGTGGGTGGTGATAATGGTGGACAACTTATATCTATGACTGGGCCGAACTGAGCCCTAAACGCAACAATCGATGTACAGACGGGTAGTGTAACTCGCACAAGCGATTGGTGGAGTCAGGATACCAATGAAGCATACATAGACACAATCATTCACGTTCAAACAAAAACCACACAAAATATGCCTAAATCTAATTTTCGAAATTCACTAGAAAATTCGAAGTTATTGACTTGCTACAGGGACCATAAAATCTAGACTGCTCCTACTTTTGTTTCCAAAAAATTTAAGTCTCCGAGGAAAGTTTAACACAAGCATGGACTTGAGTTCCCAGGTAAGTGGGGGAGCACAAACGGCATCTCGTCCCAACTTATCCTTATACGTCCTCGACCTCACGCCTTGGTGACAGAACTAGCCTTAGACATTATTCTTGAAGAAAAACTATTCACCGGTTACAAAAATTATTTCAGACTGAAAAGGTTCCTATTGAGTATGATAGACCCTAAAATCTAACTAATGGTTTCTAAATTGATTTTACTTGGGAGGTGCATGGACCATTTTTTTTAATAATCTTTTTTAGTTTTTTAAATTTTTAAGAATGCAATCCTAATCTAGCAATGCAAGATTCAATCAAATATGCAAAACAATAAGCAAACAAACTAACGTAATGCATAAAACTAGAACCTAAATGCATGAACGAATTAAATATGCAATATGTTTGTTTTTTTTATGCAAAATAAATACAAGACAACCTAATAAAATCTATATGAATTCATGAAAAATTAAAAATTAAAAATTAAAAAATATGAATTTAGGCACTTACCTTGGTATGTAGTGCTTATTACAGAAAATTTTTAGAGTGTACGATTAAAATCCCCGCAAAATTAAACACTCGTAACGTAGGTGAAGAATCTGAATCTCATGAAAAAATACATGAATCCTAAACTAAATGCAAATTCCTAAAACATTATAACTAGTAGAGAAACTAAAAGAAACTAATAGTAATTAAAATCCTATGTCAAATAAAAATTATTTCTAACTTTCCAAAATAATCACCAACATTCAATAGTCTTCAAACTAAGATAATACATGAAATTAGCAACCTAAATGCCTGAACGAATTAAATATGCAATATTTTCTTTTTCTTTTTATGCAAAATAAATGAAAGATGTTGAGTTTAAAAAACTTACATTTTTACCCTTTAATTATGATTAAGTTAGCCTTGATTTTGTATATAAAAGATACGTTTGATTTTTTTTTAGTTTTGTAGATAAAAAGATGGAAAAACAGGATTCATGTATAAAACAGTGGATAATTGAAGGAAGAGAGCTTAAAATAAAAATTTTTGAATTTCATAATTTAATCATGCCACTTTAGGGTTTTTGATGTAAATTGGATAATCTGGATCCGTTTATGAAGTCTAGATTTCTTCAATATTTAGAATTTTAGTGGTATTGATTAATTATTTAATTTTAAAATCAAAGTCTGCAATTAAAAAGCCAAGAGTTGAAATCAAGATCTATGGGCCAGAGATCCACTACAATTGGGCCAAGCTTTACTCCAAACGCCAGACTATTGCTACATACCCAGCTTTGCTCCAAATTCAGCTTTATATTCTGTCATAGTTCCATTTTGTAATTGAGGACTTATTAATGTGTTTGAGATATGTGTACTTTTTATTGAGCCTGAGGAATGTAATAATGGGATAATGTTATTATTTCAAATTATGATTAATACTTTTGTACTATTGGTTATTGGTTCATTTTGTGGGTGGCCCGTGGTTAGCGCGGCTATCGGTAGAGGTGTCCCTTCGAGATAGTATTAGATCGGAATTGGGGAGTTTGTATCAGTTCTAACGTGCTCGTAGCAGGACAGGTCGTTACAACAACCCAGACCCTTATTTAAGTCCTGCTGATTCATCGTTGTGCCTGATAGATCGGTCCTGTCCAAGCGACGAATCGTCTCCATGATACAATCGTCTTGAGATCAGATTTGTTTGACAGACCATTTCCAACCAAAACCTTCAATTCCCAGGACGATGCATAGCTACACCACAAATGATCGTCCTCTGTCAATGCGATAGATCACCGACACAATTTGTCGCCATGATAGCAAAATCAATGGTTTACATATTAAGTCCATGTTCTGGTTTTAGTGTCAAACAACCACTAGGCTATGTTTTGGTGACAAAGGTTAGTAGGCAGACATCTAGTTCCCCTTCATTTTAAAGGATTTGGATTTCAAGCACTCCCCCATGCTTCTTGCATTTAGTGCTTCCATGCGTTCACTTCCAACTCATTTAATCATTCCATTGATCAATGCATGTTTCTCATGCATTCAAGCATTGATCTCCCCCACAGTAAAATGCAAATTGCCATTGCATTACTGTTTTTATTCTTTTTCCCCTTTAAAAGTTGTGTTGTCTTGAAGGTATTCTCCCAATGGGGTCAAGCTAACTTACCTAGCTTCCCTTTTTGAAGTCTTCTCCCCCATTCTCCAAGCTATTCTTTCTACCTGTTTTGATTTAACTCCCCCATAAACTTAGTTTCCTCTAAGTTTATTTTTCTCCAAGCTTTCTTTCAAGCTTGCATCATCCTTCCTCCCTACATTGTCCTGACCAGTGAAAGGTGCTAAACAACACATATTTTGTACTCCCCCAAACTCCAAGGATGTGTGCAACATCACAATCCGATTCCTATCTCCCTAACATGGTAATACAAAACCAACTCATTCAAACCTGCATGTTAGTCTATTTAACAAAAACCATGTTAACCATAGACAAGGGATAGAAGGCATTCAAACACAACAATACACACATCAAACCATAGCAAACCATATCATATCATTGATAATCAAAATGTGCAGTACATATGGTTTTGGAAGGGATATCATGGATGCTTAGACAAAATATCAAAAAGTATAGTTTTTCAAAATTCAAAACATAAAAACATGAAAACCTATCCTAAGCAGGGCCATCCTGTGGAGGTGTTGGAGGAGAAGGTGATCGAGAATCTGGAACTGTGCTATTAGATCTGGCAGAGGAGGAGATAGCAGAGACTAGTTCTTGGACAGACAACCTGATGTTATCTAGACTTCGTTCAAGGTTGTCTATTCTCCTTTCAAGTGTGAAAACCCTTCTGGCCAGACTGGCATTCTCTTGAGGGGGATATTGGTATTCTTTTTCTTCTTCAGTATCTCTCCAAAAGTCCTCAGAACGATGACTTTCTTCCTCACTGCTGTCATCAGGGATATTGATATTGTCTTCGTTACTAGTTCTAAGAACATTCTCCTCTTGTGCATCTTCTCTCCTTCCCTCACGACGTTCTTCGACGAAGATGACATCTTTGTCAATGATAAGGTCTTCTGCAACCTCTGATTATGTTTTCTGGTAAGAACTAGGTTCTGGTATGTGGAGAGAGAGTGAACTTACCAGCCTGAATATACGCAGGATTTCCAGAGCTAGGGCTAGGGCAAGATAGAAAGGCTGATCTTTTGGTTCTTTTGGGCCACTGACTGATTTCTCCTCGTTCTTAAGAGGTTCGAGGGCGTGACTGGTCTTTCATTTTTCTGGACATAGTTTTTCCAAGAGGAGATCCTCAAACAGTGGCTTGGAGGTGGATGAGGTGAAGACTGAGCCTAAGCTGATCTAAGAAAATCACAAAGACCATGATTTCCAGGCTTCTAGAGACGTGAGGAACAAAAACCCTATGGTTTTCCAACGAGAGATCACTCCGAGAGGTTGCATCGACTGGTCTAGGGCACGGGAGGCAAAATGGAGATCACTAGACCTTCACGGGAGAGGAGACGAGAAATTCAAATGAATTGTCGTATTCGCAGAAAGGGTCCCTTTTGATTTAAACATTCTGTCTCACTGACATGTCGTTTCCATCGACAGGTCGAACGTTTTGACAATTTTTGCCATTTTCAACAGTGCTCATATGTTCCTCACCCTTGGTTGTTTGCTATCACCCTTATCCATTTTAAACATGTATTACGTCCTTAATTGTTTGATGTTTTGGCTCGGCCCTTCTTCATAAAATGTATCCTTTAATCATATATAAACATATATATATCCTCATCATATAACTCTTAGTTGGATTTTACTTTTCTTACTAGGCAAAGCTAGGATTATTCCGACATTTGAACCATTACAACATGGTTTCGGATCCATTCTTTTCTTCAATCATTTAACCATTTTCTTGGATGGATTTCAAAGTCCATGGCCTTAACATAATTTTCGCCATTTTTTCAATCAAATATGGAACCTATATGTTCGGCTACACCATGGCCAAACCTATGGTTTCCTTTGTCATAATCCCATAACACTAGACTCAACACATACCTCTTCCCTCGTCTCCTTCATTTCTTCAGGTCTGTTCTTTACTCTTCAACCCTTCTCCTTCCTTGTTCCTTCACCGATTTCTCCAAGGTCCTTGTTCTTTGAGTTTTCTCCAACTCTAGAGCCGAAAAATGGGAGGGAAAGAGATGAGATTGGAAGAGAGGAAATCTCTATGTTTCTTAGGGATGCAATCGGCCAAGGATATAGGTTGAGAGAGGGAGAGAAAGAGATGAGAAGATGCCAATCTCTTTGAATGCAGGAGATGGATTTCGGCGACAAATGTGGAGTGTCCCTTGAGCTGATATCTTTTATGTGAAGACCAAACCTTTTCTTAGTGCTTTAGGTGTAGCAATGGAAAGGGATAGAGAGATAGAGAGAATGAGATGGAAAATTCTCTATAGAGGGGTCGGCCAAAGGGGTGTAGGTTGAGAGAGGGAGAGAGAGATGGAAAATATCTTTGTTTCCAAAGAGAGGGAATCGGCCAAAGGGGTTGATGTGTGCCCTTTTGACATCAGCCTAAGCTCTCTCACCTACCCTCATTACTATTTGGTCTTTCCCATGTGTCCCTTGGTTTAACCAAGGAGATACATGGCTTGAGCTAGGGGTCTTCCCCTTCCTAACGTGCATGCCTTGGGGTTTCATCCAATGAGATGAAACCCTCCATCTCCCCCTTGACTCACTTGAGATGGAGGTCTCCCCAACTTCCATTTGGACTCATTCCCCAACTCATCTTAATTGAACTCATTCTCCAACTCAAGCACTTGAACTCAACATTAATAAATTCTTAACTCAACTCATGTGAATTCACTTTCCAACTCAAGCCACTCAATACCTTTGAAATCACCCATGGTTGATCAAGTCAACCATGGTTAGCCGACCATGCATGTTGCATTAAATCACTTGCCACCTCACTTGATGAGGTGGATTTGGGTCCCACTTGGCCATGTCACTCACATGCCACCTCATACACATGCCACCTCACTTGATGAGGTCGATCCCATGCATTGGGTCTTAATTGGGTACATGACCCAATTAAATTAATCATTTACTCATTTACTTTCCAAAATCCATTCACTTTAACCCATTGGGTCCCAATTGGGTAATTGACCCAATTAATTACATTTACCCAATTACTTGCAATCAAATCCTATCCATGATCCATTGGATCATAATTAGGCCATTGACCTAATTCTTACCCATCTAAAATCTCTTCCATCCATAAATCTTTTATTCAACAAATTTAATAATTTAAATAGACACAATCCAATATATTAATGCATTGAAAAATCCTGGGTGTTATATTAACAACACGTACAACCTGATTAAATACCTTAGATAATGAACCTAGGGTGAAATGGGATATGCTGATAACATGCGTTTCTATTTTTGAGGCATGCACTGCTTATTCATTGTTGCATTATATCCATTTGTTTTTAAGGTGAGTTCTCCCTTTAGGTTGTTGCTCACGTCCCTTACAATGCAGGATATGAATCAGAGAGTGAAATGGAGAGACCAATGGTTCCTCGTTGAAAGTCGAGACTTGGAAGTTTCTAAGGTTTTCCGTATGTGAAAACAATTTGCGTGCTATGGATGTTTTACGTGTTTGTAATAAATATGCCTTAGATGGCATAAGAACCTATGTTTATAAATTCTAAAGTTGTTTATATATTATAGTAGTGTGTTAGTATGTTTTACATCATCTCTCATGTGGTTAAAGTGTTAAAACCAGATGAAAAGTCATTTGGGACGAATTAAACTAACAACACTTGTTGTTGCCAAAACGATACATCGACCCTAGTGATATATCACCAGACGTGTTCGACGACATGTCGTAACCAACGATAAGTCGACAAAGGTAGGTTAGTTGTGTCGAATCGGTCGATATGTCGACCCGAACATCGATGAGACATCAAGCCTCACGACAGTATCGATATGAGAGCCCCAAACGATACATCATTCTGGTCGATGTGTCGGCCACAATGAGGACGGCTAAGTTAAGATTAGAAGTGGTGACTAGATGTTAGGACACATGTGTGATACACGTGTGCAGGGAAGATCTTTATTAAAGAATTAATGGATTTGTGTTACTTTCAAAAAAAAATAAGTCGTGTTCCAAGCCCACATATGGGTTCAGAGCGTGACAAAAATTATCTTAGAAGTCTCGATTTTCACTGCAAACTATATCGCTCATATGCAGAAAATTCCATAAAGATTGAATATTATTTTTTTAAAGTATGTTCACAAAAAACTTCTAATTCGATATTATCTCAGAACCAATATAAAAAAAAGATGAAAATAACTCAGGATGTCCAATTTTAAAAGAAAAAAAAAAAATTAAAATCAACAATACCTTTCACACGTGTAGAACTCAATTCTAAGCAACCTTCTCTAAATCATACCAACGCAAAATTCAACTCTTAAAAACGGCCAAAAGGATTTTTCTTTTTAAAAATAAAAAAGTGTATCAACCAATAATATGTAGTATCAGTCGATATGGCCCACAGCTATACATCATGTACGACTGATATGCAAGATATTAACCATCACTGGGCCGATATTTATCGAACAATATAATACAAATCAGTCATTCTTAATACCGGTACGTATTAACATTTAAGTAACAAAAATATATACTAATAATTTGCTCGAACTACATTGACACCCGACTATTGGTCCCAACATACTAAGTATCTAGTCAATAATACATATCAGTCATTCTTAATACCTGTACGTATCAACATTTAAGTAATAAAAATATATACTAATAATTTGCTCTAACTACATTGACACCCGACTATTGGTCCCAAACATCTTAAAAGAAAAGCCCCGATAAAAAACCAAGACTATCTAGTGAATTTCTATAAAAATTGACTAATTATTCAGATGATCCATTTATGATAAGAAGAGAAAAAAATACTTTTTCCACATGTATCGGGGTCAAGAAATCAATAAGCCGATACATATTCACGGGCATATCGACGATGAATTGCTGATACAATTTTTCTTCTCTCTAATTTTTTTTAATTGTTTGAGAAAAACTCTAAAGAATTAAAAAATAGAAAACCAAATGTAAGAATATTTTTCTTTAAAAATTATAGAGTATATTAGACCCTTGAAAGAAGTGCTAAATTTAAAAAAAAAAAAAAAGTCCCAAAGTTTTGAAAATAGAACAATATGAAGAAAAACTTAATATGAAATCTATGTTCTCTAGTATCTAATAGTGACATGTATCTTCTATATTAAATTATAATTTTTTCATATAAAAATCTCAATTTCGTAAAAATGTTGAAATATTCGAAAAATCACATCAACACTCTAAAAACTATCACATTAAAGACTCTTCATTTTATTCCAGAAATATTTTACAAGAAACTCCAAAATGAGAATTATCTTAGAAAACCCGACTTCCAATAATTTTTTTGAAAAACACTTTGGTTTTTACACGTGGCACCCAGCAAACTATGTCCATCTCATTAAGACATTTCAAATGAATTTGATAAGCACTTAATATTGTTTTACTAATTTTTTTGCAAAACCCCTAATTCAAGATTATCTTAGAGCTAAAATTCAAAAAAATGTAAAAAATCAAAATGGTCAAATTTTAAAAGAAAAATGTTTGAAATTGATAAATACCTTTCACATTTGAAGAATTTGTTACTAAACCTAAATTATATTAGCCTATACTAACTGGAGAAGGGACGATTGGCTCTTATTAATCGTATCAACCACTATGCATCATGTACAAACGATACACAACGCATCGGTCAACAGCCTCTAAGCCAACACGCGTCTGCCAATATGATAAATATTGACTCTTTCTTTTGTATTAGGTGTGAGAAACTGTGAGATACTCAGCATATAACCCCTATGGGTGATCCCACTCCCCCTAGAGCATACCAAGATTAAACCATGAGAGTTCAAACCCACAACTTCCTGCTTCCTTAAGCGGGAGGCAACCACTTGAATCACACCCATTCTTAATACTTCTGAATTCACCCTCACAAAAATGTCGATATCAACCAGCCTTGAGATAGTCGAGACAATGCCTGTTGTGGCCGGCTAGGTGCAACGAGAAACGGCTGAAAGAAGCATTGTATCAATTGCAATTTTTTTGTTTGTGGGACCACATGAGAGAAACCCTCTTTTCCTTCTCAACAAATGCAGCAACCGACTAAGATGTTCTTCTTGGTTTTGAGAGCTTAAGCGCCATTTCAACTATTTTGAGCTCCATTTGAAGTCATTTGAAGTCCATTTAGTGAAATCTCCACCATTGAAAGCTGATTCAGACGTCCGATGTTTCAATCGTGCAAGTTACGGGATTTTTCAAGAACAACTTCATTTATCAAAGTATTCTCTCATTCATCATTTATTTGATTTTAAGTTATATTTGTGACAAATATTAAATGAAGATTTGGTTATTACTGGAGAATGAAATTTACAGATGATTTGTGAAAAAATTGGGTTTCATGTGTTTAGATAATGCGGATGGATAATTTGGAACACTATTATAGTCCCCAAATGTTACATCTCATTTCAATTAATTTGTTCAATTTAATCCAAATTTTTGGTCTAAAATAATAAAAACTTAAAAGAGTTTTTGAAAATAAAATATTGTTTTGGTTCAATCATTCAATTTTAAGTGTAACAGAGGTATGATTTTGTGTATTGCATTTTTTAATATACTAAATAAAATTCACGGATGATGTTTTTAACTTAGATTTAATGTGTTTGAATATGATTGATGGGTTATTTAAGACACCAATATAGTGTTTAAATGTTAAATCTCATGCATTTTTATTTAATCTAATCTGAATTTTTAGTCTACGGTAAATGAAAAATTAGAGTTTTTTAAAATAAATTATTGTTTTAATTTAATCATTCAATTTCAAGTGTAATTGATGTGTGATTTTGTGTATTTACATTTTTGAAAATATTGTCTTCTTCCATGAATTTTGTTAGTGAAATGAAATTCCTGAATGATATTTAATTTGAGTAAATGTGTTTGAATATGATAGGTGGAGGTTTAAATATTACATCTCACATATTTTAAAACTTTTTAATTTAATCCAAATTTTCGTCTAAGATAAATGAAAAATTGAGAGCTTTTGAAAAAAAAAAAATACCATTTTGGTTTAATCACTCATTTTGTGTAATGGAAGTGTGATTTTGTATGTAATATAATTGAAAATATTTTTTTTAGTGTTTTTCCATAAATTTTGTTAGTGAAATGAAATTCATAAATGATATTAGATCTCACATATTTTTGAATTTTTTAATCAAATCTAATTTTTTATCTAAAATAAATGAAAAATCAAAGGTTCGTGGAAATAAATTATTATTTTGGTTTAACATGGTACTTTGATTTTGTAGTTATCAACTTGGAAATATTTTTTAGGTATTTCTTCATGAATTTCGTTTGTGAAATGAAATTCATCTTGGATTTAACATACATTTGGGTACAGTGGATGAATTATTTAAGATACCAATGGAGTGTTTAAATGTTTGGTCTCATATATTTTTAAGTTCTTCTAATTTAATACATATTTTAAGTTAAGGCAAATGAAAAATTGAAGATTTTTTAAAAAAACTTATTGTCTAATCATTCAAGTTTAAGTGTAATGGAAATGTGATTTTGTATATTACATACTTGAAAATGTTTTTTTATGTGTTTTTCCATGAATTTTGTTAGGGGCGAAACTTGGGTCAGGTTTTAATCCGATCTGATAAATCAATAGGTTTGGATTTTTTTTTAGCAGTAACAGAAAGAAATTTGATTAAAAAACCCAATGAAACAAATACAAGAAACAATCCAGAAAGCCTAAGAGGATTAGGCCCAAGACAAGAACGAAAACAAAAACCAAAATAAAACAATGGGAATCTGTAGCAACAATAAAACTATTCTCCTGTAGCAACAATAAAACTATTCTCCTGATAACTAGAAGATGCCGCTAATCAATCCGCCCACTTTTGTAAAAAAAATCCGTCACCCCGTTGGTTGTTCTACTGAAGCGCACAAAGGACACCTCCAGACATGAGACCAACTCCTTATTCTCCCATACCAAAGTAGACAATTTAACAATATTGGATGAGTTACTTTCAATCATTAATTTCTCTTCTCCCAAACCCGCACCTAGAGTCAAGACTCTCCTAATGCTAAAAAGTTTTACCTCATTAGAACCCTTAGACCCTACAGATTCTGTAAAAACGACAAGAGTGAAACTCAAATGATCCCTTAGAACGCCCCTATCCATGCCGGCACAAGGTTACCCGTTGAAGCTTTCGTCCAGATTAAATTTCAGAGTCCCACAAGGAGGAGGGGACCACTCAACATGAATCTTCTTATTTCTAGGAAAAGACTTCATACAACCCTCCTAAGATTGCAAGAGATCACCAACTTTTAGATCTTTAAATTCCTTGCTAGAGCACAACCAAACACACAGACTCCACTTGGCTTTTTGAATAAGCTCACTAATCTCCGATGATTTCCCCTCAAAACTTCTAGAAGTCCTCTCCTTTCAAATAGACTACAAAACCGCTGTAGGAATCGTGATCCATGCAAATCCCCTTCTAGAGTTAAGGCTGTGAAGGAATCAATACTCCATAACCTCGTCCCAAGAACTGGGAAAAACACAGAAAACTCCAATAAAATTCAAGAAATAACTCCAAAGCCTCCAAGTCACCGGACAAGTAGCTAAGAGATCATCGATAGTCTCATGAGCCAACACACAGAGGGCGTTTGGCGGCATCGTTCAGCCTCAACAACCCTCTCCCCTCCTAAGGCCTGTCCTAGTTAATATTTCCTCTTAGCACTACACTAGACAAACATTTGAACTCTAAGTAGAGCTAGACATTTTCAAATTAAATTCTGACCAGCTAGAGAGCCATTTACATTTTGAGATGCTACATCAAACATGGACTTAACCGAGAAACTTTTGAACGGATCACCCGTCCATACCAGCTCATCATAACTTTCAATTCCTTTACACTATCCATCTCAAAAGTCCTTAGTTCTTTCCTAAAATCAAAATGCCAAGAAATATCTTGCCCTCCGACACAGAACACATCTTGTAACAAATCCTGTTTATTCTTAGCTGCCCTATACAACCTTGGAAAACTCTCCCTCAATAGTCTATCCCCCAACCACAAATCCTCCCAGAAAAAGGTCTAATTGCCCTTGCCTACTAAGAAGAAGAGACTTCCCCTAAAAAAATTGCCAACCTCCGATCTACCTTAACACACCCTCCACCAAGCTTTAAGCATCCTTGACCTCAATCTGTCCACTTCCTCCCCCAAACTCCACCTATTGCCATTAGAAGCAAATATAATACGAACCCACAGTGCCATTCATTTCTCTCCCAATATATATGTGTATATTTTTTTTTGTTGGATTGAGTTAGGAAAGAAAAAACCCATATGAAATTCAGGTCGAGTTCGATTGAGAAATCTAAAATCACTTACCCGACCCGACGTAACTCGACCTAACCCGAGTGCACCAAGTTATAAAACAACACTTGGTTGAGTAGAGTCAGATATTTGGGTCAGATCGGGTTGATTAATTTGGGTCAACAATCCGAGTCAGGCCAAGTTCAATAGATTTATTAAAACCCTACTCGACCTGCCCAAGTTTCAACCCTAAATTTTGTTATGAAATAGAATTGATGGTGTTTAATTTGGATTTAATGTGTTTTGACATAGTTTATGAATTATTTAAGACAGCAATATAATGTTTAAATGTTAGATCTCATACATTTTTTAAATCTTCTTAATTTCTTATGTATTTGCACTATTTGGTAAATGAAAAAATTAGGCATTTTTGAAAATACATTATTGTTTTGGTTTTAATCATTCAATTTGTACGTAATAGAGGTGTGGTTTTGTATGTCATATACTTTTAAAAATATTTTAAAGTGTTTTACCATGAATTTCATGTTATTTAATTTGAATTTAATGTGTTTGGATATGATTGATGGATTATTTAAGACATTTTTGGTGAAGGTAAATGAAAAATTAGGCATTTTTGGAAATAAATATTTTGGTTTAAATATTCAATTCTAAATGTAATGGAAGTGTGATTTAGTATGTGATATATCTGAAAATAATTTTACAATTTGAAGTGTATTGGTGTTGATGACGTTTAATTTGGATTTTAATATACATTCTAATAATTACTTTAAAATGAAATACACCAAAAGTCGATGATCTAGCATGAGAAATAGGTGAGAGGTTGGATGATACCAACCGTTTAAGATAAGATACATATTGTGCAGGAAAACCATTACCGGTGGAGTAACTTGAAGGAACACATTACGGGTAAATAGGGAAATGTGGCTAAATATAAAAAGGCCACAACAAATCAAACAAGAATCTGTAGAGCTGTGTGAGACATTGTGGCACAGAAGAAATAACATAAAGTCATGGAAGAGGAGGATCTCGAACATGTAATGGGTGACATCTACAGGGCACAACAGGATGTTTTTGTGCCCTCTAATAATGGATCTGATGAGGGAAAGCATGAGAGTCGCAAGAGGACTGGAACTTGTGCAAAGCAATAAAAGAGTCACCGGGAGAGCCACATGGGGAGGCCCGGATTGCAGGTGGTACAGGAGCGAGTGAGGATCAGTCAAATAAGTCGGATGGTTTTCGTGAACATTGATGAATAATGTGTTCAGCAAGTGTAGGTGGGATGTACCTATTGATCTAAATTATATTGTGAATTTGGCGTGTCAATTAATTAATCCACCATATCCTAATTGAGGAATGTCACAGATATCGCTAATATTTTCATATTTATCACAAAAACCCCTGAAAATACCGTCATTTCGATAATATCAACATTTTATCAGAACTCATGTTATTATTGGTAAAAATCGATAAAAATAGGATATTTTTTTCGAAATATCGCATGAAATATCGAGTGACGGTGTGTTTTAGTGAGCCCAACAAACCGAGTTCAAGTCTAATTGAGAGAGAGTTCCAAGCAGGTCTTTTAACCCTGAAATTTGGGTAAAACCATCAATCCACCCCTCCTCTCTCATCACAGGCCTCTCCATCCCTACGTCCTCCTCAGTCCTCAATCCCTCTCTATCTCTTCGTCCTGCTCAATCCCCCGTGTCCTCTCCATCCCTATGTACTCCTCAGTCCTCTATGTCCTCAATCCCTCTCTGTCTTCTCCTCAATCCTAACAAACTCACAGTGGAAGTGTCGAACTTCACTTCCTCTCTAGTCTCTGACTGTCACCCATCATTTCCTTCTTCCTGCTTTCCTTCCATTCTTCATTATTTCCCTCTGTTCTTCTTCGAGGCCACTTCCGTTCTTCATTATTTCCTTCCGTTCTTCCTCGAGGCCACGACAGAGATCATTGTTCCTTTCTTCAGTTTTTGACTTCTTCCTCATCAGTGAGGACCACTAGTTCCTTCTTTTTTCCTTTCAAGCTTTCTTCGGTTCAAAATTATGAGGTATGATTTGTTCTTTTTTAATATTTGTTAATTATTTTGTATCAAATATGTTGTAGTCATTTGATTGATAGTTGTTATAGAAAATTCTTATAAGGCTAAAGACGCAATAAGGACAGCGGCAACAAAGTATTTTATGGATGTGTACTTGGCCCCGAGAGACTGAGAACCCTATTTTAAGGGGGTGTGTTGGGTGTCAACTTTGGAGGCCGCTCTTAACTTCACGTCCCTGTATGAGTTGTCTACGCACTACATCTTTTATGAGGTTCAACAGGTCTGAGTGTGGGTGGGGACATTTAAGAAGACTTGGCAACATTTGACGGATGGGTGGAAGTAAAATTATTGTAGATGTATAGTGGACCTCCTCATCTACAATCATGTAGGACTGGTATTCTACAAGTCAATCGACACAACATATTCAAATAATACAAAACTCATGTGTCATAAGATGATGACTGTGTGTGGGTATACATCTTGATAACGTTGTCTACATTATCACAGACAATGCTTTAACAGATAAGAAAGTGGAAGAAAATATATCGTTTGTTTTCCTTACATCTTTTGGACGTCATGCAAGGTGTACCGCGTTGATTTGATCCTCATGGACATCGGTAAGGACAAAAATGGTCTACAACTTCCTCGAATGGTGTTGAGACGTTGGTGCTTTCATTTACAACGACTATAAGTTCTAAAGAGGTCACGAGGAAGTGTAAGAAGCATCGTGAAATGTTGAGACCCAATATGGCCCGCTTTGCAACAAATGTCATTAGTCTCCAAAGTTTTGTTCAGAGTAAGGAGGGTGTGATTAAGACGACGAGAAGCAAAACATATCGGGAGGCACCATATCCGCGACACCTTGAACAGAAGACACATATCTGAGGCTATAGCACACATCTTGTGCTCAACCATATTCTGGGACTGTCGTTTATGTGATTAATATCTGCACACCGCTACTGAAGGCACTCCCAGCTCGTCAATGGAGATAAAAGAAGCCCACAATGCCATATGTTTTTAAGGCAATGCTCAGAGTACACAAATCACGTCGAAAAATTCAATGACAATAATATATATATATATATATATATATATATATATATATATATATATATATATATATATATATATATATATATTTCATGCATGCTTACACTTTACAGCATACTTTCTCAACCCGTATTCCACACTGAGTTGAGTGATGGCATAACTTACTATCATCTGATTGATGTTGTGAACAAGACAATGGATTGCAAGGTGGTCAACGCAAACAATGAGCAGCATTATTTCAATAGGTACTTTTAACATATAATTTAATGGTTTTTGTCAGCTACTTAATTAGATTCATATTGTTGAGCAAATGCAACTAATGAAAATATTTTTATGACTCGCAGATGCAATATTATGAAAACTGCATGGGAAATGCATCAGCAGATGTTAGACTATCAGAAACTGCCAAGATGGTTGCACTGCAGTGGTGGATTCACTTTAGACATAGTATACTGATGTCAAGAAAGTACTTCGTCCACTTGGTTAGACACGCATTGCATCGAATTGCAAATGGAACTAGTTTACATTCAAACATGTCCACAATAAACCATGAAACACTGAGAAGCTAAACAAACATGTGCAACCTCCACTACAACCACCAACTGAGAGCAAGAAATCAACGGAAGTACCAAAGGTAGAGTCTGGAGATTGTGAGAACTACTTGACTCCCATCAACTTGGATCACATCTTCGCCTACAATGATCCATTGTCAGAATGGATCGAAAAGGGAGGGGAGTCGGTCCTTCATGATTTTGATACAGTACTACATTATCACAGTTCGGAGTTAGCAGCGATGGCAGAGGGCAGCGATGATCAGGCACCAGCAGAGTCTGGACAATGCCATTCAATTAGTGGATATAGACCCACGGTTGAGAGTGGGCGACATGACAGACAGGAGAGCAGTAGCCAGATTGGCAAACACCGATATTCAGTTAATGAACGGCCAGCTGCTTCAAACAAAGGAAAAGAGGCAACACAGAAGAGAAGGAAAAAGGGAAAGAATCCATCACACCCAGATGTCAACCACCAACCCGCCGCCATAAAGAAGTGCATGTTGAATCCGATTCTTTGACGAGCAACATTGTCGGCAACAACGACACATGCAATGGTGAATGCGGTGCTTTATATGATTAAGTGGCGGCAAAGGATGACAGTACTCATGTTCCACCTAGGTATGTACCAAGGAAGACACATGCAGGAGAGTCAGGCGACACCAGTACATACACCTCAATATGCCCGCACATGGTCATGTAGGGGCAACATACGGACCGTTTATTGTTAGGACGGCTCGTCGAATCGACCAGTGGACATGGACTCCCTATCCAGCAATACAAGATCAATGTCCATCCATGACAAGTCATCACATAGAAGTTCCTTCACTCATGTGTCAAGTTTGTCATATCTCCATCTGTTTGACATGTTGAACTACGAAAAGCCCTCTGGACAAGGCTACTATCTAAAGGATCGATGTCTCAGTATCCACATAAGCACTCCGATAAGTAGTACAGTAGCACAAGTTTGCCATACCCAGGTCAACAATACAAGATCAATGTCAACGAGTCATCACATAGAAGTTCACTCATGTGTCAAGTTTGTCATATCTCCATCCACTTGACATGTTGAACAACGAAAAGCCCTCAGGACGAGGCTACTATCTAAAGGATCGATGTCTCAGTATCCACATAAGCACTCCACTGAGTTGTACAGTAGCACAAGTTTGCCATATCCAAGTCAACAATCGAGTGGATCCAAACAGCGTACTGATGACAACTTCATAGAGTGCAACTTCAATGCACCACACATGATATAGCAAAGCAACAATTAGAATAAAATGTGTTTGCAGTAGTGAACCCATATCGTTGTGACGATGATGGTCTAGACCCCACTCGATTATCAAGCTGAAAATATCCATTCAAAAATTAGAGCGGAGACGATTGTGGCGAAGCTAGATATTGACGCACTTGATTGTAGAAATGTAATTATTACATTTTGTATGTGTTTCAATTGAATATATTTAGTTTACATTCATGTGTTTAATTTAAACTTAATGTTTCATCCATTAGTAATCTCTACCCCTCACATGATATTGTGTTATTTATTTTAAAATTAATGTCATAATTCTCTAACATTTACAAGAACAGAACATATTAACTCGGCTTCTTAATACGTGTATCCACCTTCTTCTCGTCAATTTCCAAGTTCTCACTCCTATTATTCGCACTCTCCCCTCCCAAGCCCCACTTGGTGAGTGACTGACTGTCTTTGTTAGTTTTACTGCTTCATTTAGCAAATAATAACTGCGAATGTGTGATATCTACTCTTTAATAATTGCAACTTATAATTATACTTTATTACAAACAAATCAAATGTGTCGCTCTCCTGTTCCTACGTTAAAATCTATTGACAACGCCACATGCTCAAAAATCCTCCCATCCTATCTTACTCGCGGCCTCAAAAATACATCTCACAATACAAGGTCTAATTCACCTAAGCATTTATCTATCCATTGAACTTATTTATTTTACCATTATATCTTTTATATAATTTCTTAAACATTGATATGTAATCTACTTAACTCTGTTGATACTAATCATATTTTTATCTTATTCTGTCATGATCGACTGGACATTCGTGATATACTGTTTTTTATACACTATACAAGTTTTGAAGATAGACAATTCCGATATGTATCTTCATAACTACAAGAATTATTCACCATGCTGTCAGATCTAGCAGTCAGGTGGCCTGCGCCAAATTGCAAGTCCATTCAATAACTAGGGTTTCAAGTGAGATAGAGAGAGCTTGTATAAGAAGTTCGGGGGATTCTACTCTCTATAGTAGAAAGTAGTAGATTGATGGATTGTACCACGGATATTGAGAAACCATCTAAGTAGGGAAACATGATGCTGTGGTACGGAGTCATCTACTCATCTCAGTATATTCTTTCTCTGACCAAAAAATTACCAAACAGATTAGTGAGAAAAATCCCCTACTTTCTCCTGCTCTCCCAATCCAAACAGACCCTGTGATTTTTGCTGTGGTTTTCCATGATGTCAACAAGTTCCCAATTCAATAGGATGGAGCATTGATTCTATCATTCACCTCCTGCTGCATTTAAGAATACTGGCACAGAAAAAAAGCAACCCAGCAGATAAACTACAGAAAAATTACCATACATTCTCAAAAAGATCCAAAACAAGCAGATTAAGCAACATAAATGAGATGTCCTAAACCTAAAATAAGCCAAATTTCAATCATTTCACAGTTCCAAATCCAGAAACTTGAAAAGGAAAAAATACTACTTGGAAACTCTTACCTGATATATCAACTCTGAGGCGAGGCTTTAGCAACTCCACTTGGGACAGGCTGTGCAGAAGGCGGCAAAGCACTGTCAGTAGAATACACAGGAGGCTGTGAATATCCACCACCATAAGAATCGCCTCCATATGGCTGCTGTGATTGTTGTTGCCCATAACCTGGCTGCACTACTGGTGGTGGTGCACCATAAGACTGTGGCTGCCCATATCCTGGCTGAGGGTGGCCTGCGCCGTAACCAGTAGCATGAGGGGCTCGGTGATGACTAGAGTCCTGCTGAACATAAACCGGTTGTGTTGGTGTGGGCTGAGAATGAGAATACCCAGGCTGCACTGGAGCTGGTTGAACATAGCCTCCTTGAGTGGTTGGGGATTGTTGCGCCTGCCCATAGACTGCCTGAGTAGGGGGCTTCTGTCCCTGTGGCTGTCCATAGCCAGGTTGTGTTAAAGGCACAGCCTGCCCATAGCCAGGTTGAGCTGGTGGTTGACTTCCATAACCTGGCTGCGACGTCGGGGGCACCACATAACCAGTCTGGGTAGATGCCTGAGAGGAATAGCTCGTAGAGTTAGCAGGCTGTTGACCAGTATATCCTTGTGTTGCAGCAGAAGGTTGGGCAGGTGGAGGAACTTGCTGAGCTGGAGGCACCTGTGTAGACCCTGCTTGGGTGCCATAAGTAGTAGTTCCATCTTGAGTTGAATTCATGGATCCATATGCAGGAGCTGAACTGTATCCCTGGTGCTGATCATATCCTGGCTGCAGATTCTGTTGTGGTTGAGTATAGCCAGGTTGAGGAGCTGGTGCATGATAACTGGCTCCATATCCATCCTGGCTATAGTTTTGTTGTTGCCCAACCGGTGGTTGCGAGTAATTAGATTCACCATAAGACCCTGGAGGATTGTAACTGGGAGGCTGTGGTTGAACATAATTGTAACTAGAATTGTCAGCTGGAGTCGAAGAGCCCCCAGGAGCCGGTTGCTGTTGCTGCTGGGATTGTTGGCCATAGTAATCATACCCACTTCCTGGTGCAGTTTGCTGATTTGGTGTGGCAGACGTTTGGTCCCACCCTGATGAGTATCCACCAGAAGCGGGTTGAGGTGGATAGCCTGTATAAGGTGGCTGAGACATGTTATATTGTGGTGGTGGGCCAGGATATGCTCCAGGTTGCATGTAGCCATAACCAGGTTGCTGCAATGGAGCTTGACCAGGTGGGCCCCAAGTTGTTGAAGGTCGTGGAGGACGGTATCCCTGTTGAGGATATCCGCCAGACATAGGTGGATTTCTAAGACGATTCTGCATAGAAATAATTTTTGCGATATGAACCAAGGAAACCCTTAAACAGTGGCAACAAAGCAAGCCAACACACATTCAAAAGAACAAAGCAATAACCAAATGAAATGTTGCATCAGTAAAACCAAATAAACTAAAAAAAAAACACACATAGGTAGCGAAATGTAGTGTACAAACAAGATGCATTTTACACTCGGCATGAGAAAAGAGGACACATGCTTACCGTAGTGGAGATGAACTGTTCAAGCTACGTCAGCAGATCACATCCTCTCCCTACTTGAAGTGAATAGGTACTAAAAGAACCCCAAAAAAACTAGACAAATACCATAGATAAAAACAAAAGAATATGAAATTTGTTGCCACAAACAGGCAACAAGGTCTCTTCAACAAACTTCAGAGAACATATCATACTCGTTATACAATTGATATGACATTGACTAGCAGAAGCAAGAGAAGGGTGAAGGCATGTGCTAGTATTGTTCTAGCCTAAAAATATAGATCATGGTCAAGAACAAAATAAGATCATTTACTACAATAACTGAAATTCACTTCAAATTGATATAAGATTTTAACCATTGTTCAATTAGTATTTTACTCCAGAACCAATAATGAGGTTTAAGGCTCCAACCACAGGTCTCAGAAGATTGAATAACACAAGGCTGTCCAGATGATGTGGAAATTATCGTTTAATAAATATTTATTTATAAATCAAACAGTAAATCATTGGCAGTCAAACTATATGAATGGAATTAACTTTTACAAAAAAAATGAAAAAAAAAAAAAAAAAATCTTGCGACTGTGAGGAACTTAGTAGATGGGCAAATCAATTGGATCAGATTCCATTAAATTGAACAAGAATCATCTTGCACCAGGACAACATCAATTAGAACCAAAATCTTGAATCCCTAAAATATTTTTTGTAAGGTCCTACTTTTTCCTTGCAAAATGGTAACCAAAGGTCAATCAAAATTGCTTTGTACTGAATTCATCTCTAAGCCAAGGAAGTTCCATGAGAAAAAACAGAATAAAATAGACAAGCTACTTGAGGACCATTCAAATAGAAGACAAAAGAGATGCAGGAAGTCTTGGGTTCAAGTCACTCTCAACACAAAAGGGCCACTCCCCATAGTGTTACCCGGTGTGTGTGGATATGGAGGTTCACACATGCCCCAAGGATTAGTCAGGTGCTAAGAGGCCTGGATATTGGTCTTCAAAAAAAGAAAAATAGAAGACAAAAGACTAATTCAGGCCATATTAAAAATAATTCCAGACAAGAAAAGGTGAAGCTTTAATTATGAAGATGAACTTAGAAGAATGAAACAAATAGTGACCAGTATGCATAAATAAACCAGCCCAATATATGGAAGCCTCAACATTAAGATTCCTATTTAGGGGAATCCCACCCATTATTAAATAAGGTATGAGCATAATATTTTATTTTTTTGATGACCGAAGGTGTCCAGGCATCGGTATGAGCATAATATTGGCCATGAGACTATAGTGTATAGATGAATATAGAAGACACATTTCCAATAATGAACATGAGGTCACAGATCCCAAGCATTCTGTCCCTACTCTTCTACATCAATGGCAAGAGATATAAAACTGACCATTAAGAAACACTTGCAACTCCTTTAAAGATCATTAGGAATATCCTCTTCTAGCGATATCATTAGCAATTATCAGGAAACAAGATTCAAAGCCATACCAGTTCTTGCCAAAGAAACACCAAGGAAATTCCTATGGACCTGCACCACATTGGTGTCACCAAAAACAGCTAATCCTACAATAATTCCCAAGAATAACTTGATTCACAGGATGCAGGCAATGAATGTAAATACTACACATTGAGACTCGGGCAAGTATCCCAACAGTAATTGAAAAAGTCAATTGAGCTAACTACAAGACCTTATTCAGGATGCTCACAGAACTTGGAAAATATAACCTGGAAATATAGGAAGCTATGCCATTAAATTCAATTATGATAAAGAATAGGACACCTGCTGCCACAAGCTAATAATCAAAAGAATATCTAGCAACGTGATCCACCATAGAAACTCAAAATTGAAATGATCACAAGAGATTTCTCTTCATATAAGTTTCAGAATGTCCAAATCCAAAGGATACCACTTAGTAGATGAACTGACCTTATTCTCAACCCATTTTCTGCAACTGATGTAAGTCAGAATCAACAGCAATGCAAATACAACACTAACTGTGGGTCCTAGCACCCCAATAGTCCTGCAGATTCATAATCTCAAGATTCTAGTACAATTTCATCCATAAGAGATCTAGATCATTGTGCATTGTATGTATCTTGTTCGTTGAATTCTTGTGGTGGAACTTTGAGCACAGGTTTTTAAATAGGTTTAGATGGCCCAAAAAATATCTCAATGAAACAATTACTGACATGAATCATGTTTTTTTTTACAGCAATCATTTCGAAAAGTACCATAGGATGTAACTTATTTCATCAAAATAAAATAAAAAATAAAGAGAGCATAGCTTTCAAGGACCAAATATCATGGAATAGTGATCCACATATAACTATCAGTAGACAAAACCTGTAGGAGAACAAATATACTACCCACACACACAACTCTCCATGCACATAATGCATAAACAGAGACACCTGCACACACATGCGTAAACACAGACACTGGACCAGACTGCATAAAAGGATAAGAAGACAGCAGCATGAATGGACCCATATGAATCCATTTCAGGACAAAAATAGCCAACAAAATAGGTAACCACAATCCTGAGCCTGATAACCCTATTGAAGAAAAAAAATACAAGCATGCAGTTGAATAACTACAAGCACAGAAGAAATTTTAAGTCTACTTTATGGATCATGGATTCACTAGGAAATAGCTAGCAAATTAAAAAATAAAGAAAAATTAAACAAAAAGGTCATTATTCTCAATCAACAAAGCACTATATATTACATATTAAGACAGAAGTTGGATTTGATTATATAATTTGGTTTATGCTAAAGTACGAGGAGGTGTAATTGGCAATATAATTGATTCGGATGGTGCTGAAGTTTGTACATGTATAAAACTGAAATATGCCTATCAAAGCTCTGTAAAGGAAAAAGAACCAAGAAACTTGACTGCCCCATCCAGGACATCCAAAACCAAAGATAGTGATTTTTTTTTTAAAGGTAAAGATAATGTTTGAGGAACAAGAAAGAATAAATGTATATTCTTTGATGCTTCCAACCAGTAAATGGATCTGATAACATAAAGTAAACAAGGACAACATATATACTACAAAAAGAGGGATTATCAGAGACAAACTATCATTCAAAAACATTGCGCCCAAACAGTTTCTTTCATAGGCCAAATCTGCCGAGTCTCGTAGCAAAAACAGGCATGAGTTCGCTTGAAAACACTGGATACATAGATTTGGTTGAATAAACATCCATACAAACATTGCACAACAGCAAATTTGAAAACATTATATGAAATTCCAGAATGCAAAAATATGGAAAAGAACCTTCCAGTAAATAAGTTCATAACAAAATTAAAGATAAGAACAGATAAATATATTTAAGAACAGATATGCAGATCTTATTTTGAAAACTCTCATCAAGAGAGTTAAAGAAATAAATTAAACATTTGATATAAAAGATAAAGAAACTAACATATCTGCAGCAGAAAGAGAGCACTGCAAAAATTGATAGATCAAAAACCAACAAGAATGCTCAAGAACCATTAATGATGGCAACAGCAAAAGCAGCTGACCAACTTTCAGTAAAAAGTTGCAAGAAAAATTTGCCGGCAGCACTATTGCATCTGAAGATAGCTATAGCCAAAAGTAGCAATAAAACTTTGCTGGCAATTACTGGTCATCAACGTTTTAGGAGCAAGTATGTGAAAATGTCCAATTAAGTTCTAGACAAAAAACAGTAATAGGAATTTTTAGAAAATGTATAAGGAATGAAAGGAACTGAACGCAAAGATGATAATACCCACAGAAATGGGAAATGATTACGACGAACATTGCTTTGAGAAAATTAAATGACTATATACATATTGGCTAAATGCTCAATATGTAAAAAGAAGTTAATGCAAAAATAACAACCCAAAACAGAAGATGGCCTAAAATTATGGGCAAAACCATAGTTAGCAATTCTCTGTTTAATACTCCTATCATACGCATAATGTATGTACTTAAAAAAAAAAAAAGTCTTCTTGTACTTCCAAAAATACTTTCATTATACATATAAAGTTGACATGAACAAAGCATCAAGAAGCCTCAAGTATAATACATGTATTAAACTTGTAACGTGTAATTCACACATTATTCAACTACCTTGGCTCTTATCTATTCACTTTTTATATATTTATAAAAACAGTTTAAACATATTCTTTTTTTCTCAAGGTAATTGATGTGGCTTCACTCATTGAATATTTAGAGAATGATAAAAAGATGAATAATTTTCTTAAATATTTCATTCTGTTTTTTTCTTACCTAATGTAAACTATTAACATAGTTACTTTATTTTATTTTTTAAAAAAAAAGTTTTTTAAAGCTAGTTTTCTTACAAAAAAAATTGTAACAACAAAATTACATCAAAAACATACTTTTAAGGCTTATTTCAATTTAAAATACTTCCCAAAAATTACAAAAATGAAAATATATTAAATTTATTTAATAACTTAGCCTAGTTTTTGGTCCTTGAATTTTTCAAATGGGACGTACCATACATGTAAGTATCCTTTCCTGACATTTTGGAGTATCAACTTTTTATGGCCAAATTTCTAATCGTATTTTTCAAGAAAAACTGAACCTCACATGAACTTGTTGCATCCCATACTTTTACCATACACCGAATTGTTAACTATGGGCAAATATGCAAACCAAAATTTCAAAGACCTATGAGTTCCACTCAACTATTAGGGAAAAAAATTAAAATATATGGCATCTCTTTTGCTCGTCCATACCTTTATTGATGTTTACATACTTGAAGAGATTTCTCCACTTGGAATTAGATCACATAGAGCAACCTTAACAAAAGGAGTATTAGAAAAATGATTAAAAGATATGGCATCTTTGTCTCTCATCCACACCATCATTGATGTTTAGATACTTGAAGAGAACTCGCTTCATTTTGGGTTGGACAACAAAGAGTACACAGAGTCAAAATAGTTAGAAACCCCAATTAGCGTAGTGTTGACTAAATAAAAAATGTCAAATAAACATCATAAACAAGTAGATGCCATTTCCCATGGCCCACTATCCTAGAGGTTTCTAGTTCCTGACCATGAAGAGATAACAACCAAGAACAAAATCATGTGCAGTACCAAGCATACCACGTATCCCAAATTACCTTTCCAAAAAAAAAAGTACAAATACCAACCAAATGCAAGCAGTTAACATTACTTCTTTCAGACAAGTGCTACTGTGCTACCAACTAGTGAACAGTTCACATGCAAACTCACAACCCAATATGCATACCTCACTGATTACTTCATTAACCAATTGCTTTGCCGATTCAATTTGTTCTTTGGTGCCATCAATATGAACGGTTCTTTCAGTTGATGCATCACCCGGTGGAAGATGCAACGGTATCAACTGGACAAAAGAATAAGAAAAAATTCCAACATTAAAAACAAGCATAATTATTTAATGTTATCATATTAAAGCCACTTCCATGAGCAGAAAGAACTGTATATATAATTTATACAACAGAAATTTCAGGTACAATAACGATTAAAGCAATGCAGTCTAATGCAGTAACAGCAGAAGTGAAAGTGGCAAAAAACCATTTTCTTGTACAAACAATAAGGGTTGATAAAGACATGCATGCAGTGTTAGATAAGTCTGCAGATACAAATATCAATTGTGATGAATTGAATTTGAACCTACATGGCACAATGCAGATAAAAATCTTTCCCTTCTTGCAAATGAGCCTAGTTTCCATATAAATTTCAGCATTGGGCTATTGTTTATTCTCTGTTGGCATTTCCAATATGCAATGATAGAGGTCATAGTGAGTCAACTAGTTATATTAAGTTTTCCAAATTGAGTCAACTAGTTATATTAGTTTCTAATAATGATATCTCCAACTTGATGATGAAATTTTAGTTAATTAATTGCTTTTTTTTTTCTGTCTATATTTGTCGTTCAGCCTCTTTGTCAATTGAAATGGCTACTGGTGGTGAGGGCAGTGGTAGTAGGTGTGGTTCATCTAGTAGTACAGCTACAAGTAGATTTTGTTCCTCCGAGGCTATGGATGACCATTGTCCTCTTTGGTCATATGTTACAATATATCAAAGTAGATATCTGAATGTTGGAGGTGGAAATAGGAAGTGGAAGTGTAATTTTTGTAATAAGGATTTCAACGGTTCATACTTAACTCGTCATCTATTGAGGCAAACTGGTAAAGGGATTCAAATATGTTCTTCTGTGACTGAAAAATATTTAAGGGAAGTCTTGAGAGTTGATTTTGAGGCTGAAAAAAGGTCTAGACCCAAAAATGTTCCCTTACCCAATCGTTCTGTTGCAACTCTTATGGCCTCAACATCAACTAGTGAGGGGAAAAAAAGACGAGTTGGAGGTACAAGTGCTTTGGAAAAAGCATTTAAAATTGATGCTAGAGATCGGCTTACAAGTAAATTGCTAGAATGTTTATTCATGTGGTTTGCCATTTAACTTTGCTAGAAATCCCTATTATCTTAGTTCATATACTTTTTCAGCCAACAATCAGATCGCTGGTTATGTTCCTCCTAGTTATAATGCTTTAAGAACTACACTTTTACAAAAGGAGAGAGTAAACATTGAAAGGTTGCTCCAACCAATCAAAGGAACTTGGCATGAGAAGGGGATGAGCCTAGTTAGTGATGGGTGGAGTGATGCACAAAAGAGGCCGTTAATCAATTTCATGGCTGCATCTGAGGGAGGCCCCATTTTCTTGAAAGTTGTTGATGGGTCAAAAGAATATAAAGATATGCACTACATTGCCAAATTGATGATAGACACAATTTGTGAGGTAGGATCAGAGAATGTGGTGCAAATTGTGACCGATAATGCTCCAGCAGAGTTACTTGTTGAAGGTCATTACCCTCACATATTTTGGACTCCTTGTGTGGTGCACACATTAAATCTTGCACTAAAAAATATATGTGCAGCAAAAAATACAGAGAGGAATGAGAATGTCTTTACTGAATGCCATTGGATTACTCAAGTTTCAGATGATGCATGTTTTATTCGCAACTTCATTATGAATCATTCTATGAGATTGGCTATTTTTAATTCCTTTGTACCATTGAAATTGTTTGTTGTGGCCGAGGCACAATTTGCTTCCACCATTGTGATGTTGAAGAGATTGAAGCTTATTAAGCGTGGCCTTCAGGAGATGGTTATTAGTGAGGAATGGAGTGCCTACAGGGAGGATGATGTTGGAAAGGCCCAAGCTCTGAAAGAGATGGCTTTAAATGATGTATGGTGGGACAAGGTTGACTATATTCTTTCTTTTACACGTCCAATCTATGAGATGCTCCGGTTGTGCGACACGGATAAGCCGACCCTTCATTTGGTTCATGATATGTGGGATTCAATGATAGAGCAAGTGAAGGCGGCAATATATGGCCATGAATTGAAAGAGCTAGATGAGCAGTCTACTTTTTATGGCGTGGTGTATGATGTACTCATTGATCGATGGACTAAAAGTTGCACACCACTACATTGCATGGCTCATTCTTTGAATCCAATGTAATTTATCTATTTCGATTATTTTTTTAGATTTTGAACTTCATGTTTTACAAGCTAATGTTATGCTTTTCTAACCTATAGGTACTATAGTAGTGAATGGCTTGCTCAAGCTCCGAATAGGGTTGTACCACATAAGGATGCAGAGATATCTGATAAGAGAAACAAATGTTTGAGGAGGTATTTCCCTGATGTGAATGAGAGAAAAGAAGTTCTGACAGAATATTCAAGGTTTTCAGGAGCTACTAATGTATTTAGGTCCTTTGATTGTTTACAAGACAGATGGGACTTGGATCCAAAAACATGATGGGTGACCTATGGAGCTTCTACACCAAGACTACAAAAGATGGCTCTTAAGCTTCTTGTACAACCATGTTCATCATCGTGTTGTGAGAGGAATTGGAGCACCTACTCATTCATCCACTCCATTAAAAGAAACAAGACACATCCTAAAAGGGCTGAAGATTTGGTGTTCATACATACAAATCTTCATCTTCTGTCAAGGAAGAATGAAGGCTATGTAGAAGGACCAAATTGGATATAGGACATTGGGCGAGATCAGTGGGATCCATTTGACGGAGCTGGAGTTCTAGAGGTCGCAAGTTTGTCTCTTGATGAACCAGATATGAAGGCAGTTGTTTTTCCTGATGACGATGAAGGAAATGAAGAAATTGAAACCTTCAATCAGATTTTGTAATAAGTAATAACATGTATTTTGTGAGTGACTTATATTTCTTATCATGTACTTAGTAATTTAGTATTTGTTGAAATGTTTAACTCTTTTTATCTCATAGTAGAATTTATGATTTTTTTTGTAAATGTTTGAAATTATATATATATATATATATATATATATATATATATAATTTTTAATTCGGCGTATCCCGCCGCACCCGTTTCCTAGTTTTTCAAAATTTGTCGTGCCCCCATATCGGATACGTGTCGTATCCGATACGCGTACCTGTATCGGTGCTTCTTAGACAAATTGTCATTTGTGAAGCCCTACATGGACAGTGCTCGAAGAATAGTTAAATTTTTTGTACCAGTATCAACATGTCTTTGATTTGTTGAGGGTATATACCAAATGAAGAGAATTGCAAAGGCCAGCCACAACAAGGTTTGCAACTCAATTCATTTGTTTACAATCTATTTTGAGTCAAGAAGATGCATTAAGATTGATGGTTGCTTCGGTTGAATGGAGAAATATGCTACAGTATAAAAAAAAGTGAAGGAAAAGACGTGGCAAACATTTTACATGGTGATAAATTTTGGAATGGTGGAAAGAAAGTAATCCAAATTATTTAACCTCTTGTTAGAATATTGAGGATTACTTGTATGATGAACTTAATTGTGTAATAGCAGCTATTAGAAGACTTTATCCAAATCTTGATGATGAAGATAAATGCAAGGAAATTTTGAGCATAATAGATTAACGTTAGAAAAAAAAAATTGCATAGTCCTTTGCATGCTGCAGCTGCATATTTTCATCATAAGTTATTTTACGAGAAAATTATAAATTCAAATGTAGAAATCAAAGATAGCATCAATAAAGTTATCCCGAAAAGGCACCAAAAGGAGAGTTGAGAGAAACATTTAAAGAGTTCACTCTTTATCATTATAGAGATCCAAGCAATTTTTGGAGAAGAGATATCAAATCAGCTGATGCATTCAGCTCATCCTAATAAGTTTCTTTTCATTTTTTTTTTTAATTTAATTTTGATTTAGTATTTTATAGTTTATATAAATTGTATCTTGTAAGGTGTATCTAATTCCTTTAATTACTTAGGGATGTGGTAGGACTTATGTGGAACTTCAATTCCAAATTTGAGGTCCATTGTGATAAAAATCTTGAGTCAATCATGTAGTGCATCAACATGTGAGCGCACTTGGAGCGTTTTTTAAGCAATTTATTCGAAAAAGAGGAACAAACTTGATCCAGAAAAGCTTCAAGATTTGATTTATGTGAAAATGGATTTACTTATGAAAAAGACTTAGCGGAGAAATTCTTTAAGGACTCAAAGGCCATTTCACTTGATGAAATTAATCCATTTGATGGTTTGAACGAAAAGAATGAAGAAAATCAATATTCTAGTGATGATGGTGAAGATAATGCTGCACTTTCTTCGGAAGAGTATGAGGGCTTACAAAAATTTAATTTCTTTGAATAAAAGAATGATGGTTTTATTGACATTTGATGTTATTTATTATATTTGTTGACCATAATAATACTATTTTTCTTTTGATGGTTTGTTAATTGAAAGTTTGAAACTTCACATTAGGGCTTTCTTGGTAGATAATTGTGTTTTTTAATGTTATTTTGATATTGGATGACTTTGATATGATATTTAACAATGAACTCATGTAGAATTGTATGATATTTTTGTACTCAAGAAATGTTAGACGAGAATTATTTATTTATTATTTTTATTTTTATTATTTTTTAAATATTATATTTTTCGTGAGATTTTCCCATTAAATTTTCGATAAAAACCCGAGAATTTGAAAATATCCCACTACTAACATTTGCCGTTAATATTCCGAGAACGAGATTTGTTACATTGGCAGAGACAATCTAGAACAAAACAGGAGAAAGTCGACGCACCATCACCTACGTGTCAAAGCCCCAGGCATAGCGGATCTAGTCTCTGATCTCATCCTCCTCCACGTATGCATTCCTTGCTTCACCAATCCAGGTTTGATACAAAGCCTCCTTGTGTTTGCCAACATATTCTTCATTTACTTGGAGCAATTTCTGATCTGCGATAGATATAGACAGATAGCAAGGACATGGATTTACTCCTTTTTCCTTTTCAATTTTTTTCTCATAGACCTTCTCCTAGGTATTAGCTCGTCCTCTCCTCCTGCGCAGTCTTCTGTTTTCAAGACCATCCCGAGCTCGATTCACCTAAATCTTTTTTCCATCAAAAACTTGCCCATCAAGCATCTTATGGCTCTTTCCGCTTCTACCTCTGTTTTAAATCAATTGAATGCAAAGTTCCTTCTTTTCCCCGATCTCTTGTCCGTCAGAACGTAACTGTCAAATACTACTCCAAATACTCACGGTGTCTGGTGCCCCATTCTGGGGTATTCCCTATAAACAACGAGAAACTCTCTTTCCACCAGTCCACCATGTTTGCCCATGACAAGCAAGTATCAACATCTTACACCCAAAATACCTTTTTGGCTTTGATAGTGAGCACCTTCCAATAGTGCATTGTCAAACAACATCCTAATCAAGTGAGATATGTTATCTTATGCTTACGCATTTGAAACTGGTGACAAGTCTAGGCATACACTCAATTGAAACATTTTCATGCATATGTTTGTATGTCATCGTCATCGCATTAGCAATTTACTCCATCTATTTAGAAATTCTTGTACATAGGCTGCTTGCCTACTCCATGCCTATAGGATTTGAACCCACAACCTTGTGGTCACAACATTTGTATGTGTATATACAGTTTATGATACTTTCAACATTAAATTGACCATGGGATGAATTTTTTCTCATTATCATCATCATTGTTATTATTTGAAGTGGAGGCATAACTTTAGTTACACCAAAAGTTCCAACTAAATTGCAGATAATCATATTATTTTAAGTAGCTTGATCTTAACACAGTGGAGGCATAACTTTAGTTACACCAAAGTTCCAACTAAATTGCAGATAATCATATTATTTTAAGTGGCTTGATCTTAACACACACACACAGAAAAAGTGAGAGAGAAAAAGGGAGCAACAAATCAAAGTGTTCGATGAGATTGAACCATTTAAGCTGCATATATACCCAAAAGATCCAAAGTTGCTACAGATATTTTTGGGTCAAGCGTTGAAGTCAAGTAATTCACTTAATGTCTGGAAATTGCACTCCCCGTTTTTGCCTTTGGGGTTCTATGAACAAGAAGTGACCACCATTCAAAATTAAATAAATAAATGAGAATTGGTAAACCATACAACATTCTGTCGTGTCAGTCTCAAATTAAGGTGGTGGAGAGCAATGTGATACTAGTAGTAGTAGTAAAGATTTGCCACTCCCATGCAATTTAGTTTTACTGTGAATTAGTACCCACAAAGTGGACCCCATATAGATGGGATGAGAATTCAATGGTGAAGAAGAAAATGAAGACATCTAAAACTACTAAAAACAGAGCCAAATAATACATAAATGACCATAGACAATAAGGCAATGGAGAGTCACAAATGATTTTTGTCAAGCCAACTGGGACCCCAAATGATTCAGGGGGTGGGTCACACAGATGGTGATGACTAAAGTTTAAACCCCCTCCAGCCATCCTAGTTAGACACTTTTATTTTTTGTCTATGAACACTATCTAGAGGGAAAACTAAAAACAGTAAACTAGGAAAGCATCAATTATTTTTTTATGATCAAAAAGCATCCTTTAATTGACTAACCTGAATACGAGCTCCTGACTGAGCTTGCATATTTTTAATTGTTTCACCACCTTTACCAATTATCAGGCCAACCTGGAAAAGGAAGACACCATCACAACACAAGCAGCTATATAGATTTTTTTATTAATCATGATTTGCATGTAACGCCCCGGATTTTCAAGATATCAATTTACTTGAATTTTGTCCATTTAAATTATGAATTAATGGACATAGATCTTAGATGGGTAAGGTGTTGGGCAATGGCCCAATTAAGACCCAACGGTTATGGAATGAGTGTTCAATGTAGGGTAAATGGGTAAGATACATTTAATTGGGTCAAGGTGGCCATTTGGGTCAAAAGGCCCAATTGGGACCCAATGGGTCATGGTTGACTTGGTTGACCACCAAGTGATTCCAAGCTTAATTTATGTTGGGCAAAATTAAAATGGAAAGACAATCAAGTGAGTGAGTTGGCTTTGAAGTGATTAGTTAAATGAGTGAGTTGATTTGAAATGAGTTAAATCAAGGGGGTAAGTTAAATTAAAAAGTGAGTGAAGTGTGAAGGTGAAAGATTGTTGTTTCAAACACCAAATCAAGGGGGTTTCCAGCAAGGTCAGCCTCAGCTAAAGATCAAGAAGGAAGGAAGGAGAGGCTAAGAAAGGAAAGGAGCAAGAAAGAGTGAAAGAAAATCGGAGGAGACGCGAAATTGGTAAGTACTCTATAAATTGCAAAAATAAGGAAAAAAATGGCCAAGGACATGGTTCGGCCATTACATGGCCGAACCCTAATTTTTATTATGGATGAAAGAACCAATGATGAACCATAGGGTTCGGCCATGTTTTATGGCCGAACCCCATGGAAAGAGTTAAGTTTTATGGGTTTAAAGTGATTTTACATGGCTGAACCCTAATTTTTATTATGGATGAAAGAACCAATGATGAACATGGCCGAACCCCATGGAAAGAGTTAAGGAAGTTTTATGGGTTTCAAGTGATTTTAAAAGGGAAGATGATGGAGCAAAATGGCAGAACCCCATGAAAAGACATTGGTATGATTTTTATGGATTTGAAGGAGGGAAATCATAAATGTATGTGTATGATTTTTAAAGGTTTAAAAGGATTTAAATGGATGGAGGTATGAGAACCAATCATAGATGTATAATAGGTTTTTAATGGAAATAAGGAACCATAGGGTTCGGCCATGCATGGAGAGACAATGATGGTTAGTGTAGTCATGTTTAATTAATTTTGAAGATGGTTAATAATTTGGAAAGGTGTTGGTTTGTTGGATCAAAAAGAAGGGAAAAGAGGAGCACCAAAACCCAAGGGTGAGGTTCGGCCATGGTGAATGGCCGAACCCCACCAAGTACTATTTATGGATTTAGATATCATAGGGTTCGGCCATGGTGTATGACCGAACCCCATGAACCATTTTGTGGATCGCTTTTGGGACTTGGTCATAAGTAGATAAATCAAGTAATTATCCAAGGACGAATAATGGCATAGAATGTAATTATGAGGAAAAAATGAAAGATCATGGGTTCGGCCATGATGAATGGCCGAACCCCATGAGGAAGGTTTTTATGGAGTAGGTGGTTACATTAACTAAGAAATGAGGGAGTAATGGATCAAAGGAAGGATTAAATTAAATAGGTGAGGTTCGGCCATAGTGCATGGCCGAACCCCACAATTTGTGTTTTTGGACTTAGACACCAGTACAAATCAAATGGGTTGTTGGTTTGACTCATGGATATGTTATAAGGTAACAGGACTACACAAAAGGGGGCACGATCGTGAACGGTTGCCGGATTAAAGCTAAAGGACACCTTAGTTGTCTTGGGTAGGATTCTACCTTCTGTGAAACCGTGGTTATGTATGTTGGTTTTATCTTATTTTGATGAGTTATGTTGTAAAATAATATGTTGCAAATATGAAGATTTAATGCTATGTTTATCATATAAAATAGCATGGAATTCATTAGCATCTCATGCATGGCATAGGGTGAAGGCTATGTGACCGGAGGGGCCACACTCCGTCGGGGCGTCCGAAAAACCTATGTGGGGGGGTACCTTGATTATGAGAATCTCATCAAGAGATAACCGGAGGGGCCACACTCCGTCGGAGCGTCCGAAAGACCTATGTGGGTGTACCTTGATGATGAAAATCCCATCAAGAGGATACATTTGATTGTGATGGGTGGGACTCATTGCATACATGGCATGGCATGATTTTACAAGATTTTGATGTTATATTATTTACATGCATATTTTATACTAACCATGTGTTAGCCTTACTTAGAATTCCTACTGAACGCGTTGTTCTAACGCCCTACTTCTACCCTAGTGAATGAAACAGAAAATGAAGGAAATGATGATCGTGAACGGAGCCAAGCATAGGAGCTTGGGAATGTTTATTGTTATTTTATTAAGTTACTCAAGGACTTGTAATTTTGAGTAGCTAGAATTTGGCATGTAATAACTTAGATAATTTCGTTATGGTTTGATTGGTTTATTTTGGATAATTAATTTAAGGTAATTTGGTTAGGTAACGAAGTACTTTGCTATCTAAAAATGGACTAGAGTTAGGTTCTATTATAATCCACAGTTTATGTTATATTCCGCAAATATAAACTTAATACGTGTGAACCATCTCAGTGGACTTAGTTCACGCACACGTATGGTTGGCCAGTTAAGGATCGGACTTTAGAAGCTCGGACTTAACTCGAGTCGTGACGTCCCACTCTCTATCACTTTTAAAAAAAAAAAATAGACTCTGATTTTCGGAAAGTAAGTGAAAAAGGACGGGGCATTACATTGCAAGAAAACAATGGATATGTGCTGTGTCTAAAAAAGAAGGGGTGTGTGTGTGTGTGTTATGTACAAGATAACTAAATTCACTTGCCTTGTTGTTTGGGACCTTCATTGAAAACTGCTCAACTCCACCTTGTCCAGTATTAAATCTCCGAGCAGCAACTATACCAGAACCCCCTGCTTCAGCCTGCATTTTAGCATGCCCAATTAAAACATTACATTATATTCAGTTACAAGAATAAAAAACCACTACATTATATTCAGTTACAAGAATAAAAAACATGACATTATATTCAGTTACAAGAACAAAATTCAAGTTTCGAGTACAAAATATTATACTAAGGAGGAGGCTGAATTTCATTTCATAATTAAAAAAAAATCCCTAGACATACGATAACTACCTCTGCAAGAACATCCTTAATTAACTGCTCAGCCTTGTTAATTTGCTCTTGAGAGCCAATGAGCTCTACCATCCTAGTCGGAGAAGTAGGATCGGCATCCATATCTCTGGTTACTTGAATCTTGGCCCCGGACTGAAGCTGAAGATACTTAATGGTCTCACCACCTTTCCCTATAATAACACCAACCTGCACCAATGCCATCAAAGTAAAGCACTTTATTACTGCCATTAGCATGATGTACACAACTTTGTAACCGGTGACTCCCATGAAATTAAGCAGCTACCCTTTCATTTGGAATATCAATCTTCTTGCTTGGTCCTTGGAAGCCAAATGCAACAGGTATTGATGAAGGAGATATGCCAACTTGGGAATTCACGAATTGTTGACTTGCAGCCTTTTGTGTAAAATCTGTTACCCATCATTTGAAGATAACTTAGTAAAAGCCAAAGCCAGGATCAGAAAATAAAGCAGTCACCCATGATACATCTGAGATAAAATAATAATTACCAGTCCATCCTTTTGAGTGAGAATATATTATAATAATCACCCACCCATCACTTAAAACACTAGATGACAAAGGCCAGAGCAATGAATACAGTATTTTAACAGAATGAATGATGGAATAGCCCAAGTGTAAGGGTCCCCACAAAAGGTGTTGATTCCTTCTAGACATTAGTGTTGACTCCAACGTACACCTAGGTGCAGACTCTTCTTTTTCTACTTTTGCCCATTCTCCAAACCTTTCCCTATAGACTCCTCAACCAATCTAGGCTCAAACCATTTGTTGGTTGCCTTATTTGGGGCCTGCATCTAACATTTTGTAGAACATCCTGCATCATTTAGCTCTTCACAAGGATATTGTCGATTCAATATAATGTATACACTGAAATTTCAATGAATTGGTATACAAATGGATTTTCAAATGGACACTTCTTCATTCACTAATTACTTTAATTATAAAATGAAGTTAATAGATGCACATGTGCCTCATGGGGGTATGTCCTAAAAAATAGTAGAAATAAAAATCAGACTGCAAAAAGTGTCATTGAACATATTTGTCAACACAGTAAATGTATGGTTCAAACTAATCAAATAAAATGAGTCAAGTTTTGAATGGCTCAAGCATAACCATAGATAGACAACTAACATTGACAACAGCACAAGTATGCCAAGGAATACTTGTAAAGTATAGCGGCTGAGCCACATAACATGCCATGCTTCACAGCGGCTGCGTTTGGATGAGGGGTAAATTTAGAGGGGTTACCCCAAGTAAGGGCCACCCTTGAGTGGGGGTGCCCCTTGAAATGGAATTACCCTTATCTTGTTTGGTAATTGTAGTGGTAAAATAAAAGCTTATCCTAAGAGTAACAAATCTTGTTTGGTAACTACAAGCAAGAGTAACCTAATATATTAATATTTTTTGAAAAATTTTATGAAACATAATTATTAAATAATACTCAAGAAGTAAATCCTAATAATATAACTTATAATAATATTAACCATTTTTTATAAATTATTTTTCATAATTATAATTTAATATGAACACTTGCATTCTAACATTAAAAAATAAATAAATAATTTTTTTATATTATTATTTTAAATCCCAAAAAATGAATAAAAAATATCAACATATCTCTTCATAAACATTTATAATTTTTATTTTTATATTATATGAATTTAATAAAAATATTAATTCTCATAAAATTGTTAATATGTCATGTTACCCCTACTCAAGGGCAACTCCCGTAAAATTTACCCCTCATCCAAATGCATCACATTGAAAATATTAACAATTTTTAAAATAAACTTCCAACAAAATAAATTGCTAACTACCCAAAAAAGATTAACATGAAGCTCAAACTCTTTCGGAGTTTTGACACCCTATCAAATTTGGATAGAATCACCCCTTAAAAATAGGACATTTTGACAATTATGTTTCATAAATTTTATTTTTATTTTTTATATTATATAAATTTAATAAAAAATTATTAATTCTTATAAAATTGTTAATATGTCAGATTACATCTGCTTACAGTTACCCCTACTCAAAGGTAACCCCTTGTAAAATTTACCCCTCATCCAAATGCATCATGTTGAAAATGTCGACATATTTTTAAAATAAACTTCCAACAAAATAAATTGTTAATTACACCGAAAGAGATTACCATGAACTTCAAACTCTTTCAGAGTTCGAAACCCTAACGAAATTTTCGACATAATCACCCTTAAAATAGGACATTTGACAATTATGTTTCATAAAATTTAATTTTTAATTTCTATATTATATAAATTTAATAAAAATTATTAATTCTTATAAAATTGTTAATATGTTAGATTACCACTACTTACAGTTACCCCTACTCAATGGTAACCCCCGTAAAAGTTACCCCTCATCCAAATGCATCATGTTGAAAATGTTGACACATTTTTAAAATAAACTTCCAACAGAATAAATTGCTAATTACTCTGAAAGAGATTATATGAATCTCAAACTCTTTCGGAGTTTCGAGACCTTATCGAAATTTTGTCAAAATCGCCTCTTAAAAATAGAACATTTTGACAATTATGTTTCATGAAATTTTATTTTTATTATTTATATTAGATAGATTTAATAAAACATATTAATTCTCATAAAATTGTTAATATGTCAGTTTACCCTACTTATAGTTGTCCCTACTCAAGGATAACCCCCGTAAAATTTACCCCTCATCCAAATGCATCATATTGAAAATGTTAACACATTTTTAAAATAAATTTCAAACAGAATTAAATACTAATTACTTGAAATATATTATTTTTAATTATATAATATTTTTTTTAAATACTTTAATTTTATAATATATAATTGATAAAGAGAGGAAGGCAAGGGTATTGAGGGGTAAGGTATTGTGAATATCCCAGCCTCCAAAGGGATATTCAAAAATGGGATGAGGGGTAAATTTTCAAATTTTTACCCTCATCCCCTTGTTACCAAATGAGGGTAACAAGGGGTAACGGGGTTTACCCCCTCTTACCCCTATCCAAACGTAGCCTTATCAGCTATTACTACGTGTAGTTTGCCGTTGAATTTCTATAGAACTACTTACCTACCAATACCTGATTAACCCTGCTCTCAACTGAAACAAATCCCATTCAACTACAGACCTAATAATAAGAGATACAAAGGAGGAAACCCAGAATAACTAAACAAGATCATCCATCAAAACCCTCGAAAAGAAGAAACAATAAACCCCTAAAGAAGTGAACCAAAAACTTAAAGCAACCCAAAAATTCCAATAAACACATCAAATCAAATAAATCTAATCCCTAAAGTCTCAAAACTCGGACTACTGCTCAAATGAAATCCAATTCCAAACTGCAATATGATGAAATAAAGCCTAAAAAAACTTAAATGAGAAATGCTAAATGTCAAAAACAAATAAACGTAAGAAACCGACAAAAGATCTAATCAAAGGCAACTGGCCTAAACCCTAAGTCATTGAAAGAAGCTCAAAAACACAAAATCAACTAATAAACCAAAAAAGCCTATTCCAAAATCGTTAACAAGCTCTTAAAATTCAAATGAAAACCTATAGGACCCTACAAATCCATTTCCAAAACTCCAACGAATCCATTCACAACAAAAAAAAAAAAAAACCTAAATGAGAGAACTGACCCGATGGAGCGGATCCGAATCCCTTGTCATTAGAATCTTCGGGTCCAGAGCCTCCGTTCTCAAGACGGGGGCGCTTGGCCTCGGCAGTGCTCAAGATGCGGGCCGCTATCTCCTGAGCCCGCTGCTTTGCCGCTTGGATTTCGTCCACCAGTGGCGCGGCGCTGTTGAAGGAAGCTGGGGGAGCGGCGCCAGAATCAGGAGACAGAGACGCAATCGGAGCGGAGAACCCGGTGGGGCGCCGGGTGGATGGTGAGGTGTAGCGCCAGAATCAGGCGAAGAAGACGTGATCGGAGCGGAGAGAACCCGGTGGGGCGCCGGGTGGATGGTGGAGGTGTAGGCGTCTGCTCCTCGTATTTCCGCTTTCCATCGGTGGAACGAGCTGTAACCTGAGCATCTTCCGCCATGATGGGTTAGAGAGAGAGAGGGAGAAACCCTAGATTGAATTTAGGGAAACGACGGTAAAGGCGTGAAGGACTTTTATAGGCTGATCATGTGGACGACGCTGCGTGAGATAAAAGGAAATTATACAATTAATTTGATGACTATTACATTTTTCTCTTCGGGTAATAAAAAATCTCCATGCCAATTCATTGTAATTTTCTGATTATTGGGAAGGTCAAATATAACATGATACACATTTTAAAATGAGAATGACTATGATTATAGTTATTATTATAATAATAATGTTAGTGCTCCAGTGTCAATTACTTGATTTAGAAGAACATTGTCTTGGAAAATTGATACAAGATTCAAGTGGTGTGAAGATTGAATCAAGAGTAAAGCATTGGAAAATCAAGTGCATGATTCAAGTATCACCAAGTGTATGACAATCATCAAAGGTAAATTGCCATAAATAACTTTAGGGTGAACTCAACACACTTAAAAAGACCTAGACTAAACTTAGAAAACATATTGGTAAATCTTAAATTAAGTTTAGGGGACCATTGACATCCAAAAGAACATGAACTCAAAACTGTAAAATTTGGTATACTGTCATAACAAAACATCGTGTCTGGCGACCCATTGCACAATGGATTAAGGCAATGTGTTTGAACCACTATAAAAAATAGAGGGATAAAGAAGTAGACCAGCGTATGTCGAACTTTTCAAAATCTTAGGCGAGTGGGTGAAATTCCTATTCAATTGTGTATGTGGAATTCACTATATTCATGAGGGTGTAATTCCCCATATTATTTGGGATAACCGAGGGTTGAGTGAGTCCAATAGTATATGTAGGAGGGATATACTCTGAATTACTATACATCGGGTGTTGTGAATGTTTGGTCTTTTATTTGTGTGATTGATCTATTATTGGCACATGTCTTATCACAAACACATATCTCTTGATTAATCTTGTTTATTTCGCCGCAATATTTTAATTAATTAAGAAATTTGTGAAGGCCACAAAAATTGGGATTGTTCTATTCACACCCCCTTTAAGACAATTGTGATCTATCACACGGAGAACTTTCAAATAATAACAAAAACTAAATGTATTAATTAATTCAATTAAATATGCCTAGTTTCAAAAACTCTCTTTTCTTACACTTATTTACATATGCTTCACTTGGCAGTAGGTATTTGATTCATTGCCTTAAAATTAGCACCACGGCTTCCATCAATCTAGCAGTCTTTTATTTTTATTTTATAAATTTTAAAGATTCTCACGTCAAATATAGTTGCATGAAATTATTCCAAGTAAGTCAAACCTTTTATCTCCTTTTTTTTTTGTTTTTTTTTCTAGACTTGGTTTTTTACGAGAACTTTTTTCGGTAATTTTTTGCTCTTCTTATACTTTTATTTTATTTTTGTTTTGATGATCTTCATTCTTCTCAGCTTTTTTTTTTTTATCTTAACTCTGCCTTTTAAATTTGAGTTCCCTTTTCTTTTATTTTTTGTGAATTTTTTTATTTCAATTTTATACCTTTTTCTTTTTATTTAAAATTTCATATGTTAAGTTTGATCTCAAGAAGATTTTCTGTTTTCAAAATTCATGTATTTTTAAAAATCATATTCAGGGTTATTCTCTAGAAAGTTGATTTAATTTTTATT